>OW964823.1:82217112-82817112 GCA_943142095.1 Ophonus ardosiacus
TCCTTTATTTATTCGCAATTTACAATCCTGGATGATAAAGTCTCTTGCTTAAACCTTTTCCATCGTGTTTTCTTCTTATTGCATGCACCATTACTCAATCCATCACCCACTAGTGTTATTTGTTGACGAGTCGAACCAGAGACCTTTTAAATAAAATCATGCGTGATGAAAGGATTATTTTTCGCGTTTCGTCTCGTAGTCGATAGGATGTGAGGATAACAAGGGAGGGACAATGTGTTGAATAACAGAATCGGGAAATAAGTTTTTTATTTGGATATTTGGTTTGCTTGAGTTTATTTCATACTGAAAATACGTGGATTGATATTTGTTCGAATTACATTTGGAATTGAAGTAATAGCTCAATAGAATGACGAGCACATTACCTTCCGTCAATTCTATGTATTTTGTACAAATCCCATACCAAAAGTTCCTTGGAAAAATTTCTATAAATCCAATAAAATTATAACACGAGCGTACACTAGGTAAATTGCACTTGACACTAACATCTGTCCATTATAATTATTTGAATATATCAGCTGTTTCCATAATTATAGTTAAGCTGGCTGATTTATGAAAGTTAATCTCTTTATAATTCTTTAACTCTACATCTATTAAATGTGAAGGAAAATGTATAACTCTAATGTATAAACTCTATAATTGATAAATCTACCTTGAGAATGGTTTATTTTTCATTATTTCATTCTGTTTTATCTTATGGTATTCTTTTATGGGGTCATTCGCCAAACTCTATTAAAATATTTCGTCTGCAAAAGAAAGCAGTTAGAGTTCTTCATAATTTATCTTTTAGAGACCACTGTAAAGAAGCTTTTATTAATTTGAAAATTTTGTCGTTACCTTGTCTATTTATTTTCCAGACACTCATTGATATTCATAAAAATAAAGATAATATGTTAAAAAATGGAGATGTGCATACTTATAACACTAGCACTAGATCTATAAATTTAATAAGAAAACCTTTCTTGAGATTACAAAAAGCATTAAATAACACCTTAAATCTAGATTACTATAATGTTTTGCCTTCCAGAATTAAAAATCTAAAATATAAAGCCTTTAAATTTTTTTTATTGCGAAATTGTTTTTATACAACTGAGGAATATTTAAAATCCAATTTTATTGATTTTGGTTAAATATACTTACGATACTACTCGTATGAGTGAATAAGCTCAAATTCAACTACTCTCAAATATTTATTATTTTACATTTGTATTTTATCACTTTCATTTCACTTTACGTGATACTACTTACATTGTTACTTTGTTTAATATTGTACTTGTTTTTTTGACACAATCGACCAATGATTATGTATTTTGAAATAAATATTTGATAATCTAATTTTATTGCCAAATATTTCTGACGTACTATAAACATTGTATAAATGTAAAATAGTCAAAATAAATAAATACTAAATAAATACTAAATACTAACCAAACCGTATAGAGAATATGCTATTCTTTCATATTAATAATCACATAAAATGTCAAAAAATGATATTTAACTGTGTTTTTTCAAGAAAAACTACAAATAAGGGCATTTCTAAATATTACACTTACAATTTTTATAATATCTTTTATAGATATAAAGATAAAGAAAATATAGTATATAGAATAATCTCTTGCAATAAATCGCACAGTTTTGATTACAAAAAGGAAACTAGTTGTCATATTCAAATGTTTGTAATTTAAATATCAGTGACAAAAATCAGCAGTTCAATTGACATTAGTGAAAGCTTTCTTTTGGGAAGAACTTTTACTATTTATTATTGAATTATTAATTAAATACTTGTAGGTAGGTATGTACCGTGAGTATTTTTTAACGTGAAACATTGGGTTTGTCATATCCATGGTTACGATTTGATATTTAATTGACAGCAATATATTTGCCCGTTCCATTCAAAATGAAACATAGGGAACGAATCTGACAGAAGTATTATATTAAATATTGTAAGAAATTTAGCGGAGTCAGAAAACCATTCGCGAGCACTAAACATATTTCGGGCACAAGGTGCACACAATATTTTTTCTACATCTAAATTTAATTTTTAGAAAACAGGTATAATTATTTAAACAAAATTAACCTCTAATGACAACTTGTCAATATAACTTTTCCTATAAGTTATGATATAATGGATAATGAATTTGACAGAAGTATTATATTTAAATATTGTAAGAAATTTAACCGGGCCAGAAAACCACTCGGGCACAAGGTGCACACAATATTTTTTATACTACTTTTAATTTAGAATGCAGGCATAATTATTTAAACAAAATTAGTCTCTATTGACGTCTTATCGAATGTCAAATTCGTTTCCTATGTTTCATTTTAAATGGAACGGGCAAATACATTGCTGTCAATCAAATGTCAAGTCGTAACCATGGATATGACAAACCTAATGTTTCACGTTACAAAATACTCACGGTATATTAATAGTAATATCTTTCAATGAATGAACCATTTTGAAGATTTTAGAAGAGTAGGACAAGATTAGAATGAAAGAATAAATAAGTCTGCTTTGTCACAGATGTCGGTACAGATAATGCCATATTTGTTCTGTGCGGGCATTTATCAACCGTCACCTCACGGGCACTCATTGATATAATTAGAATTATTTGGGTGTATAAGAATTGTTAAATTCGATACTTATGCAACACAACAGATTTTTTTGTTCGATTCTACATTCATAAAAGGAATTGTACAAAATAAAAAAAATGTATTGTAAATTGTTAACAATGTCAGCAGCTATAGACGAAACTAAAACGCTTGTTAAATTGCTGACAACATTTCTGGACTAGACAACTCGTGAATCAGCATAGCGCTTTCATTTGTCAGCATTATGTGGTAATACGGATTAACCCTGTTGATTGGATAGATTTTCATTGTAATAATTATATTCATTCGAGCGAAATAATTTAATCTAATTTCATTGAACTCATTCAAACAATAATGACATTTATTGTTATGTAAAACATATGCAATTGACTGGCGAAACAAAATATGTTTTTGTTTTACAATAAAACAATACAATAAATTTAAACTCGACATTAAAAGTTTATTAATTTTATTTGTATTAATTGTGTTTTATTTACCTAAATTTATTTATCAGATTGCTTTTTGTATCATCAATATAATAGTTATTTATACATATAATCAGTTATGAAAAGGGTGATATTGTTTGATAAACATAATATAAAATGAGCGAAGCGAGTTTTGCAAATTATGTGAGTCAAACAATATCACGTTTTCATAATGTATTATGTACAAAAATAATTTAAAAATACTCTAAATTCTACATTTTTCTATGACAGCTCAATATACAAATTTCAAATTCAATTTACCAAAGTGTTGCCGCGAAAATAAATGAATTTAATTTTTTAATTTAATGCTTATGTCAGTGCATGCGTATTATCATTGAAAATTAGTTTTGAATGTTTTCTGAAACCGATATAAATATTCTAATGTAGAGGAATTGGGTGCGAGTCAATAATTCATAAATTGATATTAGAAAAATTATTATTGATATACCTATTCTTGTTTCTTTCATTATCATTTGTCAGTCGTGTAATATTCTTTTTTTTCTATTTTGCATCTGTAACAAAGCTTTTACAGAACCCAAAAGGGTTCGTTAATGGTTCCAACAAATGCTGTAATAGACTAGTATAATTTATTTTTATAAGGTTGGTTGCTAAGAATTTCAAAAATATCAAATGTCAAATCTCGTTAAATAAATGAACACAACCGATTATTAAGAATTTTATATTTATGTAATTTTGAATTTAAAAGTAAGAATAAGAAGAACAGGAGAAACAGAATAGTACAGTTAGAAAAAATAGAAAATATCGTATGGTGTTATAAAAATAAGGTTAGAGCTATCTAATGAATTTTCATACGTCACGTTAATACCACCAACTGACAAAATTCCCTAAATTTTGGCACAACTATTTTTCATTTTAAAAAGGCATAGAAAGCGCAACTTGAAAAGATAGTATATAAAACTTATTTCATAATTGTCGATTATTTTGTTCGTCGTGATCTAAACTTCCTTCTTACAAAATAAAATGACAATCATGACATTTGTCATATAACGTCAAAAGATTAGCTAAAATTCAATTTTTTAAAATGGAATTATATAAAATATTTTTCATATTGCTAACTAAATAATCCATTATAATAAACAAAATTAAATGGACAGCACTGAAAAAACCTAGAAAAGTAATAATAATAATAATATATCATCATGGCATATTACCCATTTCTGGGTGTGCCAGTATTCTACAACACATGTAGACATCGGTAATGATGACGATATATTTTACCGTGTGGCCGCTTACCAGGCGTCACCTCAGGGGCACTCATAGTGTGGAGAGTGCACCACAGGGGTCACTTTTATGCCAGTTAAAAATGGAAATATTTGGCGTCTGTCCGGATCGAACCCGGTTCCCCCAGGTTCGCGACCAGACACTCAGGCACGCGGCCACGGGACCCCATACTTAGAAAAGTATGTTTTAAATATAAGAAATGTGTCAAGTCCCGGCATTAGCGAAAGAGCTATATAATTTTCTATTCAAACTCTTCATTTGATGAAACAGAATTGTATTTTACAATTCTAAAACTTAACTCTTTAATTTTGTCGCAGACAATATCATTGTTCTAAATGAGAGAAGTGTCATTTGTACTTGTTTTGTAGAAATAATTATTGTACATTGTGACAATTGTCCGCATTGAATAAGAGAATATTTGAAATGTTGAAAACGTTGCTTCTAACGAATTCATACATTTTGCATAATTTAAAACAATTTGTAGCAACATATAATTTGGAAACATTAAGTATTCTTTTATCAAATAAGATAATAACTCTGTCATTATACGAGTCCACCCATATGTCGTACATGTACATACATTCATACACATTAGTGAACATAAATCTACAGTTTATATATCCATGTAATGCCCGTATCACACTAGTGGGTTTCGAAACGGTTAGCGAGTGCGGGTACGGGTGCGGGTCGCGATTTTTATTTAATTGAGGCACTATACAATTTACATAGTGTATATTCGTGTTATAATTTTACTGGATTTATAGAATTTTTTTCAAGGAACTTTTGGTATGAAATTTCTAGAAAATAGTATATGTTCGTGGTATGGGATTAGATTTTTGGTAACCTAAAATAAGAAATCAATATCAACAATAGTAATTGAGCTTTTATAAGGTAAAAGTACATATAAAAAGCTTATTAAAACCGAATATAATTGGAAGTGGTAAAATACGTAAATGTTTAAATTTAAATTTTCAAGAAAAAGTAATGTAGTTTTATTAGGTTGACAATTTTTCTTATAATAATACATATATAGTGTATTCCGAAATTAAACCACGGTAACCACTGAAAATGGTTACGGTTTAACCGCGGTTACAATGTTACCGACACTGTACTGGTAAAACGCACCAGCTAACAGCTAACCTCAACGTGACAAATTTAAAATAGTTGTTGAAAATACTACAACTTACAGAAAAGTTACCAGCTTTCAGTAACCGCGTTCCGAAAATATAACCAGTTACTGAAAAAGTAACCGCGGTTAGCGTGATTCTATTTCGGAATACACTAATAATATAACCTCGGGTCGAAACATTACCGACCGGTCATTTAACGCACATGTGCCCGTATTCATAAACAGTTGTAAAATTTTAAACGGTTAGTTATAATTTTTATCCAGTAAAGCAGGCCACACTGAAAGAAAAATTGAAATGTAAATTCTCAAGTTTGATTCCATTTGTCAAAATTTGTAACAAGCCGTTTTGAAACTTTGATATTTATTATTTTATAATTTTTTTTTTAATGTAATATTTCAGTTCCACAATTCATTACATTTACACGCATGTAAATGAAAAGTTTAATAAATTTATGTATTCGAACGGTGTGGAGATTTACAAAATGATTATATTGTAATTGAAAAACGTGTTTGAAACGCCGTTTCGAATCATGTAATAGTATTTCAGTTTGTGTATTTTTTGTTATTGATTTATGTTTATGAATTTCATAAACCGTTTATATGGAAATTTTACACACCTGCGTTTTTGCGAAAACAATTTATCCGGAAAATTTGAATGTATAAAAATTGATGTAATGTAGGTAATATAATTTCTACGTAATGGAAATCAGAAAAAAAATTATACGGGAAATTAGTTTTTCCTGGAAATTAAATTTTGTTTATGAGATAATAAATTAATTAGATTTGACTAAGAAATAGCTGAAACAATTGAATTTAGGAGAAAATTGAGTATAAAACTAAAATGGATTCTTAAGGTAAAGTTATAACTAAAGAAAAACCCCTTAACCTTAACAATAAATTTAAAAAACTAAATACGTATTTCGAGAACTAAGTTCTCATCATCAGTAGAAACTACAACGTAAAAACAGAGAAGTTAAGATTACTCAGTATGTAAACCATACCAGAGGTCAAAACAGATCTGTTTTTTTTTTTTTGAAATTTTAATAAATTTTTATTTTTAATATTATTGTACAGTAGGCTATGGATGAAAAACAATAACAAAAGAACAAAATATAGCTGCTGTCAAATAATAATTGGCGTACTAATTGTTGTAAATTGTTATTCTTTGTGTTTTGAGATTATTTTGTGACAATATGGCTGATGTTTATACAAATGAAGATTTGTATCGTTTATTATTAATTTATGGTAAGTGTATTTAGTTTTTTAAATTTATTGTTAAGGTTAAGGGGTTTTTCTTTAGTTAGAAAATTGAGTACTTTGAATTTGATGGTTGCGATCTTCGAGCATATACTGACTAGAGGCCGCCTTACGGTGTTTGTTTGTGATCGGATATGTGCCGTAGTGGGGATTTGCGGGGACAGAAGCCGTGGTGTATTGCGGGCTGCGTATTATCGTAATATTTGTACTACCCTTTTTACAAAATAATGACTAGTTGCTGCTTTTGAAATATGTAAATCATCTTTATTTCCAATAAATTTCATTCTCTTTTCTCTTACGTCATTATTAGTATGAAACCTAAAAGTTACACTGTGTTTAATATATTATTTGTAAAAAAATCCAGTTACTTACACATGAAACGAAAATTTGATATACTCCGAAATATACTCACAAACTACGCGCATAAAATAATATTAGGTTACAGTAAAATGACAAATAGTGACATACAACACAGCAAAATACTGCCCGCAATACACCATGATGGTATAGGGAATTACTTCTCTAGTCAGTATATGCTCGAAGTAGTGATGGGCTATTTGAAAGTATCATATTGAAAGTTTCATTTGAAAAATTGAAAGTTTCAAGTCGTAAATTTCATGAAACTTTCGCTCTGCAATGGAGTTGCGCAGATGAACATGCATGCACGTCTTTTCATGTATGTTTTGTTCGGTACTCGGTAAATTTACAAGCTGGAACTTGTATATTTCTCCAATATAAAATTCTGAATTCAGTACATTTTAAATATGGTGAAAATTAAATTCAAAATTTGGTGACATTTCACTGAAATAAAAACAAAAGACAATAAAATACGTGTAGAGTGCAAATTTTGTGGTAAAAATATCATTTAAATAAGAATTGCCTAAATGTTACAAAAGAAGTGAAAAATTTATTTTCATAAAATGTTACTAGTTCTACGAAGAGAAACATGCATACATACATACATACATACATACATAAAATCACGCGTTTCCCACTTAGTGGGTTAGCAAAAACCCGAAAACAATAAGAAAAGGGATGAAAGTAAGAGCTCCACTGAATCACTTAACTCTTTAAAAACATTCTTCTTTCACCTTGTCCAAAATCATCATAACATTCATACAAGAACATATTAATGTGACCGATTTTCGGTAGCGAATAACCGCATCCGGACCACAATAATAGTTACGCAACAATCATCCTTCGCCACACATTCCTATCCATGCACACTTCTTTCACCTCAGCCACATTCATAAACGTATTCATACATAATGTCGAGTTGAGCTGTGAAACGAAGAGAAACGACAATACTTATTTGACTGAATTATCAGATTCTTCATTAACCATACAAAGTATTTCAAATTCAACTGAAAAATGTTAAATTTCTTGAAATTTAAATGAAACTTTCATTGAAATTTATTGTGAAACATTTTATGAAACTTTTGATGAAACTTTCAAAATAATAAGTTTCTGAAATTTGTACATCACTAGCTCGGAGGGGGCGATGATCGACAGTTCTTGGTTCTTGGAGTTAATAGAGGTTGAAGAAATATTCGGAGCTGCAGTCAAAATAGTTTTATTGGATTAAACCGATGTTTTGGTCATTCTATGACTTTCTCAGGGCTATTTTGTCCGCAGCTTCCAGTATTTATTCAACCTGTATTACTCATTATAAAGTATCTAATAATTTAGTTATTATTTTCTTTTTAATTCCTGCTGTGCTTTTGATTAAAATTGCAAAAGACTTTTCTGTAGGTACTCAGAATCTTGGAAGTGACATTATTATTATGCGCGACATTAACAACTCAAATTGTCAATTTTCCGGTGCAGTTAACCGCAAAAATTTGCGAAAGGCACTAATTTTCCAGAGCATTGTATAACAAATAATCTTAATCTTAGCAATAATAAAGTTTATTATATAAGTAGTGCGGTATTTCTGCCATTTTTGTAAACCCACGAAATCACAATAATCGTCACGCCAACATTTTCAATAGTTATTTTTATACAATCGTGCACGAAATGAGTGTTCTCCAACTAACTCAAAATGAATGTGGGAAATAGTTAAAACAAGATTTTTTTGTTGTCACGAAAGCAATTTTCATGATCGCTGAAAAATACCTACCATACATAGGTGATTTAGTAGAAAAAAATCTGTTGTTAACAGCAGGGCATCGAACCCGCCAAAAACTGGGTTCGGTTTAGGTTCAAGTTAATTTTTTTTTTTTTTAATGGGTTCGGGTGCGGTTCTGGTTCAAGCATTAATAAATTTTGCGGTTTTGTTCGGGGTTCAGGTTCAGTTCGACTTAATGAAAATTGAATTAAAGTTTTTTTTAATGACAAAACAAATTAAAATAATTTAAAATGAAAAAATATTTTTAATATTTTTTTACATATTCAAACTTTTAAATTTACCGCAATAAAAACAGTTCAATATAGTTATTTTATTTAAAGATTAATTCTGTCTGTTGTCTGTTCATTCATTTGTTTCTCTGGTTTATTCTTGCATTAAAGTATTCGTACGCGTGATAGCGTCGGTCCTCAGTTCTCAATGTTTTTGTGACGTGAAATGAGTGTTTTTGTTGCTATTTACGAACAATATGAACGTTTTATTTATTATTATAAAATTTATCAAGTGTTTTATGCGTTTTTTATACTATATTTGTTTATTTAATAGTGAAATGTGGTTATGATCCGTGATCCGTAGCTTGCAGTCCAAGGAAAGAAGCAAAGGCAGACTTCGTAAAGGTTAGATATTGTATTTTGTTTTAAAATTTGTTTATTATAAATGTTTTCATAAAAATAACAATATTTCCATAGCTTATTTTATTTAAAACTATATATTTTTAATGTAACAAAAGGTTAGGTTACATTGACACAAAAATACGTAGCAGTAGGTAGCTATACGATAACAGTTTAATGAATGTTTGGAGAGTCTACAATATATTTTTTTAATTCAGAATTAAAAGCATTATTTGGTATATTAAACATAAAAAAAACAGGACAAACATACAATTATTTTATTTACTTATAGAGTAATTATTGAAAGTATTCATAATTTCATTACAACAAAATTCCGAACGATAATAAAAACATTAAAATGAAAGCCTCAATTTTCGAATTTTAATATCCGGTTCGTTTCCAACTCGAGTTCAATTGAAAAATATATCTGAGGTTCGGTTCTGGGTTTGGGTTCGGTAAAATGTTACGGTTAGGTTCCGGTTTTGGTTCGGTTCAGGTTCGGGTTCGATGCCCTGGTTAACAGCAATATATCTCCCGTCAGTATTTTTTGTACTTTTTTTGTGAAAATAAACCAAGTGTTATTTTTATTTATTTATTTAAACTTTTATTAATTTCAATATGGGGTCGCGTGGCTGCGTGACTGTGTGTCTGGTCGCGAACCTGGGGAACCTGGTTCGATCTCGACCGACGCCAAATATTTCGAATTTTAAATGGCACAAGAGTGGCCCCTGTGGTGCACTCTCCATGCCAGTAATGTGTGCCCGTGAGGTGGAGCCTGGTAAGCGCCCGTAAAACAGAGTGTTTATCACACATCTATATATTTATTGATGCTGGAAACTATATTATGTTTTCTTGCATTCGTATAATGTAACTGTAACTGTTTTATTTACTATTATTTACTATTATTATTTTCTTTTTAAAACCTTATCAGTATTAATTTGGAATGATAGGTTTTTTAACAGTGACATTTATCTGTCAATTACATACATCTGAACTGTGTAACTAAGAAATGGTGTTTATCTTTAAAACATAGGCTCCGGGATTTATAAAATAGATTATTTTATATATTTATCTATAAAATATATAGATAAAGTATGAATGCATACCTGTAGAAAATTTAATAATTTTTATCTTTTATAAACACTTAAATCGCGAAAAAATACATTTAAAAGGATTTTCGAAGAAAACGTATTTTGAGTTTCAAGTAAAGTGCCATTTCCGGTTACCGGATTTGCACCAAAATCTAATAGCTTCTTTCCATATTAGAATAAGGTAGAAATACAAGGTTTCATAATTTTCTGAATGACAGTATTTGAGTTAGAGCGTTGACAAAATCCATACACACACACACACACACACACACACACACACACACACATAGACATCATCGTAAGAATGTTAATATCATCATTGTGAAAATGTTAAAATCGGATTTCTAGGTAGGTACCTTAAAACCTGGTCATTTACCAAAATCTGGACATGTGATTTTTAACATGATCCATTTAGCTCAAAGTGTAAGCGAGGTAAAAAATCTGTTGTTGCAAGCACAAGACCTCTCGCCATTTCCATTTTATGTTATATAAGTAATGTATTGCACTTCGCTACCGAACCGTCGTTTTGTAACAAAAAAATCACAGAACTTTACCCAAATATTGTATTTTATTGTATTTAACATGTCTTCTGCACACAATTCTAATTATATCTATTTTCCATTGTATGAGGAAGTTCCTATGTCAGAGATTCTTCCAATTCATTAACAAGATTGGCGGTATTTGTAATGGATACATGCAGGTTACCTATAATTTTAAATATTTAATTAATAAACCCATAAGAAAGATTAAATTTACTTCCCAGAAAAAGCGACTACTCGACTTATTATATCCCTATGTTCTATATATTATAGCGTCTTTATCTCTAAATTTATAGAAGATATAATAAAATATTTAAATATATCAGTTGTAGAATTTTGTTCTTCAAAAGGCATAATATCAAAAATTTTCAAAAATAATATTTAGAAGATTTAAAAAAAAACTACTACTTCCGGTTGTTCAATTGTTACCAAAACCTTTTCAGCTCTTCCCAAGAATGCCAGATTGAGGAATTCATAGTTAAACAGGTCTTATGTTTTATAGTTTTTGAGTAATCGTCCCTCCAACATCCACACATACATACACACATACACATACAAACATACACACATACACATACAAACATCCACACACACACACACAGACATCATCGTAAAAATGTTAAAATCGGTTTATATGGACCTTAAATCGTGCTTATTTACTTAAATCTGGAGATGTGATTTTTAGCATGAATCCAATACCTCTCTTTTAGCGAGAGGTAAAAATTGTGCACGATTGCAGAAATTAAAAAAAAAAAATTGAAATATGTTCTAAATTTTTAATTGTCATCTACTACTTTCATTTTCAATATCCGGATTTTGAAATTATATAAAAATCAAACGAATTCAAAGCAGTTATAACCAAAACTTGGTAAAATACGTAATAATAAAATATTATAAAAATGACATTGCAACATAAAACAATTCTTGTCTCCATCATTGTTCTTGATTTTTGTCTCGTACAGTGTGAAGTATCGTCTCTCGTCACCTCGTGCATGCAAATCATCTTGGTTGCTGTGAATAGGGCTGTAGAGCCCCACTAGAGTTCCGAGCGCTCAGCGGTTTTGTTCGCCCTGACGCCCGGAACAAGCCAGCCTCTTCATTTCTCTTTCATCAGCTCTGCCATGGGCTGGCTAACATGTCCAACGCACCTGCAAATTCAATATGGGATGTCGCATATGATTCGCAGAATTGTAGATTAAAAATATATTGAAAGTCTATATTATTTAAATCTAATTCGATAACATGGTGACAGGAAAATTATAAGGATTCATAATTAAAAGTTTATTTCTAGGGAAACAGTTTTTCCACCTACGTTATTTATATATTATATTTATTGAAAATTTGGGGAAGTGGGTTCGATCCTGACCGGTGCTAAATAGTTATTTTTTATACAAGACGATAAAATTATATTTTGTCGATTTTATAAAACCATGTAAAATTTTGTGTGCTTTTGTAATATGATTTGGCTGACGTGCTACATTTTTATTTGACGATATCTTCTAGATATATTTATGACATTCTTGTACTGTAAAATTTTTAACTTGTTCTTTGTCCTGATGAAGCTCCAAATGGGGGCGAAACGTTGGCTGTAGAATAAAATTATTATCACTGACTGAAATCCTGAGTACATCTTTACTTTCATCCTTAGCACAGTCGTTTACTACTTCTTCATATAATTAATTGTTTTATTATTTTATATATTTTTTGATTATTTATTTTTTACCTCTCGCTAAGAGAGGTATTGGATTCATGCTAAAATTCGCATATCCAGATTTCAGTGAATAAGCACGATTTAAGGTCCCTAGAATCCGATTATAACATTTTAAAAATGATGTGTGTGTGTGTATGTATGTATGTATGTATGTGTGTATGTGAGTACGTGTGTATGTCTGGATGTTGTAAACACGATTCCTCAAAAATCATAAGACTTAAATAGTTATTTACAATACAAATGTGGAAACAAGAACTTCCGTGCATGAGCCTTTATTTGAAGTACGAGCGAGCAACGCGAGCGAGTATTTCATTTAGGCGAATGCACGGAAGGTATTTCCGCATAAGTATTGTACAAGATTTTTTGTAACGAACGAATTAATTGTAAAACTGTTTTACCTTCGATAGATGTTACGCAGAACATGTCGTCGCATCAAATAGAGCAATCAATTTCACTAACTAATTGTCAGATACAAAATATTAACATATAATAATTATTGCAATACCAAACTGTATATAATCGATTCAAATACAATGTATTTTATTTTGATAGTACATATGTATAGTAGTTTGGTTATAAATTTAGGAACATATCACTACCTAAAACAAATAAAAGTATGAATACATATTAAATTATCTTTAAATAAAATATATTCTTATACCTAATAATAATAGTAATGTTGTTTTTATTGTATATTAATACCTACTAATATTATCTTTAATATTGTGTGCAGCATACAGTATGGCCGCCATGTTCATCATTCTCAATTCTCATTACATTCGTTTCTAATAGATGGCGTTAGTAGTATTAAAATGTCAAAATTAGCAATGATTCTGATTTTATTTAAATAATTTTTATTCTTTCAACTAATTTTCCTAAATTATTATGTTCTTATATTAAATTTGTTGTAATGTACAAAAATATTAAAAATAAAATAGCACTTTTAAGCTACTCGATCAAAGTAGTTTCCATTGAGACACTAGTGCGGGAAGTAAAACAATAGCGCGGGAATATGGCCTTTCGGATTGTGAGTTGGCTGCGGGAAACATTAGTTTCTAGGCAGTGAGTACGAAAAATTGTTTAACTATGGATTCCTCAATCTGACATTCCTGGGAATAGCTGAAAAGGTTTTGGTAACAATTGAACAACCGGAAGTAGTAGTTTCTGAAAAAAAATCTTCTAAATATAATTTTCTGGAAATTTTTGTTATTAAATATTGAAGAACATAAAATTCTGCATCTAATCTAATCTTAAAATTTTTATTATATCTTGTATAGATTTAGAGATAAAGACACTATAATATATGGAGTAATTTAATCGCAGAGGCCAAGGCACTAAGGAAACCAGTTGACAAATTCCAATGTTTATAACATAGTTTTTAAATGACACATGTCAGTGTCAAAAATCAACAGTTTTAGTGACATTCTGACAGCTTTTTCTGGTAAGTGTATTTAATCTTTCTTATTGTTTTATTAATTAAATATTTGAAATTATAGGTAAAATGCATATATCCATCAGAAATACCGCCAATCTGGTTAATGAATTGGAAGAATCTCTGACATTTAGAAACTTCCTCATACAATGAAAAATAGATATAATTAGAATTATATGTGTGCAGAAGACATGTTAAATACAATAAAAAACAGTATTTGGGTAAAGTTCTGTATTTTTTGTTATAAAACGACTGTTTGAAAGGGAAGTGCAATACAATACTTATGTAGCCTAATATGGAAATGGCGAGAGGTCTTGTGCTGGCCACAACAGATTTTTATAATTACATTTCAAATTATTTGAATTTTATTTTTTTGTGACTACATTTTACAATTGTTATACTTAATTATAATTTAACATTTTTACTTAATTAATGTAATAATTTAATTGATATGTTTGTGTTTTTTTTTTTGGAAATTATGTCGTTTGACTATAATATTGCTTCATTCTATTGTAGTCTAAAACCGATGCTGAGGATGGTTACAAAGTAATCGAAACCGATTCACCTTTATATTAAAGAACAGTGTAAATAAGACTTCGGGGTTTTTCTTCTTTTTAAACCTCCCTTTCATCCTTAATTTATATAAAAATTCAATATGAGTGGAATCCCCTATTCTTGCGTAAAACCCATTACCCATTGAAAATTTTTAAACACATAACCTTGCCCTCCTCATCTGTTTTGTCTGTAACTAGATAAGCTTATAAACACATCCCCAATTTGTCAGCATAATTTTTATTGTTGGTGACGTACGCACGTAGACAATGGTTGGTAAATAGCACATCCTCGAGCCTCAGCTCTTCATTCTCTTTTCATCATGTCGCATTGTGCTCGCGTGATTGCGGACGTGAACGTGAACGTGAACGTGAGTCCTCATCGCCGTTATTCTACTCGAGGACACCGCAAGACATGGCCGAGGGGATTTCGAGTATTTTTGAAACAATGCCTAGTTATCAGGTGAAGTTTCGGGAAAAATATTCCCCGGATGGTGATTCAAATTGTGAGTTGGAAATGAAATAGTTGAAAAGAGATATTACAGAGTTGGAAATTTGTTTGAATATGTATGAATGGAGCAGCATCGATAAATGGAATAAATGAATTGCTAAATGAATAGAGTCATTATTTATTTGTAATGACAAATTTAACGCACCAGAAATATTAATTATTGAGTGGAGATATTAAGTAAATATTTTCTTATATTCGTTTACAACAATAAATAACAATTAAGATAAAACATAATAATGGGGTCTTTCCATACTTTTTTATATATATTTTTTTTAATATAAGCATAGTTATTAATGTGAGTTCATATTTTACCTTCCAGAAGTGCGTAATACTTAAACTACAAATTTTTGTAATTTTTAATAAAATTTAAATTTTCTTGTTGTCAGTTCGCAATGCGGCAACACTTCCCTCCAGTGGCCAAATCTGAAACTACTATATAATATAACAACCATTTTTGTCAAACTATATAACACGTACTTATTCACCGTCGTTTGATTTTTAATACTGCAAATAAAAAAAAATAACATATCAAATTTATATCGAACCATTCTGTACATCTAATATTTATGTATGATGAAAAATATATTATTTTTACTAACCTTAATTTCATTAGACTCAATACAATCTTCTTAACACAGTTTAATTATTAATTTTAATATAATGGGGTCATGCCAAAAAAAAAAAAATGTTGCTAATATTTTTATAAAAATAGAATCTATGACACATATTATCCATATTGTAACATAAAACATCCCAAAATATAATACTTTTCACTCATAATTTACTTAAAAGATATTCGCGCTACGATTTTCTGTGACGTCATGTATCGGCTACTCACACAACGACACTAGTCACACGTACGTGAAGGTCACAATGTCACAAACTTCAAACGCAAAGTTAAACGTAAGATCAGAGTAAACTAACCAAATATTTTTAAAGCTGTCAGAGGAAAAGTGCGCTCTATTCAATCTTTTTTGTTTCATAAAGATTTAATTACTTCATTAGAGAAATATTATTTTTAATTGCAGGTATGTGTGCTTGATATATAATTTAATACATAAAAGTACAATAATTGTATGTTTATAATGATAATAATGATAAAACATGGTGAAGAAGAACTGTGCAGTTCCAACTTGTGGAAACAATTTACTAAAAAACCGAAAAAAACTATTTATAAACAATCTTAATTTACATTTTGTCCTCCAGGGTGAACTGGAATCGTTCAGATACATGACGTATGCGCTCATGTGACCTCATTGAGATTTGAAATTGAACCCTATTTTTAAAAAATTATATCTACAAAATAATGCACATAAATGGCGTGAAAATATTATTTACATATACTGTGACCGGTAGACTTCCAGGAAAAAAAAATAAAACAGAAAATGTGGCATGACCCCATTGCTTCCTGACAGTGACATTTGTTTAAATATGTCAAAATTGTAATTAAAATATTTTGTTTTTGTTTGACGCATAGGCAAGATGATGTACAAAAATAATTTATTTTATAATTTAATATTTAAAGTAATTTCAATTCAATTCAATTTAGTAAATGTTATTATCGTAGAATTGAAGATTGTACCATTATATCCAATTTTTATTAGTAAAAGTTGCTAAAAAATTATATAAAAACTATTAAAAGCTTGTATAAATGGTACTGCCGGTTATCCGATATACACTAAAAACTAATGAGCTTTTCCCACATTAGTATAGAATGTATATATATAATTTTAAATTTTTCTGACTGATAGTATTTGAGTAATCTTGTACATAGGATCCACACACACATACATACACACAGACATCATTGTAAAAATGTTAAAATAGGATTCTGGGGACATCAAAACGTACTTATTCACTAAAATCTCTATATGCGATTTTTTGCACGATCCCTATATCTCCCTTACCTAGGGTAGCGGAAAGTAAATATTTCAAAATTCAAATGCACTGTCTTTAAGTTTTTATATTTTGTTTATCTTTATTAATAATAAAAATAAGTTCTTTAAAACTTTATAACGCAATTATTTCGAAACTAACTTACTTAAGTAGTTCCATGGGTATGGTTCGCGTAGAACATTTGTTCTTAGTTTTTTATAAAAAAGTTTTATATAATTTATTCTTTTAACTTTTTGACGAAATCCATGTGCTTTATGTTGCACTTACTTATTCATATTTTTCATATATTTTGTTATGCCATGTATCTAATATTTTCATAATTCTCATCTCCTAAGGAAGGCTCATGTGGAGCTCGAAGCCGGTCGACCCGAGAATTTAGCAAATAAAATTTGTGACTGCAATCCAGTAATTATTTATTAACTTTTTACCTTCCGTCACCTTTAGGTAAGGAAGGTATTGTCTTTGGTCAAAAAATTCGGTGGTGAGTTTTTAATGAATAAGCACGTTTTAGGGTCCCTACAATACGAATATACCATTTTTAAGATGATGTATGTATGTATGTGTGTGTGTGTATGTGTGTGTGTGTGTGTGTCCGTATGTGACAAATTTTTCTCCGACGATAACTCCAATACTTCAATTCTAAAAATTATAATTCTTTCGTATTCCTCTTCTGTACAACCATATGAAGAGTTGATTAGATTTTGGTTATAATTAATTCACCGGAAGTACCCTTATTTGAAGTTTTTAACAGTTTTTCCTAAAAAAACGCAGTTAAATATTATTTTTTGACATTTTATTATCATACATATTAAAGAAAATACTCTTCTGTATATGGTTTGATTATACATTTTCCTTCATAATCAATAGATGTAGATTTAAAGCGTTATAAAGAAATTAATTTTGAAAAATTAGTCAGCTGTGTTATTTATCATGGAAACAGATGATATATTCAAAAAATTCTACTTGACAGATGTCAGTTGGAAGTGCAAAACCAAATATGGAAGGTATAGGATCTAAAATTGATATGTCATAATGTTCCTCGCAAGTGACAAGCAGAGAAAGGTCAAAGAGAAGATGGAAGGACTGTATCGCAAAAGACTTGAGAAAGGAAGGACTATGTGAAGAAGATGCGTTGGACAGGAATGAGTGGAAGAGAAGAGGAAACAGTGACCCCTAATAAAATAGGGGATAGCTGAAGAATAAATGAAGGAAGTGTCTAAGAAATGAAGGGAGTGTCTAGTGCATTTTAATAAGTGTATATTTATGTTATAATTTTATTGGATTTATAGAACTTTTGGTATAGAATTTGTAAAAAGTAGTATGTGTTCGTGTTCGATTTTACGTGATATTATTTGGTATCGAATTTGTACAAAATACATCGAATTGACGGAAGGTCTTGTGCTGGCCACAACAGATTTTTTAAGTTGTCTTAGTATTGTTATAGCACGGCGACATTAGCGCAGTGGTCTTTCACCAGTAAATCAAATCCTTGCAACTAATTGTCATTCGTCCCTTCGCAACCCAATACCGAATAAATAATATAAGTTACGTGCAGTGCCTGCAACAGTATTAATTATTGCTTGGATTAATGCAATGCAAACAGATAAGCCGTAGATTCGCGTGTATTCCCTCCTCTGTACCATGCAAATCTACTAAACCTTTGATAGACGCTGATGACAACAACGACGACGTCGTTCTCGTTCGCTATTTCGTGACGAAGCAGCAAGGCGTCCACAGAATGAAAATCGCTTGTTAGAGAAAGATGTAAGAGTCGATATTGTCACAACAAAGGAATGGAATTACGTGTAGAGTCGTCTTTCAGCTTTGTGTTTTTTTTTATGGGTTCACAATTATAATTGAAGTATTTAATTTGGTAATTGTTCGGTAACTCGGATATAGTTTTTATTCACAAAAATAAAGGAAGTATAGTCTGGTTCACGAAAGATGACTATTCAAGGTTACTTGTTCGAAGATAGAATATACAGCATTTTATGGCTGGTAGTGCGAGCTCGGTTTTAACTAAAACGCTGTTGTTTAATCTATGTACGTCTTTAGCACGCAGAAATCCAGAAATAATTAATTTCCATTATTTCCCGAAAACAAGAACCTAAATTCTATAGAAAAATTTATTAGAGAAATTTGCCAATTTGAAATAGTTGGTAGACGAAAGTTATGCATTCATCTTTTAAAAATGGGAAAGGAACCGAGTAAAAATAATGTTTGCTCCTTGCATTTTGTAAAGCAAGATTATATTTTGCCGGGTATAACTACAAGATAATAATTACTTAGTGTCTTTATTAAAATACTTCGTAATGAAATCTAAACTTGTAGACATGCCTGCACAAAGATGACAATAAAATAATAATACTTATCTCTCCATTAATCTACCAAAGACTGTAATAATGCAGTACTATATAGATTCAAGAAAACAAAGACTCGAATCATGTAAATTCAAAATTCGAGAGAATACTGAACATAATTTTTATATGAAACGGACTAGTTCGCAAAATTCAAAATGTTATTCATACTAGAAATATTATTTTTATTTAATATTAACTATAATATTAATATTACTTTGTATTTCAAACGCCGCAGTGTATAAGAATACGGTTGCGGGAAACGAAGCATCTACCTTAAACCGGCCATATTGTTACGTCACGCGCTAAGCTCCTCCTCTTCTTCACTCGCGAATAGCACGTAATAATTTTAGTAACATATTGTGTTGTTTTATTGTATAGAACATATTTTTAAGTGTAGTGTATGAAAAATAGTTGTTGCACTATAGTTTTAAGTTATAGAAGTTTTTACTTTTATTTGTTTTTACTTTTACTTCTTGCTATTTTCTACAAATAAATTTTAGATTTTTTATTATACAATACTGTAATTTCTTAAACTCAAGAATTAAGAATATAGTTAAGGATTAATGAAAAAATATACTTACGACTATTTGTTTACCAATTTTCTTTGAGTTACTAAATGAAAAAGAAAAAAAAAACGGATTTATGCTCGTAAATATGGAGCAAAACATATCTCTGAACATGCAGATACGACAACTGATTTTGGATGAAAATGTCAGATACGACCTTTGTGCTAAACACGGTAGCACTGTCTTTAGTGAATATTACATTACGAGTATATACGAATACTTTAGTGAAATTTGATGTCGCTGATACTGGCTTCAACATTTGAATTAAGGTACGTTACAAAAAATAACCTAAAAATATATCATTCATACTCATCTATTTATTCCAAGTGAAATAAGGATGAGAATCTCTTGTAAAGACAAAACAAAATAGCAATCGTTTACAAACAAAGCATATTATATTGTGTTTCATTTAGATACTAGGCTGTGAGTGTTATTGCTCTCGTTTGATGTCTCGTCAAACGTTTGCAATTCGGGCAGTTCGTTCCACGTGTCTCTGTTTTGACGTAATTACATATATATGATTAGCTGGTAATTAAGAAACTGTCTAACTCTCTACATTTCATACGTAAGTATGATGTTTACATGTCATATTTTATAATGATGCTTTTGAATATGATTTTCATTAATTTTCCTGAATGCTAATTAGTGGTTTTCATAAATATATCATCATATAATTTTCTTAATTAATCTTATCATTTTACTGAGTATGGCGGACATAATTAATGTCATCTTAATTAATAATTAGTAACGCCAATAAAGTCCATAAGATACTAATAGTAAACAGTAATATAGGAAATATTGTTTTCATTATATTATAATTTTTAAATGATGGTTTTTATCCTACTACGTAATTGGATTTATATGTTGGAACAGTGTATGTAAAAATAAATAAAATATTGAGGTTACTTTATAATTTTTTAAAAATACGAAAAATCTCACAGATGAAAATTTATTGTTAACTGACAGCAATTTGAGGTTATATGTCATTTATCTGTCAGATTTTTGCCACTTAAAATAAAAAAAATCTGATGTGGCCAACACAAAACCTCCCGCTATTTAATTTTTATGTTTTATGTTTCATTGCATATAACTATTGCTTTATTTACGATTTTCTTTATTATTTAGTATGTCACTATTATTAATTTGAAGTGATTAGTTTTTTGACAATGACGTTTACCTGTCAGTTACATTCATTTGAAAAATGAACTGTGTAACAAAGGAATTGTGTTTATCTTAGGCTTCGGGATTAAATGGCATTTAATGGTATTTTTTTGATGAAAAACTATTATGAGCTTCAAGTAAAGTGCCATTTCCGTTTATCCGATTTACACCAAAATCTAATGGCTTCTTTTCGTATTAGAATAGGGTAGAAATACAAGGTTTCAGAATTTTTTGAATGATAGTATTTGAGTTAGAGCGAAGACAAAATTCATACACATGCACACATACATACACACATACACACACACACGCACACACACACATACGCACATACAGACATCGTCGTGAAAATATTAAAAATGGATTCTAGGGACCTTAAAACGTGGTCATTTACTAAAATCTTGATATGTGAATTTTAGCACGATCCCTATACCTCCCTTACCAAGGGTAGCGGGAGGTAAAAATGCAGTTAATCGCTTTGACTCGGAAATGCCTGATCTACGTATCCTAAAATTTATGAAAGAAGTCCGATCAAGGCCATCTACGAATTGTATCTATGAATTAAGATTTTGTGCTGTCAAATTTAGTAGTGTCTTTTACATAATATCTTGTGTACCTCATAAAAACTATGTAAACGACACTACTAAATTTGACAGCATAAAATCTTAATTCATAGATGCAATTCGTACATGGCCTTGATCGGACTTCTTTCAAAATTTTACTGTATATGCATATTTTTTGTACATATATTAATATGTTTTTCTTTTTTTCAGGTAAGTTCCACTTTCACGAGTCAAATTCTTTTATGGAAATGTACAGGTAAATTTATTATATTCTTCATTTATATTTTATCTCATAATAATTTTAAACACAAAAGAATTTATTTACTCGTATGTTTTCCAAAATAAAGTCACTCCATTGTGAAACGAAAATACGGAAAATACTCGGGAAAATATATTCATCAGGTAGGTGTAGATGCGTAGCACAAAAGAAAATGTGCGATGCTCATTAATAACAACAATCTCTCATCTCATATCCTGGTTGTTGTTTCTAAAGACACACATAAGCGCACAAAGTTCTTTCCACACACACTGACTGGGAAATTTGCATTTAGTTTGAGCTTACGAGCTTAGTTGTTACCTGAATCCTTTGCCGAGAGCAAGCCAAAGCAAACATCGCTTTGATAGAGCTTTCTTTCGCATACCCGACAGAAAGCCGAAGTTTTGTCTCTGGATTTCAATTTAAAATACCCGCGACTTTATTACAATCTGGTGCAATACAACAAATAGGATTTCGCTTGTTACGCCTACACACATTTTGTATGGAAGTTTGTTTAGGGTACTTACAGTTGTCATGTTTTCTTCTTTATAATAATGTTAAAGGTTAGGGCGACCTTGCTAAAAGATTTATCGGGTGGAGCTTAGTGGCTTAGTGCCTTATAGAGCCTATCGGCCGAACAATGTGTTAATAATGAAATAAACAATACTGTGTAGTGAACAAAACAATGGAGAAATGTCCAGGACTGCCGCAATAGATTGGACAACTTAGGCAAGTACAGAAAGCCACATTGATTAAAAATTAAATTATATACTACATCCCGCGTCAGTTTTTTGTGCTGTTTTTGCTAATTGGTTTTATCGGTTGTGCGTGCCCAATATAATAATAAATTAAAAGACCTAGGGTGGGATCCCAAGACGACGCTATGATAGCGAAGCGAAAAATACTCCTTACGTCTAATCTTCTTCCAACGGTTGTTAGGGAAATCGGGTAGCTACAGTTTCTACAAAAAAATGGTCTGGAGAATATCTAGTTTCAAGAGGAGGGGACCACGGTTCAAACAGTGCGAATTTTTCGTATTCAACTTATTGGTGTATTTTTATTAATATGAAAGAGTAACTCCTATACATTACCATAGGCAAGTGTTCATTTAAGAAAAAAAAGAAAAATCTGTTGTGGCCAGCACAAAACCTTCCGTCAATTCGATGTATTTTGTACAAATCCCATACCAAAAGGTCCTTGGAACAGATTCTATATAATATCATGTAAAATCAAACACGAACACACTATTTCTATTCTATAAATCCAATAAAATTATAATATAAACATACACTAAGTAAAATGCACTTGACACTTCTTCTTATTCTTCAGCTTCCCCTATTTTATTAGAGGTAGCTGTTTTCTCTTTTCTTCCACTCATTCCTGTCCAACACATCTCCTTGACACAGGTATTCCTTTCAGTCTTCTGCGATACAGTCCTTCCATCTTCTCTTTGGCCTTTCTCTGCGTGTCACCTGCGAGGAGCACTATGACATACCAATTTTGTGATCCTACACTTTCCATATTTGGTTTTGCACTTGCAACTGACATCTGTCAATTAGAATTTTTTTAATATATCAGCATCAGCTGTTTCCATGATAAATAGCAAAGCTGATTAATTTTTGAAAATTAATTTCTTTATAATGCTTTAAATCTACATCTATAGAATATGAAGGAAAATGTATAATCAAACTGTATTGAGAAGAATATTTTCTTTAATATGTATAATAACAAAATGTCAAAACACAATATATAACTGCGTTTTTTTAAGAAAAACTGCTAAAAACTTCAAATAAGGGTACTTCCGGTGGATCAATTATAACCAAAATCTAATCAACTTTTCATATGGATGTACAGAAGAGGAATACGAAAGAAATATAATTTTTAGAAATGTAGTATTGGAGTTACCGTCGGAGAAAAATTTGTCATACACGGACATACATACACACACACACACACACACGGACACACACTCACACACACACACACACACACACACACACACACACACACACACACATACAGACATCATCTTAAAAATAGTAAATTCGTATTGTAGGGACCCTAAAACGTGCTTATTCATTAAAAACTCACCACCGATTTTTTTGACCAAAGACAATATCTTCCTTACCTAAAAGTGACGGAAGGTAAAAAAAAAAGTAGAGAATTATTCCATTTTATATTACTGTCCATACACGACGGAGGGTTTCTGTTTCAAATACTTAAATCTTTTTCAAATACATGTGTGTTTTAAATACGAATACGTATTTCAAATAAAAAATGTATTTCAAATATTGAAAAATAGTATTTCATACAAATAATAGTATTTTAATGTACATTAAAATATAAAATACTTATGAAAAGTATTTGAACTAAAAATACTTTTATTTTTAAGTATTTCAAATAATTACATACAATACTTATGCCCGTATTCATAAACACTCGTAAAAAATTTAAACGGTTCGTTATAATTTTTATCCAATAAAAACAGTCGACATTGAAAGAAAAATCGAAGTTTTATTTATCACATTTGATTTTATTTGTCAAAAATTATAACGAACCGTTTTGAAACTTTACGAGTGTTTATGAATATGGGCATTAATCTAATTCAAATACTTTCAAATACATATATTTCAAATACATTTATTTTAAATACTATAACACTGCCATGTTGTAAATTCAGGGTGTGAAAATATATTTTTACCTCCCGCTACCCTAGGTAAGGGAGGTATAGGGATCGTGCTAAAATTGGCATATAGAGATTTTATATAATATGCACGTTTTGATGTCCCCAGAATCCGATTTTAACATTTTTACAATGATGTCTGTAGGTATGTATGTGTGTGTGTCTGTGTGTGTGTCTGTGTGTGTGTTTGTGTGTCTGTGTGTGTGTGTGGATCATGTGGACACGATTACTCAAACACTATCAATCAGAAAAATTTGAAATTTTGTATACCCATTCTATACTAATATGGGAAGTGCTCATTAGTTTTTAGTGTATATCGGATAACCGGAAGTATCATTTATACAAGCTTTTCACAGTTTTTCTTGTAAAAAATTCATTGAATATATTTTTTTAGCAACTTTTACTAATTAAAATGGAATATAATGGTTTAATCTTTAATTCTACGATAATAACGTTTAGTAAATAACTCTAAATAACTTTAAATATGAATATATAATATAATTTATTTCCATGTATCACCTAACCTATGCGTCAAACAAAATCATAATTTTAATGACAGGTTTGACATATTTAAACAAATGTCACTGACAGGCAGCAATTATATTAAAATTAGTAATGAAACCGTGTAATGAGAATATAATAGTAAAATATTTTATTAAGGTTTGTAAAAATAATATATTTTCCATCATACATAAATGTTAGATGTACAGGATGATCTGATTTAAATTTGCTAATTGCTATTTTTACAGCACTATAAATTAATATTAATTTACAACTACACATTTACGAAATGGATTATGTACGGCGAAGAATTTACAAAGATTGCGTTTTAGAGCACCTAGAAGATGATACTGATTTTTATAAGAATGTACGTGTGTGACGATTTTTCCTTAAAGCCTATTAAAATATGATCCAAAACTTCTCAAATTTGGTATTTAAAACTCATATATAATTTGAAACAACATATTAGATTTTAACCATATATGATAAATCGGATGTAGTACTTAATTTGGAGCTCTAACAAATTTTTGAGGAAAAACAATAAAACAATCCAAAATTTCGTATTAC
Source organism: Ophonus ardosiacus (assembly GCA_943142095.1). Lineage (NCBI taxonomy): Eukaryota > Metazoa > Arthropoda > Insecta > Coleoptera > Carabidae > Ophonus > Ophonus ardosiacus. Next base: position 82,242,957 of record OW964823.1, read on the forward strand.
AGACTTTTCTATTTATTGGACAACAAATTAGATTTTATTTACAAACGATTAACCGGAAATGACACTTTACTTAAAGCTCACTGCTATTTTAAACATGGAATTGGCGGGAGGTCATGTGTTGGCCACATCAGATTTTTTTTTTGTACCGCAGCTATTTTTGTTAATTAACATTTAAAACTAGGGAGAGTGTTTTATCACAACTCGTACAAGGAGAGTGTTCGGGTTGCGGTCGCATTGAAACAGAGTATCATTTTTACGTGGGGAGTATTCATATTGGTTTGATATAAAGTCATAACAAAACAGAATTTAACTCGGAACACACAAAAACAGTTTGACGTTATGATTAATAATGGCGTATCCATTGTTGTCAACCACGTAATCGGAAAAAGGCTTATTACCTCCTACTGCTGTATATACAAATCTGTTTTTATTCTTTATTTTTTGACTTTCCAAAATACGAAAATAAACATAAAAGATGTGGAATCATTATTTTTCTAGTTTCCCATTGTAAAATAAAATTTGTTTTTAATCTATTTCCTTTCTAATGCATTTTGCAGTGTTACAAATAAACCAAGAAAATCTTGTATAAGAAGATCACTTTTCTCGCTACTTGCGTTTGCAGTAATTGAAGCAAAAAGCGAGCGTTGTGCAGGAGCAGTTTGTGTCAAGTATCATCATCCCCGACAAATCTCTCCAACCAAGAATTCGATCATAGAAAAAGTATAACCGCTTACGAAACGAATTTTTCGCTTGCTGTACAAAAAAACCATCGAATGTTCAGAAAAGTAAGGTTAAGGGCCAAGGGAAAATGCTTAAGGGCTTTTTATTTAGTTCAAGATGATGTCTTTGTCCTTAGTTGCCACTTAGATATTGTGTCATCCATCAAAAATGTAAAAAGATTTTTTATGGAAAAAATTTAATTAATATTAATATACAGGCTCTTCCAAAAACGCGCTCTGCATCTCAAGAACTGTAATATATCTGGATATTTAAAGGGATAGTGACGTTTAAATAAAAGATTCACTACATTTATTTATTTATTTAAATCCCAAGACGTACACACTACTTCGTTGAGCACTTGACTAACTCACACTGACTCTCGTACAAGTACAATTTACCAAATATTAATTAAACCCGTTACAACTAACTAAATACGTCACAAGAACTATAAAGCCTGATTTATAGATTGCACAGAATAGAATGGAATAGAATAGAATAAGGAATGGAATAGAATAGGAATAGAAATTTTTAAGACCATTTATAGATTGCATAGAATAGAAGACTTGGAATAGAATGACGTCACTTTTGCACTAAATTAACTATATTTATTGGTGACTTGAATAATGTCATTGCTTGTTTTTGCAATAAAATATAGTATTTCTGCAAAATAAATGTTGTCTACAGAAAGTTTTTACGTTAGGGGATGGGCCAAAAGCAAGGAAGTTACAACAAGTCTCACGTATATTATCGAAGCACGCCGAATGGAATAGAATGGAATGGAATAGAATAAGAAATAAAATTTGGTTATATCCTATTCTATTCCATTCTGTGCAAGTATAAATGGTTGCATGCATTGGTTTATATTTCTATTCTCTGTGCTATTCTGTTCTATTCTATTCCATTCTATTCTATGCAATCTATAAATCAGGCTTAAGAGATACGAAATCGGTTAGCTTAGACAAAAGTTGACTTATAATAAATGTACGGGGTGGGACAAATGAAAAATTTTCTTAAGCACGCTACAGAAAATGGATGTAGGTCTTTATGGGCCAACTTTTTGAGATAACTTTAATAGGCACCACAAGAATTTCCCGTCGTTTTTCGGTTTTGAGCTACAGGCTAAAACTTGTTTTTCGCTTATTTTGAAAATACCTCATAACTCGTTTATTATAAAAGAAAAAACGTTTAGATAATTTTCATACTGTCTTTTTACGTAGAATAATGTGATGTAATTAGATTTTTTTTAAATTTAATAATTTTCGAGATATAACATTAATATAATATTTTTTAAATGGGAACATATGTTGAAGTAGTATCATCTTTTTCCTTATTTTATATGCTTATCAACGATGTATAACAAGTCCACATTCTCTTGTTTTAAACACGAGCAAAATATGAATTATTAATTTTTTTGGGTGAAAAAAAATGATATTTATTAAGAAACAATTGAAAAAATCAATTATATATCTAAAAGATATTTTACAGCAATATAATGATCCAACGCATAGATACTTCGACACTTATGAAAAATTGGTTCATTGACAATAATGACCTTCCACGTCCCTAGACTTAAGTCCAATAAAAAATCTCTGGAGAATTTTATATATAAAAATTAGGGATCAAATTTACACAAGAAAAGAAGTTTTGCTTAATGTCTTAAGAAGTTAAGTGTTGAATTTGACAAGGATGTAACATTAAAATTACTGGAATCCATGCTAAAACTATTCTGATGGTAATTACACTTAAATATTATAAATTCTAATTCTAATGTTCATATAAATTTTTAAGATAGTTGCTATCTCTATGACAAAAATAAAAGTCATACAAATTAAATATATTTTATTCACAATCGTTATAGTAATATATCGATTTCTATCCTTTTGGAGGTTGGAAAATACGTCAATCCTAACTTTAATGACAATCTCTTGGGTTGGAAATAACAGATTTCACTTCCATCTCTTGGGTTGGAAATGTTTATGTACAGGTTGCTTAGCAACATTGCCATAGGTCTCTATAATTAAGTAGGCTAAACAAATTTTAAGAGAGCTGACAAAAATATTAATAAAATTATAGGTTATAACTCATAATTTATTTTGAAAATTAATTATTTAAAATGAGGATGATTGTGAATAAAATAGTATACATAACCTCGGTGGGAGTTTCATCACAGCCTCGCGATTTATCTCACGAGCCATCGGCTGTAATGAAACATCTCTCACCTCGGATGTAATATACTATTTCGTAATAACATAAAATTTAAACATTTAGGAATAATAAAATAATAAAATTCTTCTCTTTCTATCATACAGCACAACTTTTTTCTTGATTTATAAATATTCCGTGACAACGATCAATCAATATGCTATTATTTTTCTATTATTGATTCTTAATTGTTGGCGACTGTTATAAAAAATAACGGCCGGCGTCCGTTATATTTTCCCTTTTGTTTTTAGTCCTGTTATATTATAGGAACAGTATGGTATTACGAAAATAATAATATTGTTACTTCAAAATTACAAGTAACTGCTGAAAGTGTTTTGTGCAAAGCTGCATACAAATATACATATTACAACATACTATGTACCTTGTAACTCTGAAGTTACGATAAGCTCTTGAGGATTAATAACAAATTGTACGATGTACCTATGTTTATCTTTAATTACATTATAAACAAAGCTTGTAAATTGTTCCACTACCAAATCTGCATCGGTTAATGAAATTGCATGTGTAATACAAACACCCAGCTAGCAAGCCAGCCCATCTCCGAGTATAGTTGTTGAGTAGGACATGTACATTTTAATTATTCTTAGCTAATCGAAACCGTTTATGAATATGCATGGGGAAATTGATAGAGCTTGAATGGTCCGCGTTTATGTATTCAAATGAAATGGAGAAGCCGGGCGCGGGCAACCCGACAGATTTTTCTCATAAGCAAAAGCAACCGACTACAAGAGGAAATGAATTTCGAAGAAATGTTTATTTTAAATTTCTTGTCATAATACTTACTGTACTGCAATTTTAATTATGTTGTAGGAATGAATACAATTTTCCAGAATCGGTATTAATTTCTTGGAAAAATTATTATCATAATGTTTAATCTACATATTTTTAATTATAAAAGAATAAAAATGGTTTCATTGTAATATGCAACTTATTTTATTTCAAAAGGTAAAAAGGCATGGGCAAACTGTTTTATCATTCGAAATCCATTCCTTGATGAGCTTCGTGTATGTTTGTACGTGTGTATCTCTCTCTCTCTCTCTCTCTCTCTCTCTCTCTCTCTCTCTCTCTCTCGCTGTGTGTGTGTGTGTGTGTGTGTGTGTGTGTGTTGTGTGTGTTGTGTGTGTTTTTTGCAACCACGGTTTCTTAAATATTTTAATCTGATATCAGTGGGAAGAGCTGATTAAATTATTTATGAATACGAATATGTTAACTTTGTAGTTTTATTTAATATAACAGTTTGTATGAAAGTTTGTTTATTTGGATTAGAAAAAACAATTTAAAGTATTGCCAAAATTGTAACGTAACCAGGTAGAACCCAATGAAAAAAAAGTTGCCCCATAGATCTTACATGATAGATAGATCAATCACTACGTCTTATAAATAAATGCGCATATTAATTGAAAAAAATAATATAAATATCTGAATATTGCTGAATGTAATTAATATGTAATTAATTGAATTAATACGGTATTCTACATATTATATAATAATAAGTTTAAAAATTTTCGAAATGTTTAGGGGCAATCCATAATCCATACTTGCAACTTTTATGATTCTGTTGACTGACAGCTGACTTCTTTCCTCATTCTTCGTCACTGATACAAATACTTTTTTGCTATTTTTATTAGTATTTTTGTACGTACACACAAACAAGTTTTCAGACTCATATTTTCGACAAATAACCTATATTTATACCTGCGTTTGAGGTATAAAATGACAACAAACGCCACGGAACATACTGTTACCATATTGGCTTGTACCACTAAACGTCAGCGGACAAGGGGAGAAGCTGCTTTCCCAAGAATATGACTTTTACCAATTATTATTTCTTTTTTTTAGAAATTAATTTAAAATAAAAATTTTCTATCCGATACATTAAACATTTTTATTATATCTTCTATACAGATAAATGTCAGTGTCAAAAATCCAAAGACATTACAGAAGACTCTTTTTGGGAAGTACACTTAATATTTCTTATTTTATTATTAATTAAATATTTAAAATTATAGATACATAATATGTAAAATGTGTACCATTTAGAAAAACCGCCAATTTCGTCAATGAATTGGAAAAAACCTGAACATTTATATACTATATTTCACCAACTCCGTATATTGATTCGGAAGCTTGTTGAAATTCTGTATTTAAAATTGTTATCGACGTAGTTCATAGAGATCATCGTGTCTAATACAACTTTAAAAATTTTGTAATAAATTTAATATTTACTGTATATTCAATGATTGCTGAAGATGGGCTTGCCCTAAGCCCGAAACGTCCGTAATAAAGAATTTTACAATATACGTGAACCATTTATGCCTTTTGTTTTCACCTTTAAAATGAATTATAATATGCTGTCAAAATTTCGATTTGCATTTTCTTGTTTAAACGTAGATTAAACGTGATTAAAATTAATGTCATGTTGATGCAAATGGGCATAACAAATTATTTTTAACCTAACCTATAACCTGAGCTGGGCAAGTTACTTTTAAAATGTAACTAGTTACAGTTACAGTTACCTCCAAAAAAAAGTAACTAAGTTACTTAAGTTCCAGTTACTTTGGTGAAAGAACTAAGTTATTTACTAGTTACTCATTAAAAGTAACTTAGTTACCTTGAGTTACTTTCTAACTATTTTTAATGGCGTGAAGTGTAGACTTTGACTGTTGACTTAGTTATTGTGTAGTATACATACCAGGGAGTTTTTGCACTAACTTCGTTAACTTAAATTTTAACGTTATTGCTTGGCAACACCCAATCAGATTATTATTTTTAATGTTAACGGACCTACAGGGCCTTATTACCGCCTAGACCCATGAGGCCACGGCCTAGGGCCCGCTTTGACAAGGGGCCATCAGGGCCCGGTTGCTGTGATACAAAATCTGATAAAAAGGCCCTGCGGACCTACATTATAATATAACATAAAAATTAAAAGTAATTAAAAACACAATTCAAGTCTTGCAACCCTTGGAACAACGAACAAAATACACTATTTTTTGTATAACCTGAAAATTGGAATAATTTTGATGATTTAGTGGCAGTTTAATTATAATTTATTAAAACGTATCATTTGTAAGCGAGGAAAACATTTGAAAATAATATATTTTATAAGTTAAATTTAACATTTAGTGACTTTTTAATTCTAGAATTAAAAGTTAAAATAATGTGTTATTTTTAGTTTTTCTGTTTACCGTACAAAAACTCTATTATTAATGAATATAATTACTTATTTTATTATCTATTATGGCTTGAAATCAATCAACAATAATATTGAATTTAATTATGTATTAAAATAAAAGTTACACATTACAGAGGGTATGCGCGATGCTGCGCTCAACAACTCCACTTTTTAAGTTACTTTGACTAACTTAAGTTACATTCTAATTTCTGAGTTACTTTAAGTAACTTAAGTTACTCAAGTAACTAGTAACTAAATACCGTAAAGTTACCAACTACTTTTCCGCAGCAAGTTAAGTTACAGTTACAGTTACCATATTTTAAAAAGTAACTAAGTTACGTTACAAGTTACGTAAAAGTAACTAGTTAGTAACTAAGTTCCTAAAGTAACTAGTTATTGCCCAGCTCTGCCTATAACATAAATATTCCTTATATTTTCACAATTTTTCGATTTAAAATAAAGTTTAATATACACCTCGGCACTGAAGTTCCTTTTTAACACTCATATGGTTTATTAAATTTCACATTCGTGTTAAAAAATAGAACTTCAGTACTTTGATACATAAATACCTATTTTTCTAAGAAAGGATTTAGTTTTCTTTACATTGTTCAATGTTTCTGTATGTTTAGTAATACATAAACTAATTAAAACGTTAAAAAAATTAAATTTATATTAGAAAGATAAATAATTACCAAAATATAATGGGGTGTTCGAACAGCCCACCATCACTGTATCTGTAACTATCACTCCCCATTAGTTAGTAAATCTAGCTAGCAGTAGCAATCCCTATAATTTCTAACGCGATTACCATAGACACCCCCCCTGTAGAATCCGTTGATTATCCTGTAGCACTGCTGCAGGGATGGGCGTGAAGGAATGTCGCCTGAAGACTCCGACACAGGATAAACAACGATAAGTGATGTGTAAACGAAGCCGGAATCTCATCAAACCATCAGGACTCGAAGCGAATTCCCAGGGCGAGCGGATGATAGTCGCGGAAACGCCTCTCTAGGGACGCAGGAACTCATGACCTAACAGCAGGATGAACTTTCGAAAGAGGACAACATGGAGGATATCTATCAGCAGTGATTACATAACGGTTCTGTTATACAATTTTGCAGTACAAGCCAGGTAATAGTTATTTACATTCGAGTGCGTGTAAGTTGTATTTTACAGCGCGACAGCTTTGTTTGAGGCACGAGCCCTTAAGACGAGTGCCTTATTAGCTGGAGCGCTGTAAAATACTTCACGCACGAGAATTGTATCAAATTTTTTGGCCGACGATAATGAAAATCACTTTTTTCAATGAGATAGGTTATACTTCTGAAAAGGGTTAATTTAAAATACTGGGGTTAAGTCAATTTCCAAATTTGATTTTACTTACCTTCATTAGAGTACTTCTTCTAGCAAAAAATAATATTTAACTGCGTTTTTTTAAGAAAACTGTTAAAAACTTCAAATAAGGGTACTTCCGGTGGATCAATTATAACCAAAATCTAATCAACTCTTCATATGGATGTACAGAAGAGGAATACGAAAGAATTATAATTTTTAGAATTATAGTATTGGAGTTATCGTCGGACACGGACACACATACACACACACGGACACACATACACACACACACACACGGACACACACACACACACACACACACACACACACGGACACACACACACACATACATACAGACATCATCTTAAAAATAGTAAATTCGTATTGTAGGGACCCTAAAACGTGCTTATTCATTAAAAACTCACCATCGAATTTTTTGACCAAAGACAATACCTTCCTTACCTAAAGGTGACGGAAGGTAAAAATTAACAACAGTACTCCTAGCTTCTCATTATAATAAAACTTAAACATTATTTCGTAATAATATTGCAATTTGTATTTTTTTCTCAAAACTAAGTTTTTGGAATAATGACACTCATCCATTCAATTATTAAACAAGGACGAAAGATTTTTGTAAAAAATTCATGGACTTTTCCAGGACTTGAACCAAGAAGGATACTCTGCCAACTGAACTATGAAGTCTCACTGAAGTCAGTAGATAATGACTTCGCCTGTCTTTAATGCTATTTTTACTCGTATACTTTACAACTATCGTTTCGTTTAACAGAAAAATAAGTTATGTTTTGATTTTATTATTTCATTTGAAAATGTATAAAAAATGAGCAAATTAAAGAAAATGAACATGTGTTAATCATTACCGAGGAATCATTAAAGAAAAAGGATTATGTGAAGGAAAGCAGTGTGTGAAAAACAGAAAAGTTTGAGCTTCACATTTAATTTGATTTTACAAAATACAGTATACATATTTCAATTTAATACATATTACTGTTTAGAATATATTATATATTGAACATTCAACAATAAATACTGAACACAGTGTGTAAAAATAGAAAAGTTCGTGCTTTACATTTAAGTTGATTTTACAAAATACAATATACATAGCATATATTATGGAACGAACTCTCAGCAACAAATAATAGGTTTGTTCGAACAACAAAATATGGAACCAATTTCTATTTTTTCAGTACTCGTGTCTAATTTGAAACTGGTTTCAAACTGATTGTACATTTTTGGATTCTGTGAACAGAATTAAAGGTTAATATTATTACATCCATCTAGAGTGAACTGAAAGGTTTTTGTCTTATTTTCTTTCTTGTTATTTGCATTTTTCATTGTCACAAAATGAAATTATTATACTTATTTTATTGTTTAAAATTTACTTCCTTAAATTTACTGAAGCAATGTGGACGTCATGGATCGGCATCATTCGGCATAATGTAGACGCATCTTAGATTTATAGAAACAACCCGAGGAAAAATTCCTTATGTCAATATTTGAATAAAAAATTCTGTTTCATGAAGAGCTCTAACTTTTTCTCAATACTTTTGTTACGTACGTTAATACGTAGTCAAGTCATAAGTTCTGTCCCAAACTTTTATTGTGTTTTTATGCGATCTAAGTAACCGTTGAAAACAAAAATGAAGATATGTCATTTAATGTTGTCAGTGTTGAATACAAAAGTATCAACAGTTCTTTGATAAGTTTTTAAATAATAATGGAGTGGAGTAAAAAAGAAGATCGTGTTGCCGTAATTGCTTTGCCAAGGTGTGGGCATTCAGCAACAACGATTTTTAAATTATTGAAAAATTTAGAAATCACACTGAAATTTGTTTATCGTACCATTAAGCGATACACTGAAGTCTCTTCTGTTGCTGACAAACCACGCTCTGGTAGACCTCGCATTATTCGAACACCAGCAGTAATAAAAGCTGTTGAAGCTCGTATTCGCCGAAATCCTAGACGAAAACAGAAATTGGTGGCTTTGCAGATGCATTTGTCAAGGGAATCCTTGAAGCGCGTTATTATTGAGGATCTTAAACTTCATGCTTACCGTAGAAAAAAGGGCCATCTTCTTACGTCACGTTTAAAAAAAATTAGGCAAGAGAGAGCAAACCTGCTTTTTCATCGGTACGCAGATAACAAGCATCAAGAAATTCTTTTCACAGATGAGAAAATTTTTACAATCGAAGAACATTTAAATAAGCAAAATGATAGAGTGTATGCTCATAGCAGTTCTGAAGCTGCTGAAAAGGTTCCTGTTGTTCAACGAGGTCATCACCCGGCATCTGTGATGGTTTGGTTAGGTGTTTCATATCTGGGGGCCACACAAGTTCATTTTTGTCAAAAAGGCGTCAAAACTGGAGCTAAAGTTTATCAAGAAGACATTTTAGAGGGAATTGTAAAGTCTCTGAGTACCACTATGTTTAAAAATGAGCATTGGGTTTTTAAAGGACTCAGCGCCAGCTCACAAAGGAAAGTCTTCGCAAGAATGGTTTTATCGCCAAAATATCGACTTTATTGGACATGACGATTGTCCCTCATCAAGTCCAGACCTAAATCCCTTGGACTATAAAATCTGGTTTTATTTAGAGGAAAAAGTCTGTTCTTCAAGTCACAGAAATTTGGAACACTTAAAGGCGTCTTTGGTAAAAGCAGTGGCCAATATTGATATGAATATGGTACGTACTGCCATAGACGACTGGCTTCGAAGATTAAAAGCCTGTGTATAAGCACGTGGAGGTCATTTCGAGTAAAATGTAGTTTGACATGTACATAGGATATTAGAGTTTCATATTCTAATATAATTTTGTGTCTTGATCTCATTTGTTTTATCTAGTCTTACTTTAATCTTGGGACAGAACTTATGACCTGACTACGTACAGGATATCCCAGGATTGACGTTACAATAGGTATACGGAACTAAAAATCTTTGAATCTTACTGTGGCATTTTGGAAATAAACTCTGCTTGGTTTGAAACTTATTTTTAGTTTACTTTCAGCCTTTTAAAATCAAGTAGGCGTTGACAGTTGAGCAAAAACTATTTTCGTTTCTGGTAAAATACTTTTTTCGTTCACTATACGCCAAAGTTTCACCAAGATTATTAAGATTCAAACATTTTTAGTTCCGCACATTTCTTGTAACGTAAATCCTGGGACACCTGAAGAAAGTCAGTGTGTGACAAACTGAAAAGTTTACTTTGATTATATTTCTACTTAATACTAATTACTGTTTAGAACTAACAGCAATGATGAACAACTTTCCTTTTAAACAGTTTAAAGAGTTTCTTCCAAAAAAATGTGCACTACTAAATACTAAATTGAAGTTGTTATAAAATTTTTCGTTTACTAAAAAAATTGTTTCAGAAATACAAATGAGGAAATAATCATCTCAATTATCTAAAATACAAATATAAATTACTATCATTTGATATATTTAACTTAATGGTTTCTTAATGCAAGAGCAATCAATTTCAATATTTCATAATGAAATGAGTGATTTAAAATCAACAAGAAACTTCCAATGTTGGCCCCCTACTCTTCCTCTTATATATTAATGACCTTCCAAATATGTTTAAAAATATTGATATTTGTTTATTTGCTGATGATACATCCCTTATCGTCTCTGCTTTGAGCGTACAAGAACTTAATAATAAAATACAAGAATGTGTCAATATTATGAATTCTTGGTGCAAAGATAATGCTGTAGTCCTAAATGCTGACAAAACAAAGTTAGTACAGTTTATGTTAAGGGGTAATACTTTTAATATTTCATCCCTATTTGATAATATTACAATCACTCCAATAGTCTCAACTAAAACCTTAGGGATTCATGTAGACTATAATTTTCAATGGGTTCATCACACCCAGTATCTCATAAAAAGACTTAACTCGTCATGTCACGTTATAAGACGCTTGCGAAATTATGTCAATATAGACTTACTTAAACTGTACTATTCCGCACATGTCTTTAGTATTTTATCTTACTGCATAATTTGCTGGGGTAACTCCACACATTCTATCAATGTTTTTAAAGTGCAGAAAAGTATTGCAAGAGCCATGGTTGGATGTACTCCCAATACATCGTGCAGAGATATCTTCCCACATCTTGGATTACTTACCCTTCCTTGCATATATATTTACGAGTGTGCTCTTTTCATAAAAAAAAAATCCTTCGTCTTTTCTTACAGTCAAACAGGCTACTGGATTGTACAATACTCGTAATATTAATAATTTATACATTCCAAAATTTAGAACAAGTAACTTTCATGACAATATTTCTTATGCCAATTAAAATTTATAATAATTTGCCACAAGGTCTGAAAGCTATTACTATTCTTTCAAATTAAAACTAAAAAAATTTTTGATCGAAAAGTGTTTTTAGTCTATAGACGAGTTTTTCAACAATTAAATATCTTCATGCCACATTTATTTTATTTAACTTTTTTATGTACAAATTTATTTGCTTTATGTTTTTATTATGTAAATATTATTACTTTCTATTTATTTACTGTCTTGTGTACCTTTATATTTATATATGTATTTATCCTATTTCATTGACAAGCCAATTGTATTACCATGTATTACCATATGAATCTTATGGCAAATAAATATTATTATATTATTATTATTAATGTTAAAAATCGAGAGTACCTATCATTCTGAGAAACTTGATAATCTGCATTATTATTGTTGATTACAAATGTCACTAATTTTGTGATTTTAACGTACTGAAGCCCTTAAACACTTTGCTAACATGTCTACATTGGTAATTTAATAAATATTTTAAAACATGACTTTGCTTCAATGCATGCCAGTTTCTTTACAGTTATATTTTGGTTATACAGCCAACGCCAATGTGATCAAATATTAACGTTGGTTGTTCTTGCATTAAGCCAATTAATTATTGGTGATTCTTACTACTATATAAATCGTGTTGTTGAGACGAATGAAATCAAAAAGAACAAAATCACAAGAGTTGTTTAAAGTCTGCAGCAATATATTGTTACTCTGCAACATCCAAAACATATCAGAATTTCTATTTGCTGAAAAATAATTGACACTTACAACTTGAATCATTCTGTGGTCAAATTTAAGTAAGCACCAGTCGCAAATCAGCTCCAGAAATTCCTTCTCCTTAAAAAAAAAATAAATTTCCAACTATTGTCGTAATATAAACAAGCCATAAAATTTCCAATAAAATTGTGACTAATAGTTTACCGCTATAGTCCGTAGAGGTATCTAATATTATCCGATAGCGGTATAAATGCATTTAACGTCCATGATACTAATTATTATTTCTTGCACGACCGAACATTCTGTATCAATTTTATACAATTGATCAAATAAAAATGAAAAATATTAAAATTATCACTACCTACTATATACTCGCTGTCAAATGAGTATGGACTGTTAAGTGCATTCACTCTGTACCCAAATTAAAGCTTTGTCCGAAAAATCTACAACTTCAAAATTTCCAAACTTGAATTGTTTCACTTCAACGGATATTTCTTAGTGGCCTATTCAGAGAAACACAGTCATAAAGGTTGGTACGGATATAAAGATTGTTATCATAAAGACATTTGTAACAATCTTTATGAATTTGTCAATTCAGAACCTACGTCGGTATTATTGACAATCTTTACAAAATAATACTTGTGAATGAACCAGATTATTTGACAATAGCTAACTTCATTATGCATATATGAACTTAACCTAACCTTATATGTCAACGCTTTATTCTTTTAATAATGTGTTGCCAATTATATTTAAAATGCAAACATTCTGCCAAAACAACTAAAGAAGAATATGACATTTGTGTCTTATTTGAAAACTTCTAAATTATTTAGAACGGGTATGTTAATTCCTACCGCTGATCCCAACGTGACTGAAAAGTTAGGGAAAGATTTTTTTTTAAATTTTGATTGAAGAAAAAGCACACATTAGCACAAAAAAAAAAAATAAAAAAAAATAACAAGGTTTCCACGAATACCTACCACAGAATATAATATTTTCAAAGAAATATGTATTTACGTCAAAAGTAACTTTTGTCCACGACGGTTTTTATCGTTCTTATTATCATTATTTAAGTTGAAGCAAGATCCATGCGAATAATCAACTGCATCCTGCTAATATTTAGCAGAAAGGCAATTATTAATAATATTTGATTGATGTAATAATCTGTCACATGTCAAATATTAGAAATAACAACGTGATAACAACCATAAATACAACCATAATAGACTGTCAAAACACGTAACAATTGTTGACGGTAACCACCTTCAGTACTGAGAATAGCAAATTTGATTCTAACAATCTTTACAGTACATAACAACCATAAAGACCATAACGACAACACAAATATTGAGTTCTGAATAGACCCCTTAATCAGAATTTAACAATACTATTAAGGTTAGGTTATTTTACAGATTGTTCAAAAAACTAATCAATTAATATTAGTCTTTGTAAAGTTAAATAAATCCACAACGCAATTTTACGGGCAATACCCGAATTCGGGTATGAAATGAAACATAATACAGGATGAGTGGGAAGAAGCCCCCTTTTTTTAATTTTTTCATTATAGGAAATAGAAAATTGGCTCATATAAAAGTCCTATTATTTTAAACATACTATTTGATGGCAGATGTAGATATTTTTTTAAAGTCAGGTTTACAAGATACGACTATTAAATTTAATTTTTCAAATGGAAACCTATAATTATTTTACTAAAATAGAAACCGACATTTTTTCTCTTTTCAACGATGTTTTAGTTTTTATTAATGTAATTGAAAAAAATCGAGAAAAATAAGAAAATTGAGAAATAATAGAAATCATTTTTATACAAATATTATAGTTGGCTATGTGAAAATAAACAGAAGTCTTTTACCACATGCAACAACTAAAAAATGGTAAGACGTGCTACATTCGTTTTAATGTTACAAAACTATACAAAGTTAGTACTAATGTTCTACGAAAAAAAAAAACTTTTTCTACTCATATGAGGCGTGCCAACTTCACAGACTCACATTTACCCACTTCATTAGAATATGCTGAAGGAACTTACCCGGCGATTTACACCATGAAGTGTTATAAAAGTGAAAGCGATAACTATGGTACTTGTACATGCCATAAACCAAAGAGTAGGAATTATAATTTCTCTCGACATATACATGAAAATTACAGTACTCACTATCCCACTATAAATGTGTAAAATAGACAAAAGGGCAAATGGTATATATTGACATATCATCTTTACTGTATTACACTGAAGTATATGAACATTAACCATTGTTTCCAGTTTCCAAACATTTTCTATTTCATATGAATTGGTATTGTCTATATTTGCAATAAATATATTATCGATATCGTCATCACCAATTTCCTTTTCTATGAGTTCAATCATTTTATCGAGTTTATAATAAATTACAAGTGCATTTCCGAAGTATGTGAATATAGGCACAACTATTATAATATGCAAGAAATATGTAGAATGAGCCATACAAAGACTCGTTAAGAAATGTTCTTGAAACAAGCTAGCACTTCGAATCCAAACTAATGTAACTATACTGATAAGTGGGAAGAACAACCCACCTATTATTGCCAGTACAATAAAGGTTTGGTAATTAATGAAAAGATTTAGTTGGTTATATATTTCGTCTATTTTCACTTGCATGTATATAACTTTGCACGGAATATGTCTTTCTTTTAAAATTAAAATAAAACCGACGAAATTCATAAATTCAAAACAGATAAAAAGAGATTTTGTTATTAATTCCTCAGTAGTTATCTTTGGCGACATAATTTCATCCTTCAAAATAATAATACCCAATAATATTAATACAAAATGACCTGAAACAAATAATTATTTTAATAACCTTTTTCTACTCCTATGGTTTAATAAACTTATTAAGTATATGTGTCAACATTCGTTATGATACAGATTTTCCTTTCATTATTTTAATTATTATGAATAGTCGTAGAAAAAATTGTGTATAGAAATGTATAACCACTCGAAAAATGGCTACGAGTATCACAAGTAAATATTTTAATTTGTTTTATAAGTATTTTTGGAATACATATAACGCAGTTAATATTATTTTTTGATATTTTTTGTTATTATAAATATGAAAGAACATTTGATTGTGTATACGGTTTGATTACACATTCAATAGATATACAGCCCGAAAGCCCGATTCACAAAAAAGTTTAAGCTAATCTTCATTTTTGGATTAGTGAATTCTATTCTATTCCGATATTTAAAATTTAATTTTCATATTTTCAATAAAGGTAGGTAGTAGGAATAGATTAGACTATATTTTAAGATATACACTGTCAAAATTAGAGTAGAATTTGCTAATCCAAAAATGAGGATTAGCTTAAACTTTTTTGTGAATCGGGAGATTAACTTCCATAAATCAGCCAGCTATGCTATAACCATGGGAACTGGTGATATATTCAAATATTCTAATTGACATGTCAGTGTCAAGTGCAATTTACATATGGGCTATCCATCCATTCAAGCGGTTTACGTCATCGTTTAGGGATTTTTGAAATTTTCTATATATTTTTAAATATATTTCATTAACGGCATTTTATTGTTTTTTATTATTATTATTATTATTATTATTATTATGTATATTGCTAAATATTATATGTCTACATTATATTTTGTTCTATTTGTTAGTAATAATTTGAAAATTAAATCTATATGTACAGCGTGTGGCAAATGATTTACCGTGTGGGCGCTTACCAGGCGTCACCTCACGGGCACTCATTGCTGGTGTGGAGAGTGCACCACAGGGGTCACTTTTGTGCCATTTAAAATTGAAAATATTTGGCGTCTGTCGGGATCGAACCCGGTTCCCCAGGTTCGCGACCAGACACTCTGGCACGCGGCCACGGGAACCCATAAGTATAATTACGTTATTTATATATTATTCATGTTATATATGATAAGTAATGAACTCTACTATTCATCTTAATAATAATTGTATAAGGCCATACGCACCTTTTGATAGTAAAAAGATTGAAATTTTATTTCATTTTTCACTATTAGTGATTTTAATGCAGTAAGGTTTTTATACTAAGGGTATATTCCAAAAATAAAATATAATAACCAAAACCATGGTTTCGGTAATGTAAACCGTAGAAAATAGATGCAAACATCAAAGAGTCAATATATAGTATCTAACCACACTAACCTATAAAATCTGACATCTTATGAAAAAGGACAGAAGATGTTAACCGGTAAAACCGAGGAAAAATCATGGTTGCGTAGGTGCGCTTCGGTTGCAACCATTTTAACCGGAACCATGTTTCATAAATGTACAATTTTTACCATTTGATATTATTGGAACACTTTTGGTTAACCACGGTTAAAATTTGTTATTTTTGGAATATACCCTAGTGACGACGTGCATCGGCTGCTTAACCGATTTGGGTATATAATTTTATTTGATATTTTTCCTTTGTAGATATTATTTTGATAATAATTCACTTATAAATTACATATAAAATATAAAAAGTATACCTGCAATAACGATGTACTGGAATATATTCAGTTTTCGAACACGAGTAAATGGTTCATTGCAATGTGTTTGAATATCATAAATGAATAATCCAGCAAGATGATTAATTTTATTTACCCAGTACGTCGTTTCGTGTATAGTATCATATCTTATTTCAATATTAAATAAACCTGCTATGTATGACAACACTGGTGCAATTTTGCCACAAATATAGTCTAAAATAAACAATAACATTTTTACACAGCTGTGTACGCGATCTATAGTTTAGAAAAAATAAGTATTAAATTTGTTTTGAGAATGATCACTTCCGTACGATTGAAGTATAAATAAATATGTAGCCGTCGATTATAAAAATATGCTAATGCACGGTGTAAAATATAATCAAGTAATGGATGCTTAAATTGTTTATATTTTAACGATATTTGAAAATGCTACAATAATTAGTTAATAATAAATATCTTTATTTGATCATTATTGTTCTGGGAAATTGCTTTTTTTTACCTAATAATCAATAGATCGTTTCACTTTATAAAATGTCTTTTTTTATTCAATCTGCGCATATTAAGTCAAACGAAACATTAAAAATCCTTAACTAAACCTAGTATTATTTTTTGACATTTTAGGTTTATAGCCAATAACATTCATTCATTTTAATATCGCTTGACCATAATGGAATTTCAATACATGGGTCATAAAATTAAAAATTAACTACAGTACTCCTAGCTTCTCATTATAATAAAACTTAAACATTATTTCGTAATAATATTGCAATTTGTATTTTTTTTCTCAAAACTAAGTTTTTGAAATAATGACACTCATCCATTCAATTGTTAAACAAGGACGAAAGATTTTTTGAAAAATTCGTGAACTTCTCCAGGACTTGAACCAAGAAGGATACTCTGCCAATTGAACTATGAAGTCTCACTGAAGTCAGTAGTCAATGACTTCTCCTGTCTTTAATGCTATTTTTACTCGTATACTTTACAACTATCGATTCGTTTAACATAAAAATAAGTTCTTATGTTTTGATTTTATATATAAATGTATAAAAAATGAGCAAATTAAAGAAAATGAACATGTGTTAATCATTACCGGGGTATAATTAAAGAAAAAGGAAGGAAAGCAGTGTGAGAAAAACAGAAAATTTTGTGCTTCACATTTAATTTGACTCTAAAAATACAATATACATATTTTTATTTAATACATATTATTTGTTTAGCATATATTATACAAAGAACTCTCAGAAATAAATAATAAACAGTGTGTAAATACAGAAAACTTCGTGCTTCACGTTTAATGTGTCCTCCACCTTAATTTTTTTATTATTTTGAATGAAAATTCGATTAATTTTGAATAGTGATTCTGTCGAGACGAGATATTTCTCGATTCTCGTCTTGTCTCGTAGTCGAGATTTCTCGTCTCGACGAGACGAGACAGAAATGTAAAAAATCTTTTACGAGACGAGATATGTTTTCCGAAATCTCGCTTCTTGAAAACTGTTACGAGATTTCTCGGTTTTTATTTTTCTCATTAGTTATATTTGCAAGCGTGTGAAATTTAACATATTTTTAGTGATATGTTATCTTTGTATATTTCATGGTTGATATCTTAACATCTACACGCTATAATATGAAAAACTAACTATTTTCATTACAGTGTACACTGTAAACTTTTACAAAATGTGTAAACGCTTGTGCTGCCACAAAGAAAACTTTTTCGTGAACACTCCCATTACCATCAATATTCCGACATGGTGAAGTTTATGAGTTGCTCCCCTTTTTAACTTAGAGCGATGGTTGTGGTATCAATAGAAAAAAAAAGTGACACCAAAAATGTGTAATAAATTATGTAATATTTGGTCCCATAAAATAATTATTAAGTTTATTCAATTTTGTATTAATAGCAATAGCTATGGCATTTGTGAACAAAGAGATAATAAATTATTTGACATTTTTTCTGTCAGAATTTGTTATTTTCTTTTTATTGTTTTATAACATTAGAAAATGCTAGATAAATAGTAAATTAACTAGCGAAAACTCGGCTACGCCGAGTATTCCCTAGGGCTCCGCCGATAGTGTTTTTTGATAGTATTATGTACGTCCAATCCGTCTAGGAACAATTTAAACGTAAAGTGCTAACGCTATGAGTCTTTCAAAATATTTTTTCACGCCCAGCCAAACAGCCCACGAAACCTGTCCACCCAAAATGCCCACTAAAACTACCCACGCAACCTGTTTTGACATTTCTGCATGACAGCCCTTGACGTTACCTTTCATTTGATACCAAACACGACGTGGTTCTGACAACTTTAAGCAAAAAACAAAAGCCGATCGAGCTGTCAAATTTTTGACATTTCTGCATGACAGCCCTTGACGTTGCCTTTCATTTGATACCAAACACGACATGGTTCTGACAACTTTAAGCAAAAAACAAAAGTCGATCAAGCTCTCAAATTTTTGACATTTCTGCATGGCAGCCCTTGACTTTACCTTTCATTTGTTACCAAACACGGCATGGTTCTGACAACTTTAAGCAAAAAAGGAAAGTCGATCAAGCTCTCAAATTTTTGACATTTCTGCATGATAGCCCTTGACGTTACCTTTCATTTGATACCAAACACGACATGGTTCTGACAATTTTTAGCAAAAAACAAAAGCCGATCGAGCTGTCAAATTTTTGACATTTTGCATAGCAGCCCTTGACGAACCCTCTCATTTGATACCAAACACGACATGGTTCTATTAACTTTATGCAAAAAACAAAAGCCGATCGAGCTGTCAAATTTTTGACATTTCTGCATAACAGCCCTTGACGTTACCTTTCATTTGATACCAGTCACAACATGGTTCTGACAACTTTAAGCAAAAAACAAAAGCCGATCGAGCTGTCAAATTTTTGACATTTCTGCATGACAGCCCTTGACGTTACCTTTCATTTGTTACCAAACACGACATGGTTTTGACAACTTTAAGCAAAAAACAAAAGCCGATCGAGCTGTCAAATTTTTGACATTTCTGCAAGACAGTCCTTGACGAACCCTCTCATTTGATATCAAACACGACATGGTTCTAACAACTTTAAACAAAAAGCAAAAGCCGATCGAGCTGTCAAATTTTTGACATTTCTGCATGACAGACCTTGACGAACCCTCTCATTTAATATCAAACACGACATGGTTCTAACAACTTTATGCAAAAAACAAAAGCCCAGCGAGCTGTCAAATTTTTAACATTACTGCATGGTAGCCCTTGACGTTACCTATCATTTGATACCAAACACGACATGGTTCTATTAACTTTAAACAAAAAGCAAAAGCCGATCGAGCTGTCAAATTTTTGACATTTCTGCATGACAGCCCTTGACGTTACCTTTCATTTGATACTAAACACGACATGATTCTGACAACTTTAAGCAAAAAACAAAAGCCGATCGAGCTGTCAAGTTTTTGAAATATCTGCATGACAGCCCTTGATGTTACCTTTCATTTGATACCAAACACGACATGGTTCTGACAACTTTAAACAAAAAACAAAAGACGATGGGGCTTTGAAATTCCTGACATTGGAATATTTGTTTTTTACTTAGTTATTTATGGGATGTTTGGCAACACTTTGGAAATGTACATGAATCACGGAAATGAACCTTCAAAAAATTTAATTTTTAAATATAATGTTTTAGGTCTTTTAAACTACTATGGAATAACCGCCCATTGCCATAATGTGTATTTATTAATTTAATTTTTTTCAAAATGTCCTTATTTTATAAATAATGCCATTTAAATGTTCTGATTGACATGTCAAAGAAACGTTCTTCGTCTTAAATTTTTCAAAGAAGACTAAATTTTTGATTTCAAATTGTTTCAAAAAGCTAAAATACGACCTTTAAAAATTTTTTACACAAAAACTATGCACCGTACAGAAAATTGACCTATTACCAGGAAATCAAGTTGAGTTATTCTCTACACCTTGGAAAAATTTTCATTAAAATCGCTCTTACCGTTTAGTCTGTACAGGCGAATAAAATTTCCCCGATCGTCTTGATGAATTCAATATAGAAATATATATAGATAGTGAATCTACCCGTTTAGAATAAAAGATAAAATTATAACATAATAAAATTTGCACAAGTTTTAGGTTATAACAAATTTTGACAGATAAAACGACAAATATTTATCTTTTTGTTCAAATTGCTATTAATACAAAATTGTATAAATTTAATAATTAGTTTACGGGATCAAAATATACATATTAAATTTCCGTCGAGAAATTTCGCCGAGAATCTCGGCCGAGACGAGACTCTATTAAACGAGACGAGAAAAATTTCGAGACGAGACATAATTTTATGAATTTGAAACGAGACGAGACGAGACAATGAATATCTCGTCTCGTCTCGTCTCGTTCAACACTCCTTTGATTTTTAATGTCAATATGATGTCACGCGCGACACTTCTATCTTTCTCTCGCTCTGCACCAGACTCTGTGCGAGAAAGTTAGCAATAGTGTGACGTCATAGTGGCAAATATCAAAAATCTCGTAAAATAATTATTGAAAAATGTTTTTTTTATCTTATCAGTTATTTATTGTGTAGTACTTTATGTACAAATTGTACATTTTATTATTTTTTGTTATGATGGAGGACACCATTTAATTTTACAAAATACAATACATATATTTCAATTTAATACTGTTTAGAATATAGCATATATAATACATATATTGAACATTCAACAATAAATAATGAACACAGTGTGTAAAAATTGAAAAGTTCGTGGTTTACATTTAAATTAAATAAACAATAAAATATGCAACCAATTGCTAATTTTTCAGAACGCGTGCGTAGTTTGAAACTGGTTTCAAACTAATTGGAAATTTTTGGTTTCTGCGAACAGAATTAAAGGTTAATGTTATTACATCCATCTGGAGTGAACAGAAAGGTTTATGTCTTATGCTGATTGTTGTTATTGGTATTTGTTATTGTCACATAATGAAATTATTATTATTATTATTATTAATTATTATTATTATTATCTTACTTTATTGTTTAAAATTTACTTCCTGCGTTTATTTCTAGTTCTCTCAAATTTATACTAGAGAATCTACATGACAATATAGTAAATATTTAGTGATTTGGAAAATTTTATAATAAATGTTAATATTCCTTTTCTCTCGCTTCGACTAGAACAAGTGCCTTAAGGAACAACAATGCTCGCTAATAGCTAGAAATTCCAGAGGGCATACCACAAACTAAAATTTTTTTTAGAATCCGCGGACTATTCTGACGGTTGGAAACTGATCAGGGATTGAAATATTTTGTTGAACGAACAAATGATTTTTAATGTTAGATTTAAAATATCTGCTGTGCGAACATTTTTAAACTGATGTGCATGCTCAGAACGGCTTGTGACTGTATCTAACTGTTGTGCGAACAAACGTATTAAATACAGAGTGTAAAACCAGAAAACTTCGTGCTTCACTTTTGATTTGATTTGATGTTACAAAATACAATAAAATTTTATTTAAAATATATTACTGTTTAGAATGTATTATATAACGAAGTTTCAGCAGTAATAAACAACTTTCCCTTTGATAAACTTTTCAAAAAAGTTTGTTCTGAAAAATATGCTAAATCGCAATTGGTATGTAATGTTCTGATTCTTAAAAAAATTGTTTAAGAAATACAATTGAGGAAATAATCATCTCAATAATCTGAAATACACATATAAATTACTATCATTTAATATAACTCTGCGGCTTAATGCAAGAACAACCAATTTCAATATTTCTTAATTATTTGAATGGTTGAAAATCAGCAAGAAACTTACAGTGTTGGTCATACCAAGATTACCTGTCTGTGAAATTGCATTTTGCATTATTAGAGTTGATTATAAATATGACCAATTCTGTGACTTAAGCCCCTTAATAGCACTAATAGCCGAAGCAGACGACGACTTCTAATAATAATTAAATACTAGTTCTTCATTTAACATTTCGATTGCCATATTTTAATTATGTTAATGATCATTATAAACGTAATTTTAATTGTAATGATGATTAAGTCACGATAATCTTTTATTACGTTTACTTTATCAGTTAAATTTTAATTTACCAAAAAAATATTGTATACAGAGTGGTTGATTTTTCATTGTCCAGCTTATATCTTCTGAAATATTAAAGATACAAGAAAAAGTTAAATACAAAAGTTGTTTAATACAACCTGATCTATAATTAAGAATAAACAATTTTTTTCCGAGGCCTACCAATTTTTTGGAACAATGTTTAACTTTAATTTTTTAAATGGAACATCCTGTATATTTTTACGGAATAAAATTCTAAATTAATTTCTCTTTACAATGATGTTTAACAAGTACGGGTTTACCTTTAAATTATGGATAATAAAGCAAATAGAAATACTATAAAAGTAGGCTGTGATATTCTATTGTTTATACCAGTAACATCTATCATAAATAAAAGTATTAATAATTTTGTAAATCATCAAAGCTAGTAATTTATTACTTGCTTTATTTGACAATTTTATTCAAAAGAAAACCCCTACGTAGCCAATGTTCATGTGTGACGGAAGTTACAGGTATAAACAATAGAATATCATAGCTTACTTTTATCATATTTCTATTTGCTTTATAGGACATAATTTAAAGGTAAATTCTTACTTGTTACACATCATTGTAAAGAGAAATTTATGAAGAATCTTATTCTGTCAAAATATACAGGGTGTTCCATTTAAAAAATTAAAGTTAAACATTTTTCCAAAAAATTGGTAGGCCTCGAAAAAAAATTGTTTATGCTAAATTATAGATCAAGTTGTATTAAACAACTTTTGTATTTAACTTTTTTTTGTATCTTATTTCAGAAGATATAAGCTGGACAATGAAAAATCAACCACCCTGTATATCGTGTGACAGGTATTTAATAATTAAGAATGATAGTAAATTACTAATTTTACTAATGATTAATATTTGTCGTCTGTCTCGGTTATAACGCCCTTCAACATTTTACTAACTTCTCTTTATTTGTTATTATTGCAATAAATATTTTTATTTTATAACGTAACATTGTAAATCGTAGCCGTGATTTTGAGTGCTCGCCTGAGTGTCTGGTCGCAAATCTGGGGACCCGGGTTCGATCCCGACCGATGCCAAAAATTAATTTAAATAAATAAATGAGTATCCTTGAGGTGGCGCTTAGTAAGCGCCCACGCGGTACAAATATTTCGTCATTACCGATATCCGTGTACAAAGCATATACAGTTAGACTTTGGTTACGCACTACACCGAATTTTTATTAATATTGATATTGACTCTTCTTGCATTAGGACACAAATAATATTGGTGATTCTTACTACTATATACATCGAGTTGTTAAGACGGATGAAATCGAAAAGAACAAACTCGCACGAGTTGTTTAAAGTCTGCAGCAATATGTTGTTACTCTGAAACATCCAAAACATATAAAAAAATTATTTGCTGAAAAAACAATTGACACTTACAGCTTGAATCATTCTGTGGTCAAATTTAAATAAGCACCAGTCGCAGATCGCCTCCAGAAATTGCTTTTCCTTAAAAGAAAAGTAATAATAATTTTCTGACGCTAGTTCTAATATGAAAAAGCCCTAAACTTGCAACAAAATGTAAGAATAATAGTTATTTAATTTGATTCAGTTTTTGGAAGCAAGTTGACTTTTAACCATGTAGACTTTAAACTCATTGGTTTAAAAAAAAAAATACAAAATCCTTTATAATTAAAATTTAATATTTTCAAATGTTTTAATAATTTATTTATTGCTTGAAAATGGTTCTAAACAGAACCGAAACGTCGCAGTTGTGAAATTTATAAATTTTGACTATGTTGAAATAAATGAAGCATTCATCCAAAAACCTCTTCGTATAGAAAAATAGTTATTTAAGTATTAAGGGTAAGTAAGTGCAATTTACCGCTAGAATATACTGTAATATTATCCGAAAGCGGTACCTATTTTACACAACGTCTGTGATACTTATTATTATTTCTTGCACAATCGGACAGTGGACAGTCTGCAGCATTTTTATACAATTGATCAAATAAAAATAAAAAATATAGTCAAAATTGACTAGTTACTACTAAACTATGGTTTGTATTTATTCTAATTATTGTTAACATTTAACAAACCCTATCGTGCAAAAAATATATATTTTTAAAATTTTCCCGATTCAATGTCCCCCGGCTATATTATATATATACAGGCTGGTTGATTTTTCATTGTCCAGCTTATATCTTCTGAAATATTAAAGATACAAGAAAAAGTTATATAGAAAAGTTATTTGATACAACCTGTTCTATAATTTAGCATAAACAATTTGTTTTCAAGGCCTACCAATTTTCCAGAAAAATATTTAACGGGGAACACCCGTTATATTTTTACGGAATAAAATTCTAAATAAATTTCTCTTTACAATGATTTGTAACAAGTAAGGGTTTACCTTTAAATTATGTCTAATAAAGCAAATAGAAATACGACAAAAGTAGGCTGTGATATTCTATTGTTTATATCAGTAACACATTTCACAGATTGCTACTTGATATTTAAATAAAAGTATTAATAATTTTGTAAATCATCAATGCTAGTAATTCAATTACTTGCTTTATTAGACATAATTTTATTCAAAGGAAAACCCCTACGTAGCCAATGTTCATGTGTGACAGAAGTTACAGGTATAAACAATAGAATATCATAACCTACTTTTATCTTATTTCTATTTTCTTTATAGGACATAATTTAAAGGCAAATCCTTACTTGTTACACATCATTGTAAAGAGAAATTTATTAAGAATGTTATTCTGTCAAAATATACAGGGTGTTCCATTAAAAAAATTAAAGTTAAACATTTTTCCAAAAAATTGGTAGGCCTTGGAAAAAACATTGTTTATGCTAAATTATAGATCAAGTTGTATTAAACAACTTTTGTATATAACTTTTTTTTGTATCTTTAATATTTCAGAAGATATAAGCTGGACAATGAAAAATCAACCATCCTGTATATACCCAAATTAGGAGTTCCGCCGTCCGGCGGAATTTTCACGATTTTAACAGCATATCCGCCGAAAAAACGTAATATATTGAGCATGGGCATATTTTTGTTTCTTATTGATTTTTATTGGTAGGCGGTATGTTTCAATTATTTAAGTGTATCCATGTTGTGGATATTTTAATACTTTTTCTAGCAAAAATTAATATTAGTGCGTTATATTAGGTTAAGTTAAGGTATGTTATGTTAGGTTATGCTACTGTTTGTTTAAAAAATAACAAATGAATTGCGGTCTTTGTAAGTTTCGATAAAAATAGAACGCATTGTTGCTGTTTTTGTTTTTGGTGCATAACATTATTTTTTGTGGATTTTATAAGTAAAATTCAATTTCCCAATTTCCACCAGAAAAGTGTGCGGGAAAATTAAGAAAAAACATTTATTCTTAAAAAACCATATTTATAATAAAAAAAGTATAGGTTCTCAAACAATCTTTTGCTTAGTAATAATAATTAATAATAATAACAATAATAATCAGAGAAAATGGTGGAAGATTAATTTTAAAATAATAAATTTAGTACATTTGATTCATAATGCCGGCAACAATTTCTGTTTGGCGGGAGTTGGCAAGACGGAGGATTCGATTAGTAGGTAACAGTAAACACATATTCAATAAACGTAAATTGTTACAAGTAAACAAATTCATTAATTTCAAATGATTGTTTAAATTAACAGCATTGAAATAATTGGAATTAAAATTTTACAAATCTCTCTGAAATTAGCTACGAAGCAGTGTATATGTAAGATATGTAATAAACAAAATTATTTGTACAAAAATAACTAATTATTAGTTTCAAACTGTAATATGTTGATTATAAAATGTTTAGAGTCACTGCTGTAAGACATGTTTTGTTTAATTTGATAATTAAGAATGTATTCGCCAGCAATTGATTTTCAGTTATTAGTTGATTGTCAATTAGTGTGTATTGTCTTTGGGTTTCAATATAGAAGTTAAATTAAAACAAAATACTTGTTTTGTCCTTTCCGTCATAAATTAATTTGCAACAAGAAAATTAGTAAGTACAAGTTTCATTAGCTGTGTAATTTAAAATAAAAATATATTCATTACATTAATGTCATAGGAAATAAATATTATTCAACTATGTTTCCGGAATATGAAAGTCTGAAGAAGAATTTTTTGAAATTGATATTCGATTTCTGCGAAGAGAAAGAGTATTCAGAGTTCAAGGAAATCCTTTTGAATTTTTTGATGATGTCCAATTTAAAATGAGATATCGGCTATCTAAAAACACCGTTCTGTTAATTTTAGATCATATATATGAAAATTTGACATCATACACTGAAAGAAATCGTCCAATTGATCCAATCAATCAGTTATTATTAACATTAAGGTTCTATGCAACTGGTACTTTCCAGTCTATCAATAATGACATTTATTATTAATAACTATGAAATTGGTTTTTATATTACTAAAAAATACAATAATTCCCTAAAGAAATTTTAACATGCATGTTGACTAACAACAGTTTAAAATTGATTTGCTAATTTCATGAAACATCATAAAAATTGAACAAGTTGTTAATGGGGTCCCGTGGCCGCGTGCCTGAGTGTCTGGTCGCGAACCTGGGGGAACCGGGTTCGATCCCGACAGACGCCAAATATTTCCAATTTTAAATGGCACAAAAGTGACCCCTGTGATGCACTCTCCACACCAGCTATGAGTGCCCGTGAGGTGACGCCTGGTAAGCGCCCACACGGTAAAATATATCGTCTTCATTACCGATGTCTACATATGTGTAGATAATGGCACACCCAGAAATGGGTAATATGCCGTGATGATATATTTATTTATTTATTTATTTGTTAATTTTGAAAAGTTGTTAACTAACACAAGATTTAACAATCGTATATGAAACCGGGCATGTCATGTTACGGTTTGTTCAAAACTTAATATTAGTCTTTTTAAGATTAAATAAATCCACAACGCATTGCAGCAAACTTTTGGACATTATCAGAATTTGGGTATGGAACAAAACATATATAATACCGCCGACGGACATTTTCCCATTTTCTGAAAACATGCTGAAAGAACTTACCAGGCGACTTACACCATTATATACTATAAAACTGAAAGTTACAGTTATAGTGCTTGTACAAGCCATAAGCCAAAGAGTAGGAATTATAATTTCTCTCGACACATACATGAAAATCACAGTGCTCACTAAGCCACTATAAATGTGTAAAATAGAGAAAACACCAAATGGTAAATATTGACATGTCATCTTTACTATATTACACTGAAGTACATGAACATTAACCATTGTTTCCAGTTTCCAAACATTTTCTATTTCATATGAATTCGTATTGTCTATATTTTCAAAAGATATGTTATCAATATCTTCATTATCAATTTCCTTTTCTATGAGATCAATCATTTTATCGAGTCGATAATAAATAACAAATGCATTTCCCAAGTATGCGAATATAGGTATGACTATTATAATATGCAAGAAGTATGTAGTATGAGCCACACATAGACTCACTAAGAAATGCTCTTTAAATAAGCTAACACTAAGCCAAACTAATGTAACTATACTGATACATGGGAGGATTATGAAACTTATTAAAGCCAGAACAATACAGGTTTGGTAATTAACAAAAAGATTTAGTTGGTTAAATATTTCGTCTGTTTCTACTTGCATGTACGTAAGCTTGCAGGGAATATGTCTTTCTTTTAAAATTAAAATAAAACCGACGAAATTCATAAATCCAAAACAGATAAAAAGAGATTTTGTAATTAATTCCTCAGTAGTTATTGTTGGCGACGTAACTTCATCCATCAAAATAATAATAGTCAATAATATCAATACAAAATGACCTAAAACAAATAATTATTTTAATAACCTTTTCCTACTCCTGTGGTTTAATATACAGTATTGGCCATAAAGATAGCAACTTAAAAAAAATTCAATTGCTCTAATGTAAAAACTGGAATTTCAGAAAAAAATTACTGCATTATTAGTATCTTGAACCAAGTTTAATTTACATTAAAATAATTTGCATTATATTAACAAAAATTGATTCACTTGATAACAGTTGGAGATTTTATCAATCGAAACTTTGTGTAACTCAAAACAAAAATAAAGACAATGAAAGTTCGAAATACTTCTTTTATTCTTAAAAATTGATTTATGTGCAAAACAATATTTTTTATTTGGACATAAAAATAAAAATAGTAACTTTTATAAAATTAATATAAAACTAAATTTTCTAATATTTAGTGTAATAACCGGAACCACGAGAATTTATTACTTCTTCTCGTTCCATCATGAATTCAAGTAATTTTGTTATTACATTTTTTATAATAATACTCTTTTCCACAAGTCAGTGGTCCAGTTTACATGATTTTCTGCAAAAAAAAAAATCGGGCCTTCGCGTTCTTCTTCGAAAGAAGTGGTTTCTTTGCAGGCCGACGACTATAAAGTTCTCCGGCAACTAATATTCTTCTTCTCTGTCTTGAAGATATTTTATCTTTAACATTACTTAGTAGAAAGCCTAAAATTTTCTTTGATGATAACAACGGATTTTTAACGATATGTGTTTTATCATTCTGTCGCTTCGGTTTGATGTTTTTTTTTTGTCTACTAGAAATTGTAGAAGGCTCAATATTATCCTTCCTTCGAAAATGGATTATTATTCGTGCTATTGTAGATTTATGCAAATTAAAGTTCTTTGACATTTTATTTCGCGAAGCACCATTTTCATATGATTTAATTATTAAATTGCGAAATTCTTTAGTCAAAGTCTTATTACGACCAATAATTTTGAAGTACTAATTTATATTTTTTAAACAATTATACAATATAAACGTTGAAATTGAGAAAATAAAGACATTCATTATGTAGTTGCTATTTTTATGTCCAGACAAAAGTAAGAATTATGCAAATTAAATAAATTCTACAAATTTAATATAAATTATTTTAACATAAAATAAACTTATTTTAAGACGTTATTCTTTATGTAATTTATTTTCAATATTCTTATGTTCACTTCAGAGAAATATAATTTTTTTAAAAGTTGCTATCTTTATGGCCAATACTGTACTTATTAAGTACGTGTCATCCGTACTTTAATGACATTCACCAGTGGCGTAACTAACGGGCACGCAGGGCCCGCGGCGCGGGCGGACCCTGGGTACTGAAGGGGCCCCAAGATGAATCTATTTAAATATATCATATTCAAAAAAAAATCCCAACAGGATTAAATCCTAATTAGAGAGTACGTTTACATACACAAACATCCATGCCTTAGTGGGATTCGAACCCAGAACCTCGAGCGCACTCATGACTAAGACGCATCGCTCTAACCATTGAGGATTTTCAGTTTTACTACTACTAAACAATAAAACTAAAAAACCCCAACAAGCTGTAACCGAGTAACGAACCATTTTAGGACATATATTTATACAAAATTATTTTCCTTATTTTAGCCATAGAATAGAAGCCGCCTGTGTATTCGCTAGTGAAATAGAGCAATATGACGTCTAGCGGCGAAAATGTGAACTAGTACATGGTACTAAGTCCTAGCCGAGGTAGCGGCGAACGCATCGTTTCTGTCACTTATTTAACAAATAAATTACGAGTGGATTGAAACTTGTAGGCTATTCTTCATTTTACGTAAGAAAATAGTAGATTACTCTTAAGAGCCGACCGTTTTTACATGCATTGAATAAATAATTTAAATTTGTGAAACCAAGCTTTGTCAATAATAAATATATTTATCTGTAAAAATGTCAATGTCACTGAATTCTGTAGATTCGTGTATGTGAAATAGGTTTATATTCTGACCTATCAAAGGGTAGAATTTATATATGCCTAACTAAACCAACGCTGTTATTACGTGAAATAAAGTATAATAACAAAATCTAAAACTTCAACACGTTTTTGTTGCGTTGAACCTATGTACGTCATTAGCACGCAGAAATCCAGAAATAATTATTTTCCATAATTTCCCGAAAACAAAAACTTAAATTCTATAGAAAAATTTATTAGAGAAATTTGCTAATTTGAAATAGTTGGTAGACGAAAGTTATGCATTCATCTTTTAAAAATGGGAAAGTAACCGAGTAAAAATAATGCTTGCTCCTTGCATTTTGTAAAGCAGGATTATATTTTGCCGGGTATAACTGCAAGATAATAATTACTTAGTATCTTTTTTAAAATTCTTCGTAATGAAATCTAAACTTGTAGACCTGCCTGGACAAAGACGACAATAAAATAATAATACGTATCTCTCCATTAAACTACCAAAGAAAACAAAGACTCGAATCATGTAAATTCAAAATTCGAGAGAATGCTGAACATATTTTTTTATATGAAACGGACTAGTTCGTAAAATTCAAAATGTTATTCATACTAGAAACATTATTTTTATTTAATAGTAACTATAATATTAATATTACTTTGTATTTCAAACGCCGCAGTGTATAAGAATACAGTTGCGGGAAACGAAGCATCTACCTTAAACCGGCCATATTGTTACGTCACGCGCTAGGCTCCTTCTCTTCTTCACTCGCGAATACTCAGCCCACCATTTTTGTTGCACCCTGTATAATCCTAATTTTCAATTATTGTTGAATGAAATCATGCTATTACGGTATGTTATTTTGATAATTATGTTGTTACATAATTACTCGCAATCCAAATCAACTGAATATGTGTATCTTGTTTTATTTTCTTTTCGAATTCTAAAACCGCTTTAAATAAGTGCATAGTGTAAATTTTGTACGAAAATGTAAAGGTAGGTACATGTTAGGTGATGACATTTTACCTTGTACCTATACCTACATTTTATATTAGGTACATATTAACATGACCTTGGACACAACGTTATGATAATCATTCCCTTAACAAAATACATATAAAATATAAAAAATATACCTGCAATAACAATGTGTTGGAATATATTCAACTTTCGTGCACGAGTAAATGGTTCATTGCAATTCGTTTGAATATCATAAATGAATAATCCAGCAAGATGGTAAATTTTATTTACCCAGTACGCCGCTTCGTGTATAGTATCATATCGTATTTCAATATTAAATAAACCCGCTATGTATTTCAACACTTGTGCAATTTTGCCACAAATATAGTCTAAAATAAACAATAACATTTCTACAGAATTGTGTACTCGTCCTATAGTTTTAGAAATAAAAGAATCAATAAAATTTGTGGTGAGTATGATCATGCACTTTCGTACGATTAAAGTATAAATAAATATGTAGCCGTTGATGACAAATGTAATGTAGCCATAGTAACCACCAGTAAACACGTTATTCTATTTATCAACAAATGTTAAAAATTTTATTTTATTTTTGTCATCAAATTAATTCATTATATAATCAAAACGAATATCACTCGTGTGTCCATTATTATCAGATTATATTGTGTTGATACACTCAACATATTATTTTTGAATAAATACCATTTCCCCTATGGAGTCGTGATATTCCAAAATACGTTTCGAGGCAACACAATATATTCGATAAATTCCAACTACTAGTTTTTAACCAATCATGATGCAAAAGACATGAAAATTCAACCCATGGGAACAGTATTATACTGATAAAACTCCGTTACCCCGATAATTTTCCACTACCAAGTAAATAAACAGTTGTTATTGTTTATAACTGTCAGTGTAACAATGAGGTCATGCAAAAAAAATAATTGTACCTTTTTTCTGTTTAAATCGAAAAACGATAGTCTAATTCATCAATCAGTATGATTAAATTATTTTTTATTCATATTTTTTGTTTTATAAAATCGTTTTAAAGTATATTTTTAAAAAGTTGCAAAAACCAGCTATGTTTTGTCGTCACAACGGTACGAACCAAGTTCAGACTCATTTCAAACAGACATTTTATATGGACACATAATTTGTAAAAGAAAAATATATATAAACTATAAATTGAGGATTACATATTTGAATATGCTATAATATATTAATATAATATCGTTCTATTTATTTTTATAAATATAATTTTCATTTGGCGTGAAATTATCTACGTTACATCAGATGTTTCTTTCACTTTTGAATCTTTGATGTAGACAGTAGGTTATAAACGCATATGAGACATTGAATATATTGCAGAATATTATTTTATTCTTTATTTTGGAACGAAACAACGTTCCATCGACGTGTTTAATTTCATAAATTTTAAGTTATCTTTAAATGTCACTTTGACGTTTAAGACCAGTGTGAAAATCAAAATGGTCGTGCCTCTCACTATGTGACGTCATTTGACAAGGGACGAATCGGGGATCTAGCAGCCTCATTTTAAAGAATATCATTTTCAATTACAATTTTTTCATGATTAAAGATCGATTTGAGGAAAAATAAAAAATACGGGTCTATTATTTTTCATTACTCTATCGATTAAAGTTATAAAAAAGTCGTGCATGACCTCATTAATGTGTCAAGTTTCATTTTGCGTTGTCTTTGGAATTTATCTCACCAAATACCACACGACCTCTCAGATTTTCTCAGATAAATTTTTATTTTTAAGCACTCATTTTTTTTGCTTTTAAGCAAAATCACTCAAGCAAACTGACATTAGGTAAAACCCCTCCTCTTTCGGAGTCGGGATTTACCATGCAGTTTGCTTTCGTGTTTGTTGCTAAACAAAAAAAAATCGTGCAAAATAAAAAATTATCGATAAAATCAGGAGGTCTTGTGATATTATTTCTGATAATACCTGAAATCCAAACTCGTAGAACCAGGATTACAAGATATCTACGGCCTTTTAAGATTCATAACATCCGTGGTTTGTTCAATATTTTATCGGTTTCAGAAAATTAAGTCAATATTAATAAATATTATATTTTGAAATTCTGTTATTAATAACGTTTTCATTTTTATGCTACTTCCAGAACGCTATGATGGACAAAACAATTATATCAATATATCAAATATTCAAGCTATGTGCTTTATTCCTCATATTTACTATTTAAAATAAAATAAACCGTGTTACGATTCACATAACGTTATTTTATGTTTTAATAATTAACCTTATAATTTCGTTTTTATTTTATTGACCTATCTGTATGGTAATATTACCGTACAGGTAGAGTTATTACTTAGTTGGCAGCCTATTTCTGTATATGTTAATAAATGCTTAATATCCTGAAACCGGTAAAAATAGTTATTTGTGTATCAAAGTTGTAAAAGTAATCTTTTTTGAATTATGCAAATCAGATGAGGCTAAAAAAAAATCTTCCAAACTTGGGTGCACACAATATATTTTAGGCGACTATCACAAAGTATTAAATTTTTATTTAAAAATATATTTCATTGTAGAACGCAATGCTGTATGCTCTACTGTTTGCCAACGGATACGTAAAACAATTATTTGTGTAATTTTTTGAATCTTGCATTAGGAAATATTTAATGTTTTTAAAGAGTTACCTACTAAAACTGTGGGCCACATGACGGGTGATAATAGCTCGACCGGCATTGAAAAGGTCATCTTCTAGTGCAGATTTATATTATACCAAGACCCTTTATTATTGGCCCAATAAGAAAACTTCGTAAAAATCCAGTGCGTATAATAAAACACCTTGCAAGACATGTGGGACAATACTGTAACAGAAATATTTGCAAAGCTTTTGGATACAATAACTAAGAGAATTAAAGCTGTTATTACTGATAAAGGCGTAGTAATCCAATACTAAATAACAAAATACTTGAATTCCGTTTTTGTATAGTATAAAATCTATAGTATTTTAATATAAACTAGAAACCATTAAAGAAAAGAAATAGTATAGATAGTAAAAATGGCATTGTGCAATGATGATGTGTTTATAGGTAATTCAATTTCGTCTATAATCTGTGCTGACAGAGACTAGAAAACTGTCTTTTTTGCATCAAAAACGATAGTTTTTATTTGACATTATTAATAAATCAACACGAGACACAAAAATGCTAAAGTACTCGCCAACATATACAAGCTACGTTGATACTTTCATTCTTGCGTGGAGAATAACGTAACAACTGTTATGACAAATATTTTAAGCTCGAAATTTTATTACTAAATAAGGTCTAATCTAATAATTGTCACTGGACACTGGACATAATAAATACATTAATAGTTGTTTTATTATATACCATGTTCAAATTATCAGAAAAAGTTTAGGCGAAACATGAAATTGTTAACGATTATGGAGATCAAAGTATTGCACAAACGACTATTAGCAAATTATAAGACATTGTGAAAAAAGTGTAGCATGTATTAATTTACTAGCAGACTCTTTCAAAGTGCTCAAGAAAAAGTTAGAACGTCATCATGCAAATTTACTCAACAATTTAGAATTTTAAAGATGATTGTTAGCACAACTTAGGTCAGAAATATTTTAAAATTTCAAAATAAAAAAGAAAACCAATGTAATCAAATAGATCCTGCCCACAACTTCAGTGAATCTCCAGATCTCAACATTTTATCGAAAACGAAAACGAACGACAGTAATAGACAAGAATATTTCTGATGATCCGGAAGTTTAACATCGTCCAGAGACAAATGAAAACTTTTGATACATACGTTGATGTTACTATCCAGAGTGTCCCAAGATGAACAAGAGATGTGCGGAATCTTTGAATCTTATTTTGATCTTTTGGAAATAAACTCTGCTTGGTTTGAAATTTATTTTTAGTTTTCTTTCGTTTTTTTTTAAAAAAAACAAGTAGGCCTTGACAGTGATGGAAAAACTATTTTCGTTTCAGGTAAAGTACTTTTTCCGACGACAAAGTTTATTAGGATTATTAAGATTCAATGATTTTTAGTTCCGCTCACCTCTTGTAATGTAAATCCTGGGAAAAACAGTGTGGAAAACTTAAAAGTTTGTGCTTCACATTTGCTTTGATTATATTTTCATTTAATACTAACTAGGTACTGTATAGAACTTATAACAATAATGACATCTTACCTTCGAAATAGTTCATTTAAAAAGTTTCTTCCGAAAAAATGTGCACTACTAAATACTAAATTGCATTTGTTATAAAAGTTTTCGTTTACTAAAAAAATTGTTTCAGAAATACAATTGAGGAAATAATCATCTCAATTATCTAAAATATGAATATAAATTACTATCACTTGATATATTTAACTCTATGGTTTCTTAATGCAAGTACAATCAATTTAATAATGAAAAGAGGGATTTAAAATCAACAAGAATCTTTCAATGTTAATAATCGAGAGTACCTACCATTCTGAGAAACTTGACAATCTGCATTATGATTATTGATTACAAATATCACTCATTTTAAAATTTCAACCCTTTAACACTTTGCTGACATGTCTGCATTGGCAATTTAATAAATATTTTAGTTTTAAACATGACTTTTCTTCAAATTCATACCAGTTTCTTTACAGTTATGTTTCGATTATACAAACAGATATTGACATTGGTTGTTCTTGCATTAAGCCAACTAGTATTGGTGATTCTTACTATTATATAAATCGTGTTGTTAAGGCGGAAGAAATTGAAAATAACAAAATCACACGAGTTGTTTAAAGTCTGCAGCAATATATTGTTACTCTGAAACATCCAAAACATATCAGAATTTCTGTTTGCTGAAAAATAATTGACACTTACAGCATGAATCATTCTGTGGTCAAATTTCAATAAGCACCAGTCGCAAATCAGCTGCAGAAATTTCTTCTCCTTAAAAAATAATTAATTAACTTAATGTCCACGATACTTATTATTATTTCTTGCACGATTGGACATTCTGTAGCATTTTTATTCAATTGATCAAATAAAAATAAAAAAATATTGTCCTACCAATGGCAAATATGATTTGATTTTATTTTAATGCTGTTGCTAACTTATTTAGACACTTAACGCCCGTGGGCTTTTTCTATGTTATCTTAGGAACCAAATTTTGATCAGTAAATAATACCTATTGCCATGGAAAGCCTATCGGTAAACATTTAAAAATATCTGATGTGCACACCACATGACTTCCTTGTACGCCTGTTACACTATACATATTTTGTGAATAATTAAATAATATATTATAACATACCCAATCATAAAATTGCACGTATTTGACATTGACATTAAATTATTTTATTTTTTTGTTATTTTTGTCCTAATTCATAGCAAACTTAATTACAGAGACCAAAAAGTTTATAATTTTTAAATTTACATATCTCGCTTATACAAAGAGCTAATTTAATCATACTTAATTTTTTCGACGCAGAATTCAGTTCTCTAAAACTTTTATTTGAAGCATTTATTATTAAAATCCAAATAGAAAAACTGATAACAGCTTCAGGTAAAGTATCAGTTCATGTTAGACTATTTTAACCAAAATCTATTATTTTATTTCCATTGATATAATAGAATTGTATATCAAATTTGAAAAGTTTTGGATTATATTTTAATATAGTTTTTCATAAAAATCTATTATAGGCTTCAAGTAAAGTACCACTTCCGAGTAGACCATTTTAACTAAAATCTAATATGTTATTCCGATTGACATAGAAGTCATATATACCAAATTTGAAAAGTTTTGGATTATATTTTAATAATAGTTTTTCATTAAAATCTATTATAGGCTTCAAGTAAAGTACCATTTCCGGGTAGACCATTTTAACTAAAATCTATTATGTTATTCTCAATGATATAAAAGTCCTATATACCAAATTTGAAAAGTTTTGGTTTATATTTTAATATAGTTTTTCATTAAAATCTATTATAGGCTTCAAGTAAAGTACCACTTCCGAAAGTTATGTAATGACCAAAAAGGGAGGTGCACGACTAGATGTTATATCAGTTCTAAATACAAAATTTTAACTTTCTACGGCTTCCCGTTTTTCAGTTATGCGAGATACGTACATACGTACGTACAGACGTCACGACGAAATTAGTCAAAATGGATTCAGGGATGCTCAAAATGGATATTTCCGTTGAAATCTGGAAACCGAAATTTTTCGCGATTACAATACTTCCTTTACTTCGTACAGGGAAATAAAAGCCGATCGTGCAAAAAATATGTATTTTCTTAAATTTCTTGTTTGTATATATATATATATAAATGAATTTCCCCATTAAATGTCCCCCGGCGGTATCATATGTATACCCAAATCAAGGATTCCGTCGGCCGGCGACGTTTAATAATTTCGCCCGTAAAGTTCTCTGTGTTTAATAATGTTTAATAACTTTACAAATGAAAAAAAGTTAGATATGATCTTGCTATATGGAAAGTTATATCTAGACACCAGTTACGTAGAACGGTCGGCTCTCTTTCCAAAAGAGTTTAAATGTGCGAAAGAAATAATGGCTTTCAGTTTGAATATTTTCTTTTTTTAAACGTAAATAACTCGTTTATTTGAAAAAAATGTACATAAACAACATTACCTTATTGGAAAGAGAAAAAAATACTCTTTCCAATAAGATAATAAAAAATATATAGTTCAATTTAAAAAATATATATTCTGTCCAAAATTTTGCTAATTTAACCAACCTCGTATCTGTTGAAATAAAAAAGTTACCAGTAGTGAGCAAGCTCATTGAGACCGCTTGTATATATATAAATGATTTTCCCCATTAAATGTCCCCCGGCGGTATCATATGTATACCCAAATCAAGGATTCCGTCGTCCGGCGAAATTTTCACGATTTGAACAGTATATGCGGGATATATATACAGTGTGTCCCATTTAGAGGTGCCACCATTGGGATCTCGAGAACTATAAGAGATACGATGTCGGTTAAATGGAACTTTTTGTGCGCCTTCGGGAGGCCATTTCAGATGTGCTTTTGTTTTTCCAAAAATTCTCATAGGGCACTAGATAATAACGAAAAACTGAATATTGTTGATTTTTTCTTTTTCAAATAACTTCTAAACTATTAATAATTAAGAAAAAAGTTTCAAACACAAAAGATAGATATTTTTATTAACTAACCAGTGGCGTACGAAATAAATTTTTATATCCGTAAATTTTCGAGATATAACACAAACTAATATTTTTTTAAATGGAACTCATATATAATTTTAGTCTCAAAAAAATAATTATTTTTTTCTCTTTTCAATGATGTAAGGGTTATTATGTTTTATATTTGGTTTGCTCCTAAAATTTAATTTTTCTTTTTATTTTCCTGAACTTTCTTATTATTTCCCAAAAAAACATTATTATTTTTATTAATTATATTGTATTTGATCGAATTAATTTGTTATATGCCTTTATTACTTAATATTTTCATTCTAGACTCATAATTACAAATTACACTATAATGTGCCAAGGGCGACCAGATACAAAATATTATAAAAATTTGATGCGAGTTTTGAGCAAAATTTTCTAACAAAATAAATTATTTAAATACAAGGAGTATTTCTAAATAGAAATCTACCAATATTTTCAAAATAATTATAAATTTAATACAAAATCAGGGAAAAAATAATAATTTTGAAGGCAAAACAAATATAAAACATAATAACCCTTACATCGTTGAAAAGTGAAAAAAATATTGATTTTTTTGAGACTAAAATCAGATATGGGTTCCATTTAAAAAAATATAAGTTTGTGTTATATCTCGAAAATTTACGGATATAAAAATTTATTTCGTACGCCACTGGTTAGATAGTAAAAATATCTATCTTTTATATTTGAAAAGTTTTTCTCAATTACTAATAGTTTAGAAGTTATTTGAAAATGAAAAAATCAACAATATTCAGTTTTTCGTCATTATCTAGTGCCCTATGAGAATTTTTGGAAAAACAAAAGCACATCTGAGATGGCCTCCCAAAGGCGCACAAAAAGTTCCATTTAACCGACATCGTATCTCTTATAGTTCTCGAGATCCCAATGGTGGCACCTCTAAATGGGACACACTGTATATATATATATATATATATATATATATATATATATATATATATATATATATATATATATATTTTGTTGATTTCTATTGGTTGATGATAAGTTCTTGTTCTGAATAAATTTTAAAGACAACATCCGAATTCGGGCATGGAATGAAACATATATAATACCGCCGACGGACATTTATCTTAGAATATGCTTAAAGAACTTACCAGACGACTTACACCATTAAACATTATAACAAGCCAAACGACAGCTATGGTGCCTGAACAAGTTATAAGCCAAAGAGTCGGAATTATAATATCTTTCGACACATACATGAAAATAACAGTACCCACTAACAAACAATAAATGTGTATAATATAGAAAACAGCAAATGGTAAATATTGACATGTCATCTTTACTATGTTACACTGAAGTACATGAACATTAACCATTGTTTCCAGTTTCCAAACGTTTTCTATTTCATATGAATTCATATTGTCTATATCTTCAAAAGATATGTTATCAATATCTTCATTACCAACTTCTTTTTCTATGAGTTCAATCATTTTATCAAGCCGGTAATAAACCAGAAATGCATTTGTCACGTATAAGAATGTAGGCATGACTATCATAATATGCGAGAGATATATAGAATGAGCCACACAAAAACTCACTAAGAAATGTTCTTCAAACAATCTAACACTTCGAATCAAAACTAATGTAACTATACTGATACATGGCAACAACAACCAACATATTAATGTCAGCACAATACAGGTTTGGTAATTAACAAAAAGATTTAGTTGATTAAATATTTCGTCAATTTCTACTTGCATGTATATAAGTTCGCACGGAATATGTCTGTCTTTTAAAATTAAAATAAGTAGAAGGAAACTCGTAAATGCAATGATGATAAAGGCAGATTTTATTATAAATTCCTCAGTTGGTATCGTTGGCGACCTAATTTCATCCTTCAAAATAATAATACCCAATAATATTAACAAAAAATGACCTAAAACAATTATTTTTTTTAATAATCTGTATCAAATAAACCACAATATTGGGGAATTCGCTTAATTCAAAGAAATAATTATAAGATAGCATACTAGTGGGAGATGTAGGAAAAAATGGAGGAACGAGCTATGAAACATATTTCGGATTACAAACTGTCAAATTAATAGTGTATTATTCAATGAGTATGTAATGCAATTCGAATGATTTACTTCACTCGCCTTCCGGCTCGTGATGCATATTTCGTTATTACGAGTAATAACCAGGGATTTGTTAACTACTGGATGGAGCGAGTGAATCTTTACCATGTACCCTGACAGATCGACAAAGATAGTCATACATAATTCCGATTTGTTGTCTTTGTTTCCGTTACTTGTCAAATCTTTTGTTTGACAGGTTTGATAGATTTCAGGTTATTCTTGATATCATTATTGAAATATAATTATTTTAATCTATGACAATGGTTCGAAGGTGTTGTGTTAAAAATTATGTATCAAAATATGTGATGAACGGTGCTGTGTCGTTTCATTAGTAAGTTATGATTAAAATTATGATTTCTTCTAAAAAATAATTTAACAGATAACCATGACTTACATTCTTATATGTGTTCTAATTTAGCGTTGCATTGGTTGTCTTCGTACTTATTTCACGTTTCATGATCAAATATACTTAAACACAATTAATTTTTGACTGAATTTGACAGATGTGAATATGACAGATATGAATATCAAATTCACTTGCCTAAAGTGGAATTATTATCTATATCTTTCTCACTCACACTTCCTGTGTTCTCTCTTAATCTAGTAGGGTACACAAGAAATACATACCGTGAGTATTTTTTAACGTGAAACATTGGGTTTGTCATATCCATGGTTACGATTCGACATTTGATTGACAGCAATGTATTTGCGTGTCCCATTTAAAATGAAACGTAGGGAACGAATTTGACAGATGTATTATATTTAAATATTGTAAGAAATTTAGCCAAGTCAGAAAACCACTAGAGAGCATTAAACATATTTTAGGCATAAGATGCGCACAATATTTTTTCTACAACAGATTAATTATTTAAACAAAATTAACCTCTAATGACATCTTGTCAATATGACATATAACCGCTGAATTTTCCTATAAGTTACGACTTGACATTTGATTGACAGCAATGTATTTGCCTGTCTTATTTAAAACATAGGGAATGAATTTGACAGAAGTATTATATTTAAATATTGTAAGAAATTTAGCCAAGTCAGAAAATCACTCGGGCACAAGGTGCACACAATATTTTTTCTACAACTAAATTTAATTTAGAAAGGAGGTATAATTATTTAAACAAAATAAACCTTTACTGACGTCATGTCAAATGTTAAATTCGATCCCTATGTTTCATTTTAAATGGGACAAGCAAATGCATTGCTGTCAATCAAATGTCAAGTCGTAACCATATTTATGACAAATCCAATGTTTCACGTTAAAAAATACTCTCGGTATATCGATATACACTTGCTCCATCCAGTAGTTAACAAATCCCTGGTAATAACCATTAAATGTGAATAAATTACTATACTTTATCAACAACTATCAAACAATATTAGGCACATGTTTGTATCGAAAAATAAGCAGACAGTCAAATCTAGTTATCGTTGTTGCAGTAACCATTTGTTAAACAAAATTATGAAATGAAGTGAACCGACTATTCAGCTACAGTTTAAAACTTATCAAGAAAATAAAAGTATGAAAATGACAGAACTAGTGTAACTTTGGTCTTTGCAGCGGAGTGCTGCATAAAACCGAGCGTTGTGCAAGTACCTAACGCACACATTATGTATTAAATTTTTTGGCCGAGATATCTATTAAAATATGTATTTTCTATAAATTTTGCTTGTTAACCTTAAACCATTGTTGTCTTCAAGCTAGTTGCATTAAGATTCACGATATAATATACATTGTTCAATTAATTAATTACTTTAATTCATGTACAGAGTTTAAATATTAATGCTTTTTTGAGAGATTGGAATATAGACCAAGAATTTGCACTTTGATTATTTGATTTATTTAAGAATGTCTATGCTGGAAGAAATGTAAGCTTAGGTAGATTAGTTTCTACATATATCTAGTTCTAGTTTCTAAACGATTCTAATGTTACGTACCTTTTTCGACATTAAAATGAATTTCATGCAAAAATAAATAAACAATTCTCATCAATCATTCAACAAAGTTTATTACAGACTATAAATTAACATGCATAGTGTAAATTTTGTACGCAAATGTAAAGGTAGGTACATGTTAGGTGATGGCATTTTACCTTGTACCTACACCTACATTTTATATTAGGTACACATTAACGTGACCTTGGACACAACGTTATGATAATCATTCTCTTAACAAAATACATATAAAATGTAAAAAATATACCTGCAATAACAATGTGTTGGAATATATTCAACTTTCGTGCACGAGTAAATGGTTCATTGCAATTTGTTTGAATATCATAAATGAATAATCCAGCAAGATGGTAAATTTTATTTACCCAGTACCCCGGTTCGTGTATAGTATCATATCTTATTTCGATATTAAATAAACCTGCTATGTATTTCAACACTGGTGCAATTTTACCACAAATATAGTCTAAAATAAACATTAACATTTTTACACAATTGTGTACTCGCCCTATAGTCTAGAAACAATAAGTATCAATAAAATTTATGTTGAAACGATCATGCACATAAATATGTAGCCGTCGATTATAGCAATGTACAAATAATCAAGTAATGGATGCGTAAATTGTTTATATTTTAACGATATTTTAAAATACTATAATAATTAATTAATAATATATATCTTTATTGACTCATTCTTGTTCCGAGGAATTGTTTTCTGTACCTAATAATCAATAGACCTTTTCACTTTAAAATATAATAAATGCGTAAATTATATATAATTTTAACGAT
This sequence comes from Ophonus ardosiacus, assembly GCA_943142095.1. Classification (NCBI taxonomy): domain Eukaryota; kingdom Metazoa; phylum Arthropoda; class Insecta; order Coleoptera; family Carabidae; genus Ophonus; species Ophonus ardosiacus. Next base: position 82,286,817 of record OW964823.1, read on the forward strand.
ATTTTAAAATGCGAAAAAATAACGTTTTTCTGAAACCGGAGCGAAAGTACCTACTATTTTCGCGCCTAAAATGCGGAGCGAAAGTTGTATTTCCCTGACTAGTCACGAATCAAAAATTCAGAACTGACAGTAAATTCGTTTTTGTTTATTTACTAAATTTTTTATCTCACCTTAGCAACGAGAGCAGAACTACTAGATATTTATAGAAAATCAGATTTAATTATTAAATTTAAAATTAACATTTGTTATAATCAAAGGATTCAGAAAAAGAATAATACATAACTCGTCAACAAATGACTGTAGTATTTCAATATGGCTTCTCGGTAGTAATACTGGGTGTCCCACATAACATTACGTTCTTGAATATCTCGAAAACAATGCATCGTAACAAAAAGTGTGCCGAATCAAAACCTTCATAGTTTCTGGGGGGCATCAGATTCTGACAAAATGGACGGAGGGGGGGGGGTGTCAAGGGGGCAACTTAAAAATCTTAAATGGGACCCACGATTTTTTAATGCAAATTCGGAAAGAACGTAAAAAAATATGTTGGTTTTATTCGGAAACTTTTTTTGTACTCCCAACAGGTGGCGCTGTAATCATAAAATACAAAAATACAAACCAAATAAAATATTGAGCAAAACTGAATAAAATAATGAACGCATAAATACGTGCCATATTCTTACATAGAAAAAAGAAAAAAAACATATATTTGTATTCTGCTGCAAGTGAGAAACTAACAAATAGTCTATCTCGGATTTTAAAATAAACAAATGTTACCATCGAGTAGAGAACTGACCTAGTGAGGAAAGTAAATATTTTGCAAGCGAATATTGGAAAGCAAAAAATTTCCAATCTTCTCGTAACTTTACAAATGACGGCAAAGATAAATTCTCCCACATTTAGTTACAATGAGATCACAGAGAAAAGCAACTGCATACAATATCTTTTATTATAAAGTAAAGTGTCACTTCCGGTTGATCTTTTGTAAACTAAATCTAATTTGTTCTTTCGATCTAATAAATGAAATTTTAGATTTTATATTAGTATGTTTTTCGTCGAAAATCTGATGAGTTTCAAGTTAATTACCTCTTCTGGTTTATCATATATACAGGGTGTCTCAATAAGCTTTCTCACTATTGGTAACTTTTCTATTTGAGGAGATACGATGTTGGTTAAATGAGCAAAATTGTGCCATTTTATATTAGAAAATTGGTCTTGTAGACAAAATAAAAATTGTGACAGCGGTTCCCAAAATTTGGGACAAAATATATATATTTTAAATGGAAATATATATTTTTTTATTATCTTATTGGAAAGAGTATTTTTTCTCTTTCCAATAAGGTAATTTTATTTATGTACAATTTTTTCAAATAAACGAGTTAATTACGGTTAAAAATTTAAAAAATTTAAACTGTTTTATTAGTTTATTTAGCCAAGTATGCCATGGAAACAATTGATTCTTTGTTTGTTTGACGTTAAATAATTTTTCCCGTAAAGCTCTCTGTGTTTAATAATATTTAATAACTTTACAAATGAAGAAAGGTTAGATATGATCTTGCTCTATGGAAAGTTATATCTAAACACCAGACACCAGTTACGTAGAACGATCGGCTCTCTTTCCAAAAGAGCTGAAATGTGCGAAAGAAATAATAGCTTTCAATTTGAATATTTTCTTTAATTGTTTTGTTATTACTGTAAAATAAATTAATAAAATAATAATTTTATAAAAGACAAATGTTTCCATGGTTTACTTGACTAAATAAACTAATAAAAGATAATTTTTATCTTTAAACGTAAATAACTCGTTTATTTGAAAAAAATGTACATAAATAATATTATCTTATTCGAAAAAAAAAAACTCTTTCCAATAAGATAATAAAAAATATATAGTTCCATTTAAAAAATATATATTCTATACAAATGAGCCTTTTGACGCTACTCTATTTATTTGACGTTTTGCGTTTGACGTTAATAACCATAAATAATTAAAATTCGTTTATTAATATGAACATAAATAAAATAAATAAATATATCATCACGGCATAATACCCATTTCTGGGTGTGCCAGTATCTACATCACATGTAGACATCGGTAATGATGACGATATATTTTACCGTGTGGGCGCTTACCAGGCGTCACCTCACGGGCACTCATAGCTGGTGTGCAGAGTGCACCACAGGGGTCACTTTTGTGCCATTTAAAATTTGGAAATATTTGGCGTCTATCGGGATCGAACCCGAATCCCTCAGGTTCGCGACCAGACACTCAGGCACGCGGCCACGGGACCCCATAATATGAACATCATTTTTATTTTCTAGGGTTACTGTTTTTTCTGTTACACGTAATAGAAAATTACGAATTAGGATATCATTAGATGCAGTTTTATTTCTACAAAAACACTGTTTGCTGAAAAATAATTAGAGGAGGCAACATTTCAAATTAATGAAACTAGTATTTTGTGTAATTATCTGGTTATTTTTTCTTTCTTTCCATTTCCATTTACGAGTTCATTGTTTCATTTAAATTTTTGAGGTGTAAAGATGAGTTTTTATTTAGAATCATCCATTATCCTTTGTTACAAATTATTACATATTTTTCATTGTATATTTAAATCCAATGTTGTTTTCTTTGTGTAGATTATACGAACGAATTTAATATTTAGTTGTTTTAAATATGTAACAAAAAGATTACAGACTGTCTATGTCTATGCAAATGGGTACCTACTTTAAAGCGCTGTCGAAAACGTTCTGCTTTATTTATTACATGCTTCCTACACTGAAAACTCATCACGTAAATAAAATCAAAGCCGAGGTATAAATTCAGAATAAAACCTCGCCAATATCATGTTGATTGCGAATAAAAGAGACCAACAAAAAAGCTCGTAAAACATAGCCTGGATACAAGAACAGATGGAAAATTAAGTGCTATCGGAGAAAAGAATAAAAAATCTACAATAAATTTAACCAGATAGAAATGGGAAATAAATAACTATCCAGGTATTGCAGCAATCATTGAACAATGGGGAAGTTTAGCATGGTAAAAATTCTACATAACATACTATTTTCTCACAAATATAACACAAATGACTGCTGAAATTGAAATTAAAAATTAAAATTATTGCTCCATTTATTTATAATTAATATTTTTTGGGTAAACTCTAAGTACGTCACAAGTCAGTTATGCGCAAACTCAGACAGAACGGTGAAAGCGAACCACTTGAACGTAGGTCGAACAACACCTCAGTCTCAAGTGACTGGTAACCGCAGCCGCGTGCGTCAGTGTATAAGCGACATACGTTGTACCAAGCCTCTGCCGACGTCATCACAGCTTAAAATCGGCTTTTCCAGAAAATCTGGGCATTTTTGAAAAAAATAAAACATGTTACATCATTTTTCAAGTCATTTCCCATGGAGTAAAAGAATAAAAAAAATCGCTAAAGTTCCCCATTACATTCTCATGTATTGGTTATTGAGTATGCGAGTCCGTGTTTTTAGAGGATGATTGTTGTTCTGACTGTTCGGATTCGAATCTGATTTCTAGTTCTCGTGTCATGCATTTTCCACAACATTTTTGATTTCACGTATGGTAACGTCTGTTAGTTCTTTACCTCCCGCTACCCTTGGTAAGGGAGGTATAGGGATCGTGCTAAAAATCACATATCGAGATTTTAGTAAATGATCACGTTTTAAGATCCCTAGAATCCAATTTTAACATTTTCACGATGATGTCTGTATGTGTGTATGTGTATGGATTTTGTCTTCGCTCTAACTCATTTTTTCGCATTTTATGTCTTATGAAAATTAAAGATTATTGAATTTTCTACAGGAATACATTAATACTTTTTCTATACAGTGTGTCCCATTTAGAGGTGCCACCATTGGGATCTCGAGAACTATAAGAGATACGATGTCGGTTAAATGGAACTTTTTGTGCGCCTTTGGGAGGCCATCTCAGAAGTGGTTTTTTTTTTCAAAAATTCTCGTAGGGCACTAGATAAAGACGAAAACAAGTAATTGAGAAAAACATTTCAAATATAAAAGATAGATATTTTTATTAGCTAACCAGTGACGTACGAAATAAATTTTTATATCCGTAAATTTTCGAGATATAACACAAACTTATATTTTTTTAAATGGAACCCATATATGATTTCAGTCTCAAAAAAATATTTTTTTCTCTTTTCAATGATGTAAGGGTTATTATGTTTTATATTTGTTTTGCTCCTATAAAATTTAATTTTTCTCTTTATTTTCCTGAACTTACTTATTATTTCCCAGAAAAACATTATTATTTTTATTAATTATATTGTATTTGATCGAAATAATTTGTTTTATGCCTTTATTACTTAATATTTTTATTCCAGACTCATAATTACACATTACACTATAATTTGCCAAGGGCGACCAGATACAAAATATTATAAAAATTTGTTTGATACGAGTTTTGAGCAAAATTTTCTAACGAAATAAATTATTTAAATAGAAGGAGTATTTCTAAATAGAAATCAAAATAATTATAAATTTCATACAAAATAAGGAAAAAATAATAATTTTGAAGGCAAAACAAATATAAAACATAATAACCCTTACATCGTTGAAAAGAGAAAAAAATAATGATTTTTTGGAGACTAAAATCAGATATGGGTTCCAGATAATAAAAATATCTATCTTTTGTATTTGAAACATTTTTCTCAATTATTAATAGTTTAGAAGTTATTTGAAAAAGAAAAAATCAACAATATTAAGTTTTTCGTCATTATCTAGTGCCCTATGAGAATTTTTGGAAAAACAAAAGCACATTTGTGATGGCCTCCCAAAGGCACACAAAAAGTTCCATTTAACCGACATCGTATCTCTTATAGTTCTCGAGATCCCAATGGTGGCACCTCTAAATGGGACACACTGTATATTTTACAGATAAATTTAAAATAATTTTTTTTATTCGTTCCGAAGCCTAAGATAAACAAAATTCCTTTGTTACACAGTTCATATTTCAAATGAATGTAACTGACAGTAAATGTCACTGTCAAAAACTTAATTACTTCAAATTAATAATAATGACATTTTAAAAAGAAAATAGTAAATAAAACAATAGTTCTCTGCAATGGAACAGTTTGCAGCGTTAGTAAATACGTAAGTATGTATTTAAATTAATAAAAATTAAATAGCGGGAGGTTTTGTGTTTGCCACATCAGATTTTTTTTTTTAGTAACTGTAACTCTTTTTTCCTACGACCACTGTTAAAAGTAGTCTTTTTAACGGTTGCTTAGCGAGTTAAAAATAACAGTTTATAACACAGTGAATACTTTTAAATCGTTGTCATTGACAACGGATTAAAAGTAAAAAACAAATTTACTTTTAACACTAGTGTTAAAAAAGATCTAAATCTAGTTACATTTAGTGTTAAAAATATAACTAAATATAGTTACATTTAGTGTTCATAAGTAAATGTAGTTTCATTTTATATTTATTTTTGTACTGAAATTATTTATATAGATATTTTATTAGAAGTACACATTATTCTGGAACGTTTATTGTTATAGTACAATTATTACAATTGTTTATAGTAATTCCTTACAAGGCGCTTGAAGAATTGGAATTTAAAACAGTATTGTTGGAAGAAGAGGTTAGAATTTTGTTGGAAGTAGAGGGTAGAATATCATGACCCGTCATAAATGTCATTCTATATTTTTTAGTTTTTACTAATACATAACTAGGGTCGTAGGAAAAATAGTGTATGATATTCGTGTTAAAAGTGATTTTATTTCGTTCGTGGGGTTTGTTTTACTCGGCTTCGTCTCGTTTCACAAACTTTCCCACTCACTCATAAAATGTCATTTTTAACACTTATATCATAAATAACTATTAATGAACCGGTTTCACAATTTTGAAAAAAAGTTTATAAAGTATTTTTGTAGTGATAAAAATAATAAATACATGCATAACCAATGGGAAAAACAGTTTGTCCATCACCTGCATTATTTATATAAATAAAAGTAGGAGATAGTTTGTCACATGTATAAACTACAGCTGATAGGTAACTCGTTCGCCATATTGACGCCCAAATGAACATTATAAATTATAAAATAAAAATCTGACGTGGCAAACACAATACCTCCCGTAATTTAATTCGTACCTACTTATTCGCTAATGGTACAAACTATATTATGTTCCTTTGCATATAACTATTGCTTTATTTACTATTTTCTTTTAAAAATATCACCATTATTAATTTGAAATGATTAGTATTTTGATAATGACATTAATCTGTCAGTTACATACATTTGAAATATGGACTGTGTAACAAAGGAATTGTGTTTATCAAAAGCTCTGGGATTTATAAAAAAATTATTATTTAAATTTACCTGTAAAATATATGGAAAAGGTATTAATCCAGACTTGTAGAAAATTTAATAATCTTTAATTTTTATAAAGACATAAAATGCGGAAAAATGGTATTTTTTGAAGAAAAACCATTACGAGCTTCAAGTAAAGTGTCATTTCCGGTTATCCGGTTTACACCAAAATCTAATGGTTTCTTTTCATATTAGAATGGGGTCGAAGTCAAAATACAAAGTTTCAGAATTTGAAATTTCAGATAAAGTGACTTTTTCAAAATATTAGACATAAATAAATATATATCATCACGGCATATTACCCATTTCTGCGTGTGCCATTATCTACAACACATGTAGACATCGGTAATGATGACGATACATTTTACCGTGTGGGCGCTTACCAGGCGTCACCTCACGGGCACTCATTGTTGGCGTGGAGAGTGCAGCACAGGGGTCACTTTTGTGCCATTTAAAATTGGAAATATTTGGCGTCTGTGGGGATCGAACCCGGTTCCCCCAGGTTCGCGACCAGACACTCACACAAATTTTAATTATAAAATATCTAAAAATCCAATGATGTCAGTGCACAGTAAATACATTTAAATATTTGAATAATGATGTACTTTTAGATATATGATTTAACTTTTTTTATTATAAGGTAGTTAAAAGTATTTCAAAGTTTAATATTTTTGAAATGTTGTCAAAAAGTTTGTTTGCGTTCTAAGTTCTAAAGCTAAAGTAATACCCAGGGCAGTTGTTACGTGTCATGTGATCATTTCTGTAATGATCATTTCAAACTTCTTAATGTGGAATGTGCCGATGAAGTTTTAAAACGACGTATCGGAAGCGTTCGGTTAACATCGCTTACTAAACTGATATCGACAGTTGAGGTTATATAGTTTTTATTTGCTTTAGATCTTGAAAGTTAGAAATTGATTAGACATGAGTTTTCAAGAAATTGTAAATAATTATAATATCTTCGAGAAATTTTGCGAAATTTGTCTGAAATACTCTCTTATTAAGTAGATGCACCCAGAAAAATAATTGCTCAATATTATTAATGAATGCTGTTATTCAAAACATTCATATTTAAAGACAAAACCAAATATGTATACATTTGTGAAAATAGGTACTAAATATTAAAATTTTAACTTTACAATATTGGGGAGCGTAACTGAGCCATCCAGACATCATCGAACCGTAAAACCAGGTTTTATAGGCACTAAAACGTGTTTATTTTCAAATATGTCAATATGCTATACTTTTAATACAATTTTACGCGATTATCTGAATATTTTAGTGGTCAGTTAAAATTGCTTAATATAAAATATCCCATATGCAAACCTTTTGAGTTATAAAAGTCAAGTTATGGCGCTATTCCAGCTTCAATAAAGCCGTGGAGGACTACTTTGAAACTCATTTTACTCTTTATTATAATGTTAAGGTAGGTACCTAACTACGTTAAAAACACTAAACTCTAAAATGGAAAGATCTTAGAAAAGAATCAATAACCCCCGGTTTTATAAAGCGCGGAATAAATTTACTTCTATTGTAAATTTATTCAAACTAACAAATTCGAATCAATTTTATTCATTTTATGACATTAACATTACTGTCATTTAAAGGACTAAATTTTACTTACTTTGGAAGTAAACTTATCTGCCGTTTATAAAACCTGGCATAAGTAAACTGAAACAACGGATGTTTTTATATTTTGCGTTCATAATAAAGTCATTACGAAACCCTATTGCGTATCCAACGATCCTTCATTTCGATGTGCTATTTTTCTTTAGAAGGTTGGTATTAGATGACATTCACCTAAATTGTCAAAAGTCATAAATCAAAATTGGCATGAACTTTCAAATAATAATCCAACACACGATTTAAAATATACTGGTTATGCCACTTGTCATGTTTTTCATTGTTTCTGATGGTCTGCTTTTATGCAAGGGTAATCTAAATCTGGAAATAGAACATGATAATATATCATCAGATAATCCTCAAGTTATAGCAAACCTTTTTAATAATTTTTTTAAGGACTGTCCTCTAAATATTCTACAGCGTATTCCAACAGTCAACAATACTTGCGATAATGGTCGTAAGGGAGATAATATCAGCGTCAATAAGTTATTCCTTTTTCCTTTTTGTGAAGAGGAACTATTAAATATCATTAAATTAAAAATAAAAAACAAAAAATCTTCTGGGCCAGATGACATTCCAAATTTTATAATTAAAAAAGTATCTCATCTTATTTCAGCACCGTTAACATTCATTGTTAACACATCTTTTGCTAATGGCACTTTTCCAGAAAAACTTAAACTGAATAAAGTAGTTCCCATACACAAAAAAGGTGAAAAGAAATTAATGGATAATTATAGGCCTGTAGCTTTAACTTCCGGCTTCTCCAAAATTCTAGAATACTGCTTCTTATATAGATTCGAACATTTCCTAAATAAAAACGATATTATTTCTAATAAACAATTTGGTTTTAGAGAAAATAGTTCAACTATACATGCGTTACATTGTCTTTACTCCACCATTGTAGAATTTTTAAATAATGGAGAATGCCCGGTAGGTATTTTTTGCGACCTTAGCAAAGCGTTTGACTGTGTTGCTCATGACAGATTACTAGCTAAACTTGAAGACATTGGTGTTAGAGGGGTTGCTCTTAAATGGATTGCTAGTTTCTTGCAAAATAGATATCAATACGTATCTCTTAAATATAGAGATAATAACTCTATAGATAAATTTGTGAACTCAAATTTAGTGCAAATAAACGTAGGAATACCTCAAGGTACTATTCTAGCGCCTATTCTGTTTATTATTTATGTGAATGATCTTACGAAAATTCTACCGGATGAGATTACTCCTGTGCTATATGCCGACGATACTTCTTTAATAATTTCTAATAAAAATAAAGAGACATTAATAACTCAATGTAATCAGAATATAAATTTATTAAATTCTTGGTTTCATTATAATAAGCTTTTTTTAAATGACTCTAAAACTAAATTATTAATTTTTCATACTCACCAAAATAATAATAATCAAGAAATAACATTAAAATTCCCAAACTGTGAGAAATCCAATGATAAATCAACGAAAGTCCTTGGTTTGATAATTAACGAAAATTTGAACTGGAAACAACAATGTGATGAATTGATTAAGAAGTTGAACTCTATTACTTTTCAAATTAAACATCTACGGCAATTTTTAAACATTACTCAACTCTTAATGTTCTATCATGCCTATGTAGAATCACGGCTTCGCTATGGGATCTGTTTTTGGGGCAATTCTCCTGATTGTGCCAACGTTTTTCTCAGCCAAAAGAGAATTGTGAGAGCCTTAGTTGGAGCAAGATATCATGAAACATGTAGAAATATTTTTCGACAATTAAAGTTATTAACGTTAATAAGTATTTATATTTTTGAGATGTGTCTTTACATACATAAGAATAAGAATTCTTTTACTTTAATTTCAGCTAAACATGACCATGATACTAGAAGCCAAAATAATTATTATATCCCTAGTTCAAGACTAGATATTGTTAAAAATTCTCCAAATAGATTTGGTCTTATTTTATATAATAAACTGCCAGACTTAATAAAATCGGCTGTGTCCGAAAGTACTTTTAAAAAGAATTTGAAATTGTATCTTCTAGAACACAATTTTTATAATGTTAATGAATTTTTAATCTTGTAGTTCAATGTATCCTAATTTTATATATTTTATTGACGTCTTCTATACACTTCTTGTGTCTTCAGAAAATAAATGTATTATTATTATTATTATTATAGAGTGGCACAACCAGTATAGTTTAAATTGTGATCCAACTACAACATTACACATATAAATTTCTCTAAATCGACTCTCTTTAATATAGCAGTTTTTTTAAAAATATGTTTTATTATACCTGCATCATAATGAGGTCATGTACGACTTTTTTTAACTTTAATCGATAGAGTAGTGAAAAATAATAGACCCGTATATTTTATTTTTCCTCAAATCGATCTTTAATCATGAAAAAATTGTAATTGAAAATGACATTCTTTAAAATGCGGCAGAAGACCCCCACTTCGTCCCTTGTCCAATGACTTCACGCAATGAGAGGAACGACCATTTTGATTTTCACACTGTTCCAAGCGTTAAAGTGACATTTAAAGATAACCTAAAATTTATGAAAAAGTAAACATGTCGATGAAACATGAAACGTTGTTTCGTGCCAAATAAAGAATAATAGTATATTACATCCGAGGTGGGAGATGTTTCATTACAGCCGAGGGTTTATGTATATTACCGAGAGGCGAAGCCTCGAGGTGAGATAATGCGCGAGGCTGTTATGAAACTCCCACCGAGGTTATGTATATTATTTTATTCACAATCATCCTCATTTTAAATCAATAATTTTCAAAATAAATCAATGAATTATAACCTTTAATTTTATTAATATTTTGACAGCTGTCTTAAAATTTGTTTAGCCTACTTAATTATGGGGAAACATTTCCAACCCAAGAGATGGAAGTGAAATCTTTTATTTCCAACCCAAGAGATTGTCATTAAAGTTAGGAATGACGTATTTTCCAACCTCCAAAAGGTTAGGAATCTGTATATTACTATAATGATTGTGAATAAAATAATATTCTGCAAGGTATTCATGTCTCACGTGCGTTTATAACCTTTTAGCGTCTAATCTCAAATCAAAAGTGAAACAGCTGATAGTTTTGTAACGAGTGAAGTTTACGCCAAATGAAAATTATATTTATAAAAATGAATAGAACGATGTTATATTAATATATTATATTATATTTAGATACGTAATCATCAATTTATAGTTTATATATATATATATATATATATATATATATATATATATATATATATATTTCTTTTAGAAATTATGTGTCCATATAAAAATGGCGATACAACATGGCTGGTTTTTGCAACTTTTTAAAAATATCATATTTTAAAACGATTTTATGCTACAAAAAATGTAAATGAAAAATAATTTAATCATATTGAACGATAAATTAGACTATCCTTCTTCGATTTTAACAGAAAAAAGGTGCATTTTTTTGCATGATCTCATTCATACTTATCGATCTAAAATGCGTGCGAAAAAAGCCGATTAAACCACTTCGTGCTTTAAAAGTGTTACTAGTCAACAACAAACAAAATAATCCACAACTGGTAGACTTATAAAAAAGACTCGCCAGGACTCATTTTATAAATTTTAATGTACCCGAAAAAAAAAACATGTTCTTTAATATACTATTTCGGAAATACTTACATGTCATTTGTAAATATCATTTCGTTTGTGTGGAAAATATAATTTTCATTGTTAGGGCCCATTGGAAGATTTAAATAATTTACGTGGCAAATTTGGTAGTTAGAATGATGATTGACAGCAGTGTGGACCCCTGAGAAATCAGAACTAAAGTACAAGTTCTTGTTCGGTCTCCTGGAGCGAAGTCGGAGCAAATTAAGTTGAGCAGGAGCTAAATCAGCTAGCAGGCACGAGAAACTGGAACTCGTGACTAAGCTACTTGCCTAACTTCCGCTGTATAAGAAGTCTATTCTTTAAAACTTTAATGATGTATCAAAAGCATGTAAGTTTTTATAGCAATCTTTGCAAAAATATATAATATATTCATATCCAATATTAAATAATAATAATAATAATAATAATAATAATAATAATCTTTATTACTATTTAAATAAAAGGCGAGGTTCAGCCTAGGGCTGTTCTTCCACGATACAGTACAAAAATATATGACAATATAATAGAATCATCAAACGCTATACACAATTTAACAAATAATAAAAATAATACAATTACATTCAATAATAGTTCACAAAAGAAAAACAAATATGAAAAAGAAATAGACAGACGATTTTAATATAATTTTTTCAATTTGAATTTGAAAGCAGTTAACGGTACAGACTTCAGGGATTCAGAAATATTGTTATACAACGTATGCGCGAGAAAGGAAAATTATGCTCTAGATTTTGACTTTCGAAAGGAAGGAACAATATATAAGTTCTTCATACGGAGAGTGTAATTGTATTCTATTGGTATTAACTTGTCAAAGAGATAATTAGGAGTTCTTGTTAACCTTACATTGTCAATTAAACAAAGATAATTAATTTTTAGTCCTTCATCAACAGATTTCATATTAGCTGCAGTCTGGTATTGCGATATATGATCGTATTTGAGTACACCATAAGCAAAACGTAAACAGGCATTCTGAATAAGAGTTATTCTATTTTTATCCGTTAAAGTTAGATTTGGTATGTAAGTACGAGAGCAGTAATCAAACGTTGATAGAATTAAAGAGTTTAATAATTTTAGTTTTATATCAGTAAATGAATTCCATTCGTCCTAGTTCTGTAACAAAATTACTTACTCTTAGCAAATAATCAATAATAATTGCAAACACTAAATAAAACGTGAAAATAACAAGCTTTGCATTTGTTTCTAGTGTGTTTAAAATAAATCCTAATTTGGAGTAGGCTATGAACAAGAAAAAGTATGTCAATTTGGAAGAATTTAATTAAATGTCAATTTGACACAAGATATTGTCAAAAATGTTATCTAAATAAGTCTTCTTGAATCCTTATTTTAGAAATAGAAATAAATTAGAAAACGGCGAGCGGCAATATTCTGTATCCTTCTTTAAAATTACATTTCATAATCAATTTTGACAACTTGACTTTTGAATTGAATAATGGTCAGACATACGTTTCTGTGTTCATTTTAACATTGTGTGTGGATGTGTATATGTGCGTGTGTGTGTATGTCTGGATATTTTTTTTTAAAACACTGTATTGTAATTATAATTAACAAAGTCGTAACAATTTACATCTACATACACATTTTAAATAAATTACGAAAAGATCATGTCAGCCACCGAGATTTGAACCCGAGTAACGAAGTAACGCTCTAACTTTCATGGCTCCAACTTACGTTTGCCAGATCTCGTATTTTTAATATGAGTATTATATTTTTACCTTATTTCAATGACACAAATATTTTCATATTTCATATCTTTTCAAAACATAAAGTTTATAACATATTTTATATATAGTTTTGCTTATTCAACATAAAATTTGAAATATTCCCCGCACTTCAATATATAAAATTAAAAACGATTTCATACAAGTTCACAAAGCGGTAAAATTACATCTACAAAAATGGTTTGATTTTTCTGAAAATAGTTTTGCATTCACATCGTCTAAATTAAAATTGGATCATGAAATTAGTTTTGTAGAAATAGAAGCTTGCTTATAAAATACAAAATAAACGTCTCGTTTACTAATTTAGAAGATGTTTTCTACGAGTTTCATATTTATAAATAAATAAATAAATATATCATCACGGCATATTACCCATTTCTCAAGACTCAGTTCGTGAAACTTTGTCCAACAGAGTCTTGAGGAAGGTATAAATAAATACCGAAACGTCGATGAAAAAGAAAAATTAAATTTATTTATTTCCTGGACCGACATCGCCAACAATTGTTTTCCTTAAATTTATTTTTATTTTCGGAGCTGTGAATGAGACTTAAAAGGTATTAATTTACCAAAAACTCGATATGAGTTTTTCAGGAAGATCTTACCGCCGGTGGTGTGAGGTTAAAAATTGTTTTATATTAATAATATAAATGTTATTTCATAATAATTTTATTTCTTTAATATTTGAAAAAGTACTTGTTTTGAAATTGAAACATGAAACATTTGATGTAGGAGATATATAAATAAATATATCATCACGGCATATTACCCATTTCTGAGTGTGCCACAATCTGCTTTATCGCAGATATCGGTAATGATGACATATTTGTACCGTGCGGGCGCTTACCGGGCGTCATCTCACTTTCCACGTCAGCTAAGAGTGCCCGTGAGAAGATATATAAATATATGCAATAACATTTTGCATTTGAATCCTCATCAGAGTCGTCTTTTGTTAGTAACACCCGCTGCTTCATTTTTCATTTGATAGAACGCAGACTACAAACGACAAAAAGCAACAGCGAAGCCCTGATAATGCCCTTCTCTATCCAAATTCGAGGCTTAAATTATCATCGTTTAAATTTAAATTTGCACATCAATTAATTTCGAATCTGCAGCAGCGAAGTTAAAAATGGAGCGTACGTATTATTATTTAAAATTCAATTTGTATAACGACAAATTAAGACGGAAACGAGCGCAGGAAATCAAGAACACTCTAAATCCAACAAAAACGGGGCCATTAATGAGAATATCGCTTACTAAGATTAAAATTTTCTGGAATCATTTCGGTATTGCAAGGAACTGCGTAAATTTTTAAGAAAGTATTACTTGCTCTTAAAATTAATTATGTAGATATTTCAGGAACACTGTTGCAAGTACAATTTTTGAAGCACAGAAGAACTCTTTCATCTATCCGGATTATTTTTTATTATTTATGGTCTCTTAGAGAACGATATATACTATAAAAAAGTAAATACAGATGTTCTTTTCTCAGAGTTTCTTTCTAACTACAGCTCCATCGTACCAAACTTTTACAACTCGCTCAGTCTGTTTTGTTTATATGAATATTTGGTGCTTAGAAAATAAGAGCATATTGACTTGTTAATTTTGTTGTCTTATGTGTCATTTTCTAATAAATATACACATAATTTCCCGAGTTGTTCGGACTATCGATCATCCGATCCATTACGCTTGGCCTAGTCCTGTTGGACTGATTTCCACTGTATGTACTGATAACATCGACCTTTAAACTAATAGACGCAGCGTACGAGCAAAACGCTTGTCCCGCCATAACGGTACAGACACAGTATCTCTATCCTTCAACAATACAGAAGTTAAGAAAACGCGGCAAAAAAATTGATTTGTCCCTAACTTGTTATACTTGGTGCATAATCGCTAACAGCCCGATTCTCAAAAAAGTTTAAGCTAATCCTCATTTTTGGATTAGCGAATTCTACTCTAATTTTGACAGTTTATATCTTAAAATATAGTCTAATCTATTCCTAGTATCTACCTTTATTGATAATATCATGAAAATCAAATTTTAAATACCGGAATAGAATAGAATTCACTAATCCAAAAATGAGGATTAGCTTAAACTTTTTTTGTGAATCGGGCTGTAAGAATATAGATTAAATGTTTTTGTGCATAATTAGTTTTATTATAAATTTTTAATACAATATATTATATACATATTATATTATAGGCGACAAATAATAATTAATAAGAACTTACATATGAAATGACACAGCTGGACCGCGTACGTACTGCTGACTGCACGAAATACACCGTTTCCCCATTATTTTGTCGCATGCACACCTCACAACACATATACGTATGTATTGGCAGAAACAATTGTAAATGTTATCCAAAAAAGTAAATAATACACAAACAGTCACGAAATGTCAAATGTAGATTTTGAGACCTATTTAGTGATAGAGAGCGATGTATAGAGGTTTACATAGGACTGAAAAAGATGTACAATGAGTACGAACGCATGCGCAGTATACTTTAACTGAGAACTTCCGTACTGTTGAAGGACAGAATATATATTTCTATCCTTTTATGTTGGAGCATTATACTAACAAGAAATGAATAGGAGACACTTGGTCCAATAGTTTAAAGGTCGATGACTGATAATAACACTTTTGATTTTTTTTATGTCAACGAAAAATACCGCATTCTTCTAATTGGTTAGAAGTGCTATCTTTGGCGTTTATAATAAATCACAGATTTTGTGTTTGCGTTACTGGTCACGTTGGGTCGTCATTGTGTTGCGTTTAACGTTACTTCATTATAAATAGACCTTAAGTGTTGACCGCAAATTTTATTTTCAAAATTCCTTAATATTATTGTTAATTTATAACAGTTAAAAATGTTTTAGGTATATTTGTTTCCGTCATTCATTTTACTACAGTATTTCATTAGGATTGGACTAATTTGAAGAAGCAAAAATTCCCGTCCATCGCATCACTTTTCCGTGACCTCTTCTCCTCCAATCCTTGGACATAAGCTCTTAGTAAGAGCATGTAAGTACCTCGTCTATCCTTTCTCGTATTGAGAGCTACTTGGGCGGAAATGTCCACGTCTGGCTTCGCGCTTCCGGCACTAACATCCACGCCTCAATACCGAACGTGATCTGATTGAAATCCTGCGATTTGCTTTCAGTAGACGCGACATCCATTTGAAAGGAAGATAACCTCTTAATCACCTGTCCTTTTCACACTCACAGCTCCTGCATAAGACTCTCTCTTTCCGGGGATTTTATCTTTGTTTCCAAAGAGAAAAACTTTATGTAATCCATTTATTGAATTCTGCAAGCCGGGTAATTAATATCAATTAGGTTTATCCGGCATATTCTGAAGCATTTATTAGCAAAAGCTCCGTGAACTTTATGGATGGTTAATCTGCAGATAGACTATCCTCGGGATGAATATCATTTGAAAATAAAAACGATGTTCATTTCTCTTCATATACCTACCTCAAACTTCAGTCTCGTTTCAGTCGTATCAAATTTATGATAAATGAATATGCTGAATAATCTGTAGAGAAGTAATGTCTTTTTAATTCTGATTTAATTATCCTTTTCGTTAGGTGCATACGTTATATCAAAGGAAATGTAAGGTTAATCGTACCTTTTATCTTTCACATCATAGTTAATGGATAAGGACGAACTCCCGAAAAGATTTACCGGACCTGAGTATTTTTTTCAGGATTAATCGGCCGAACGATTTGTATCAATTAATGAAATAAACACTAATGCGTAAAAAATTAACGAAAACAAATACGTAACAATAAAGAAATAATGTGCACTGTATTAGGTAACAAAGGAATTGCAAAGGTGAAAAGATCAAAAATCGCAATAAATGGAAATTAAAAAATTTTATGATATTTTGTTAATAAGCCTATGTTGGTAAATAAACCGTTCTAGCACAAAAACAAAAAATGTAAATTTCTAAATAAAAATTGCAAGTAATTCAAATGTTGCAAATTGTCTAACTGTTATTGGTATTTATTGTTTATTGGTTCTGTAAATTCAACGTTTCGCTCGAGATACTGAATTCAATTTTTGGTTGTTCTTCCGTCTTTCATTTATCTCCAAGATGGTATTAAATTCAATGTGTTTCATATAAAATATTGAAAAGTCAGAATGAGAATTTTCATTAAGTCTTTCAGCTTATAAATGTAACAGACTTTTTTGATAAAATATGATATTGAATTTATAATAATTCTCTTTTATATTAGGATATATATAATACTCTGAAAACAGTGAGAAAATTATTTCTAAAGGATTTTTTATCTTATATCTAGAATTTACTACATGTTTTTTTATTCTTCTTCTTTTTGTTCTTCTTTCTATTAAAGTATTATTTTGGAACGAATATTAAATTATGCGCATATTGATTCAAAATGTATCTTTCTTTCTAAATGGTAGCAAAGAATTTTTGTTTAAATTTTTATGAGTACATGGTGGGCCATAAATTCTTTTATTGTTGTTGTGACTATAAAATACCTTTAATTTCCCGGGAAATGTTTGTATCCCTGTTATGTGAAACGCAAGTTTATGTTGCTTAAGAAAGAAACAAACAATGTATTTATAATATACGTATTACATATGTATATGATGCTACTCGCTTTTGCATACTTTAAGATTAACTCATTTTGCCTGAATATTATTACATTTAAAATAAAATTTTGAGTGACCTGACCTTTTTAAAGTGAAATTGTACCACAGGCATTTTTTTTGACTGCTTTGAGGAAATCAATTCAGTCATTCGCCCAAAAACTAAATGACAAACTACATGTCTGTCCCGGTCGAGTCTTTCAACTCAACTGCCTTAAAACAAAGGGTTATCACTTGGGCAGGCATATCTGATGAAGGGTGCGAGGGTGCAGCATCCATAGTTAAGTTAACAACATTGCTCGTAGCGTAGGCAATATCTTATATAGTTAATTGTCAAAACAATAAATATCTACGCGGTTTACATCTAGACTAAACAGAGATATAGGAAAAATGATTATTATTTCTAAACAGAATTTTGACTTACAAAGATAACAGAGTTAAAATGTTCATATTGAAACTATAATTTAGAAGAGTTAATATAGCTATTTGTGTATTAAGATCGCAAAATGCGACATTGTCGATTGAGAGGTTGTCGCGCGGCATTCTCTCGAAATCGACAATGTTCATTTGCGCTCGAAACACACACAAGATTTTTTCTACAGTCGCCACAATGGGGTCCTCCACCATAACAAAAAATAATAAAATGTACACTTCATACTTACAGTACTGCTCAATAAATAACGATACGGTTTAAACTTAAAAAGACTTTTAAATGATTATATCGTTGCATTAGCCATCTATTCCATAAAAAAAACCAAAATTAGAGCGTGGAAGCAAGGATTTGTGATTTGATGAGTTTTTGTAGCAAAATGTGTGGTTAGTTGTCACGCCTGTCATACTGAAAAAATTAACAAATATTTCAAGGAATTTGTGATTATATACGAGTAGACATGTATGTGCATTGACTGACTTCTCGCAATTATTTAAGTAACGAAATAACTAATAACTTTATTGTAATCAAAATAAATAGTTAATTAGAGATCAGATGTCAGTACGACTCGCAACTATCCTACCGCCATCTGTGTACAATCATTCCTATTACTAAACATAACTGTTCACACAATTTATTTTATATTTAATTTTATTTTATCGTTATTTTCCATTCTTCTTGAGTTTTTATTCAATCTAATCTAAGCATTTTATACTTTCGTTTTTGTAAATGAATGCCCTATTTCATTTTCACAGCAGTGTGGCATTTTGTTAGGTTATGTTAAATACCGACAGAACATATGTCAAATTGACTTGTGAAGGTGATAAATGTGTAATTACAGTGCTATTAGTTCCTAACTAAACATTTTCATTAAGAATGTAGACAAGTGACATTTCTCAACATTGTATACTTAGAAATTTGGACAGCGAGCGTTTTTTCTACTTTGTCGCGCATGAGCGGCAAAGTGACGTTTTGCGTTGACAAAAGAGAGCGCAAATGGCTACTTTCTATAGTGACTGTAGAAAAAAGTTATTTACTTGTTATTTGACCATGCTTACCTTGCTACAATTTGATCCGGGTGTGTGGATATTTCCCATTTAACTAAATACCCAATTCGGAGTCCTACCCCTACATAACTATGAGTGCACTCAACTAGTCAACCCTGTCAGATAATTATCAAACAATAAATTAGTTGGTTATCTGGCTTTCAGCTAGATCTGGACCAGTGATTATGTGGGCGTTGGAACACGTAGCGTCCTAATTAACGAGTCGTTACTGATTCAACAATAAGGAACACGTCGTCGCAAGCTTGTTCAGAAGTTCAGTGGCGTGCATCCAGCCAGAATATATCCAATATCCAGCGATCCAGCCGATCCGCGAACCACATATGACAGCCTCCTCATTCTGTCGCTGCCAATCGATGCTAAGACTTTAAAATGCTCACAACGACGACGACGTCGACGACGAGTGGAGCAGTCAGTTCTACTCGGAATTATGTTTCAAATATGAATGAATCTAATTTAAGTTTTGAAAAGTTAAATATGGAATATGATCACATGTGGCTTGGTGGTGATGTTTATTCAACTTGTATGTATGGAAATTTATACTCTACAGGATATCTCTAAAAAAAGGAGGACATATGTAACATGCTAGTTGCTTATGTAGAAATAAATTTCAAAAACAAGCAAGTAGGTTACCAAGGGCAATCAGTTGTCTATTATCAACTGAACAACAACGGAAAAATAAACATTCAGTATAATTTGAATGTTTAAACACAGATTCCTGAGGCTAAAATAAGACGATTTAAATAAACTTACTTTTATTTATTTATTTATTTATTTAAATACAAAACCCAACCGGCAAAGCCCAATAATAATCTAAGTATTTATATTTTTGAGATGTGTCTTTACATACATAAGAATAAGAATTCTTTTACTTTAATTTCAGCGAAACATGACCATGATACTAGAAGCCAAAATAATTATTATATCCCTAGTTCAAGACTAGATATTGTTAAAAATTCTCCAAATAGATTTGGTCTTATTTTATATAATAAACTGCCAGACTTAATAAAATCGGCTGTGTCCGAAAGTACTTTTAAAAAGAATTTGAAATTGTATCTTCTAGAACACAATTTTTATAATGTTAATGAATTTTTAATCTTGTAGTTCAATGTATCCTAATTTTATATATTTTATTGACGTCTTCTATACACTTCTTGTGTCTTCAGAAAATAAATCTATTATTATTATTATTATTATTATTATTATTATTAATTTAGTATAATTTACAAATCTTAATTTAGCATTTTAACTAACCCGAAATAGATAATAAATATTTTGTAAAAAATCGTTAATTTCAATATGCAAATAATTATTTTAATTACTTATTTTATTTAATTTTACTATATTTTGGCTTCATTATTTTTGTCCTACAATTTTCCGTGATTTATCTAATGAATTAGGTAAGTAAATAGAAAATTTAAATATATATCTAGTTAATTTCTTTATGTATGTTTAGTTCAATACTAAATGTAGTCATTTAATCTAATGTTGTATTTAATTTTACTATAATTTGTTACTACAAATTTAGAAAATTGAACTAAATCAACATAGACAATTTAATGAAAACATATTAGTAGGCTGAAAATTAAAGATTTATTTAGTTAATTCAACTACAATTTAGAGTGTTATTTTTTTCTGTGTAGTAAAGAATATACTGCTGAAATTTCTATGGTTTTCAATAAATTTTACTTTCATTCGAAATATACAAGCTGAATAAGAACCTTTCATATGTAAATTCGGTCAAATGGTAATTTTATTTATTGGATAGAATTCAATTAAGGCTTTGTGACGAAATCTTTAATAGTCTGATATATCGTAACTCTTTGTCCGGAATTTATATTCTTTCACTGAGATTTTTAATTAACAGATCTAGCAGATTGCATAGAAGAATTCCTGTATTTTCCCTTTGTACGTATAGAAAAACAAAAATTCCAACTGAATTTTATTTTATTCACAATCATTATAGTAATATACAGATTCCTAACCTTTTGGAGGTTGGAAAATACGTCATTCCTAACTTTAATGACAATCTCTTGGGTTGGAAATAACAGATTTCACTTCCATCTCTTGGGTTGGAAATGTTTATGTAGGGGTTGCCTAGTAACATTGCCGTAGATCCCCATAATTAAGTAGGCTAAACAAATTTTAAGACAGCTGTCAAAATATTAATAAAATTAAAGGTTATAATTTATTGATTTATTTTGAAAATTATTGATTTAAAATGAGGATGGTTGTGAATAAAATTTATTATCAACACAAAAGAATAGATCATTGTCTATACCGTTTCATCATACATTTTCGTTTATATTCAATAGATATAGAGTTAAAGAATTATAAATAGATTAACTTTCTTAAACCAGCCAGTTTTGCTGTAGTCATGGAAACAGATGATATACTCAAATTATTCTAATTGACAGATGTCAGTGTTAAGTGCAGTTTACATAGTGTATGTTCGTGTTGGATTTATATAATCTTTTCCAAGGAACTTTCGGTATGGGATTTGTACAAAACACATAGAATTGACGGAAGGTAATATGCTGACCACATCAGATTTTTTAATGTTAAATGGATGATCTACGAATTCTGTCTCTGAGTCACTATATCTATATGGTTGTAGTCTATAAATAATTTTGAGTCTATTATGGAGTAAATGATAAAAAGCTCACCCCTATTGTTGAAAGATAAAAACGATGCGTGAAAGATGTTCCTTTGGCTAATCTCCAGCCATAAATATCGTCTCTATATTTCACAATGGGCACCTGGGAAATTTATCGTTATCGGAAAGCAATTCGTTTTATTCCTTAAGACCAAAAACAACAACTTCATTATTACTTTCTTTCCACCTAATTTCACAGCGCCACATCCAAAAGATTTTACCCTGATTTCATAGAGATTAATAACTCAACAATATACTTAGAAACTTTGTCCACATATATACCGTGAGCATTGGGTTTGTCATATCCATGTTTACGACTTGAGATTTGATTGACAGCAATGTATTTACCCGATCCATTTATTTAAAATGAAACATAGGGAACGAATTTGACATTTGATAAGACGTCAATAGAGGTTAATTTTGTTTAAATAATTATACCTGCATTCTAAATTAAAATTAGTTGTAGAAAAAATATAGTGTGCACTTTGTGCCCGAGTGGTTTTCTGACTCGGCTAAATTTCTTACAATATTTAAATATAATACTTCTGTCAAATTCATTCCCCATGTGTCATTTTAAATGACAGAATTATACCTGTTTTCTAAAATAGATGTAGAAAAATACTGTGTACACCTTGTGCCCGAAATATATTTAGTGCTCTCGAGTGGTTTTCTGACTCCGCTAAATTTCTTACAATATTTAAATATAATCCTTCTGTCAGATTCGTTCCCTATGTTTCATTTTAAATGGAACGGGCAAATACATTGCTGTCAATCAAATATGAAGTCGTTACCATGGATATGACAAACCCAATGTATACCGTGAGTATTTTTTAACGTGAAACATTGAGTTTGTCATATCCATAGTTGCGACTTGATATTTGATTGACAGCAATGTATTTGCCCGTTCCATTTAAAATGAAACATAGGGAACGAATTTGACATTTGATAAGACGTTAATGGAGGTTAATTTTGTTTAAATAATTATACCTGCATTCTAAATTAAAATTAGTTGTAGAAAAAATATGGTGTACACCTTGTGCCCGAGTGGTTTTTAGACTCGGCTAAATTTCTTACAATATTTAAGTATAATACTTCTGTCAAATTCATTTCCCATGTGTCATTTTAAATGAGACAGACAAATACATTGCTGTCAATCAAATGTCAAATCATAACTTATAGGGAAATTCAAGGGTTTGTTATAATGACAAGATGGCATTAGAGGTTAATATTGTTTAAATAATTATACCTGTTTTCTAAAAACTAAATTTAGATGTAGAAAAAATACTGTATGCATCTTGTGCCCTAAATATGTTTAGTGCTCTCGAGTGGTTTTCTGACTCCGCTAAATTTCTTACAATATTTAAATATAATACTTCCGTCAGATTCGTTCCCTATGTTTCATTTTAAATGGAACGGCCAAATACATTGCTGTCAATCAAATATCAAGTCGTAACCATGGATATGACAAACGCAATGTTAAAAAATACTCACGGTATATATATACAGGGTGTAAATTTTAAAACGGGTCATAGGGCTATAACACAGAAAAACAGTTTTTTAGACGTCAAAAGTTTCTATATTAATTTATTGAAAAAATAATTCGTGCCTATTATAAAGAAAACACATTACATTTTGTTTCATATAAAGCCAGAAAATAAATTAAAAAATTTGTACAATTAAGAAAAAATATCATTAGCCATGAAACTGACAGTAACAAAACATTGTCATTTTTTACTAATATGATAAGGGACAATTAAAGATTAAAGTTATTAATTTTTGAACTAGTACAAAATAACAAAATAAAGTGTAATAAGAAATAAGTTATAAGAAACGAGAAAAACTGTAAGCTACAAGGGAACAATTAAAACCATTTAATAATTTGTAATCCATGATTTCTTCTCAATAAAACTAAAATAATAATAATAATAATAATAATAATAATAATAATAATAATTTAACTAATAATATGTAAGAAACGTTTATTAATGAGCGTCTCAAGTCAACAATTGTTTTGTTTTGTTTCTGTCAGATTCGTGCCTATTATAAAGAAAACACATTACATTTTGTTTCATATAAAGCCAGAAAATAAATTAAAAAATTTGTACAATTAAGAAAAAATATCATTAGCCATGAAACTGACAGTAACAAAACATTGTCATTTTTTACTAATATGATAAGGGACAATTAAAGATTAAAGTTATTAATTTTTGAACTAGTACAAAATAACAAAATAAAGTGTAATAAGAAATAAGTTATAAGAAACGAGAAAAACTGTAAGCTACAAGGGAACAATTAAAACCATTTAATAATTTGTAATCCATGATTTCTTCTCAATAAAACTAAAATAATAATAATAATAATAATAATAATTTAACTAATAATATGTAAGAAACGTTTATTAATGAGCGTCTCAAGTCAACAATTGTTTTGTTTTGTTTCTGTCAGATTCACGGCTATTGATATTTTTTCTTAATTGCACAAATTTTTAAATTTATTTTCTGGCTTTATATGAACAAGAAATGTAATGTGTTTGGTATCAAAAAATTCATATTTTTTTTCTTTATAGTATGCACTAATTCTTTTTTCAATAAATTAATAAAGAAACTTTTGGCGACTAAAAAACTGTTTTTCTATGTTATACCCCTATGACCCATTTTAAAATTTACACATATATATATATATTTACCAGATGCAGACAAGAATTCTGAATAAATATTCATGAAAGAATCAAAATTTAAGGTTAGATGTCAAACTGAAATGACAGTTCGTGTGACAAATGAACAAGCTCAGACCATTCGTTTATTTATGTTATAATTGTTATTTAAATACCAATTACTCAATATTAATTACCGATTATGAATAAAATAGTACACACCTTGGTAAAAAGTTTCATTATGTCTCGGGCTATAGCAAACATCGGCGCTTCGCGCCTTGGTTAGCTATCTTCGCCCTCAACAATAATGAAACTCTTTCCACCTAGGTTAGTAATATACTATTATTCACAATCATTATAGTAATATACAGATTCCTAACCTTTTGGAGGTTGGAAAATACGTCATTCCTAACTTTAATGACAATCTCTTGGGTTGGAAATAACAGATTTCACTTCCATCTCTTGGGTTGGAAATGTTTATGTAGGGGTTGCCTAGCAACATTGCCTTAGATCCCTATAATTAAGTAGGCTAAACAAATTTTAAGACAGCTGTCAAAATATTAATAAAATTAAAGGTTATAATTCATTGATTTATTTTGAAAATTATTTATTTAAAATGAGGATGATTGTGAATAAAATAGTATACATAACCTCGGTGGAAGTTTCATAACAGCCTCGCGCATTATCTCACTTCGAGGCTTCGCTTCTCGGTAATATGCATAAGCCCTCGGCTGTAATGAAACATCTCCCACCTCGGATGTAATATACTATTGACTTTCGATATACATTGTTACAAAAAAAAAAATGTCTATTATTTGTAAGATGAAAGCAACAAAAAATATAATAATTTTCTCATATATAACTGACCTAATTTCCTTTTAGTTTAGCCTTATACTACATTAATTTAAATATATTCAGTCTTTGTTATAGCCATGTAATCTCCACTATATCTTCATAGGGATTAACTAAATATTCGCTGTAATGGTCGTTGTATAAATGAGAACAGTGTTTTAACGTTTGTGTGTGTGTGTGTGTGTGTGATTACTGTAGCTGAATAAAAGATCAAGCTTGTCTTTCAGCATTGCACAGGTTAGATACTCAGTATATCCTTTAAGACGACGTCAAATGAAGAAAGTTTCAAAGTTTGATACTAATAAACTCTTCCTCATTGACATTCAAAATTATCTATGAAGGGTTTATGACAATCTCAACGAGGATTTTCAAAACTGATTTAAATAATAAAGTTCGACAAGGCTTAGCGTAAATAATAACGGATCCCATAAATGAGTAAAACATTTTGTTTCTTAACAAATATCAAAAATGGTACTGTTTCTCAAAACTAGGTGAACTTTTTATGCGCTGAGGTATTTATCATAATATAAAAAATCTGTTGTGGCCAGCACAAGACCTCTCGCCATTTCCATATTAGACTATATAAGTATTTTATTGCACTTCACTTTCGAACCGTCGTTTTATAACAAAAAATTACAGAACTTTACTCAAATATTGTTTTTTATTGTATTCAACATGTCTTCTGCACACATATAATTCTAATTATATCTATTTTTCATTGTATGAGGAAGTTTCTAAATGTTATAGATTCTTCCAATTCGTTAACCAGATTGGCGGTATTTCTGATGGATATATGCATTTTACCACAATTTTACCTATAATTTCAAATATTTAATTAATAAAACAATAAGAAAAGTTAAATATACTTCCCAGATAAAGGTATCAGAATGTCACTAAAACTGTTAATATTTGACAATGACATGTGTCATGTTATAAACATTGGAATTTGTCAACTGGTTTCCTTAGTGCCTTGGCCTCTGCGATTAGTTTACTCTATAAATTATAGTGTCTTTATCTCTAAATCTATACAAGATATAATAAAAATTTAAAGTGTATGTGTATTAGATGGAGAATTTTATGTTCTTCAATATTTAATAAAAAAAACTCCCAAAAACTTATATTTAGAAGAATTTTTTTAAGAAACTACTACTTCCGGTTGTTCAATTGTTACCAAAACCTTTTCAGCTCTTCCCAGGAATGTCAGATTGAAGAAACTGCAGTTAAATATTTTTTAAGTCTTATAGTTTTTGAGGAATCGTCCCTCCAACATCCATACATACACACACACACACATACAGACATCCACACACACACACACACACAGACATCATTTTAAAAATGTTATAATCGGATTCTAGGGACCTGAAATCGTGCTTATTCAATAAAATCTGGGTATGCGAATTTTAGCATGAATCCAATACCTCTCTTAGCGAGAGGTAAAAATCTGTTGTGGCTAACACAAGGCCTCTCGCCATTTCCATATTAGGCTATATAAGTACATACATTTCTGATACATACACAAAAATTCTAATTATTAATATATTTTTATATTTTTAATTCATTCTATAATAAGTTTCCTCCTACTCTTCTAAATGTTCGAGATTCGTCAAATTCCTTGACGAGTTTGGTGGTATTTCTGATGTGTATATAATTTTAAATATTTAGTTAATAATAAAATAAAAATATTAAATGTACTTCCCAGAAAAAGCCTTCAGTAATGTCAATTACAAACATTTTAATTTTTCATCTGGTTTCCATGGAGTTATTTGGGCTACTATAGATACATTACTCTAAAAATGCGAACTCTTACGTAACATTGTCTTTACAAGCAAATAATATTACTACCAAGTTTATATATCTACCCATTTTTGAATTATTGCCCCAAAAGTCAATATACCCCATATTTAGATAAAAACTTCAAAATTTTCAAAAATCTAATTTTTATGTATCTAGATACTTCTCAATGCGCTGATTCCAGATTTTGAAACCGCAGGTCGATATCTCTTTTCGTTCTCGAGATATTTAGATTCGAAGTTTTGCTCAAAACTGCCAATTTTTGGGTGGCAACCCAAAAATGGGTCGAGATATGAATTTGGCGACACGACCATTCGATTCTACGGGCAAAATTACATAAGTGTACCAATTTTCATAATTTTTGTCCAACCGGTTCATTTTTTATGAATAAAAGTTTGAAAACCCTCGAAAATGGCCAAAATCTGAAAAAATCGTAAGGGTACACCTTAGATTTTTGCGATTTTTGGTCATTTTCAGATATTTTGCTTTAGAGATTGTATGCGGTGTCCAAAAATTATGAAAATTGGTGTACTTATGTATTTTTTCCCGTAGAATCGAATGATGATATCGCCAAATTCATATCTCGACCCATTTTTGGGTTACTGCCCAAAAATGGGCAGTTTTGAGCAAAACTTTGAATCTAAATATCTCGAGAACGAAACGTGATATCGACCTGCGGTTTCAAAATTTGGAATCAGTGCATTGAGAAGTATCTAGATACATAAAAATTAGATTTTTGAAAATTTTGAAGTTTTTATGTAAATATGGGGTATATTGACTTTTGGGGCAATAATTCAAAAGTAGGTAGAGAAGATATAATAAAAATGTTCAATGTATTGGATAGAGAATCTTATGATCTTTAATATTTATAATTATATAAATTTCAAAAAATAAAATTTAGATTTTTTTAAGAAACTACTACTTCCGGTTGTCCAATTGTTACCAAAACCTTTTCAGCTCTTCCCATTAATGTCAGATTAAGGAATACGTAGTTAATTTGGTCTTTACTCTTACAGAATTTGAGAAACCGTCCCTCCAATATATAAATAAA
This sequence comes from Ophonus ardosiacus, assembly GCA_943142095.1. Taxonomy (NCBI): domain Eukaryota; kingdom Metazoa; phylum Arthropoda; class Insecta; order Coleoptera; family Carabidae; genus Ophonus; species Ophonus ardosiacus. The sequence continues at coordinate 82,315,287 of OW964823.1, forward strand.
TAAATAAATATATCATCACGGCATATTACCCATTTCTGGGTGTGCCAGTATCTACAACACATGTAGACATCGGTAATGATGACAATATATTTTACCGTGTGGGCGCTTACCAGGCGTCACCTCACGGGTACTCATAGCTGGTGTGGAGAGTGCACCACAAGGGTCACTTTTGCGCCATTTAAAATTGGAAATATTTGGCGTCTGTCGGGATCGAACCCGGTTCCCCCAGGTTCGCGACCAGACACTCAGGCACGCGGCCGCGGAACCCCATCCAATATCCATATGCTTATTCATTATAATCTGGATATATGATTTTTAGCATGACTCCCATACCTCTATTAGCGAGAGATAAAAAAAATCTGTTGTGGCCAGCACAATACCTCTCGCCATTTCCATTTTATGTTATTTTAAAAGTGTTACAATCGGATACTAGGTACCTTATTCACTTAAATCTGGATATGCGATTTTTAGCATAAATTCAATACCTCTCTTAGCGAGAGATAAAAATTGGGGACATTTTAAAGATAAATGTTTATCCAACATGAATTATTAATAAATCATTGTATATCTTCTGTGTCGTTTTTATTTCTATTTCATTAATATTAAGGTAACTCTAATCTTGAAAGAGACTATACTAACCTTTCGTAGAATATTGGCTCCTGTTTGCATTATGCATGACTGTTTACTCTACAGTACTGACATTTATAATCTTTTATGTAAGAACATTCTATGAATATCATATCCTTGTCCGTGGATTTTTCCTTTGCGAGGACAAATCGAAAAGGAAGGAGAGGAACTAAGAAATGTAAATTTTATGAATTTTGATATTTATTATTTACATATATTGGGACTACGAACTTATTTCTGAAATGGGACAAGTCGTATTTTTTTATTGGCAAGTGTGAAAATTTTATTAAAATTTGTTGACACGGATACAATATTTCTTTTAAACACTCGTTTTTCTCTTCCGTAAGAGTGAGCAGGGAATTTTCTCCTTCATGTAACGGATTTAGGGGGAGGGAATTTTACGTCAGACTGGTTTAAATAAACAGCGAACTTGAAAGGAAACTTACAAGAAGAGCAACTTAAAAGCTAAATACAATATACTTTATACTTCATGTTGTATACAGAATGTTACAGAATGCTTAGACCAAAATTCAAGGACTACCCTATAATGATAAATACAATAAAAAGTTCCTCAGCCATTTTTCGATTTATATAGTGTGTCCCATTTAGAGGTGCCACCATTGGGATCTCGATAACTATAAGAGATACGATGTTGGTTAAATGGAACTTTTTGTGCGCCCTTCGGAGGCCATCTCAGATGTGCTTTTGTTTTTCCAAAAATTCTCATATGGCGCTAGATAATGACGAAAAAGTGAATATTGTTGATTTTATCTTTTTCAAATAACGTCTAAACTATTAGTAATTAAGAAAAACGTTTCAAATATAAAAGATAGATATTTTTATTAGCTAATCAGTGGCGTATGAAATAAATTTCTATATCCGTAAATTTTCGAGATATAACACAAACTTATATTTTTTTAAATGGAACCCATATCTGATTTCAGTCTCAAAAATATCATTATTTTTTTCTCTTTTCAATGATGTAAGGGTTATTATATTTTATATTTGTTTTGCTCCTAAAATTTAATTTTTCTCTTTATTTTCGTGAACTTTCTTATTATTTCCCAAAAAAAACATTATTATTTTTGTTAATTATATTGTATTTGATCGAAATAATTTGTTTTATGCCTTTATTACTTAATATTTTCATTCTAAACTCATAATTACAAATTACACTAATATGCCAAGGGCGACCAGATACAAAATATTATAAAAATTAGTTTGATACGAGTTTTGAGCAAAATTTTCTAACGAAATAAATTATTTAAATACAAGGAGTATTTCTAAATAGAAATCTACCATTATTTTCAAAATAATTATAAATTTAACACAAAATAAGGAAAAAATAATAAATTTGAAGGCAAAACAAATATAAAACATAACAACACTTACATCGTTGAAAAGAGAAAAAAATAATGATTTTTAAAATCAGATATGGGTTCTATTTAAAAAAATATAGGTTTGTGTTATATCTCGAAAATTTACGGATATAAAAATTTATTTCGTACGCCACTGGTTAGTTAATAAAAATATCTATCTTTTGTATTTGAAACGTTTTTCTCAATTACTAATAGTTTAGAAGTTATTTGAAAAAGAAAAAAACCACCAATATTCAGTTTTCCGTCATTATCTAGTGCTCTATGAGAATTTTTGGAAAAACAAAAGCACTTCTGAGATGGCCTCCCGAAGGCGCACAAAAAGTGCCATTTAACCGACATCGTATCTTTTATAGTTCTCGAGATGGTGGCACTTCTAAATGGGACACACTGTATACACTAAGTGTGGCAATTAAATAACGAGATTTATTTTTTTCCGGCTTCCCTGTAAATTTGGCAACATTGCAAGTTACGTCATATTAATTTGTCATCTTCCCTCCATCCACTGTTAAAATTTCAAGATAATTAGGCAAACCGTTTGGCAGTAGCCTTTGATTGAAGTTAACTACTTTCTCGTACTCCGCCAGAATTATGTTAATGTCAATATGAAATTCTGTATAAAACTTAAAAAATCCGCTACAGATATGTACGAATTGTTGAAGAATGTTTATGGTAATGAAGGTCTATCTAGGAGTCAAGTTTTCAAGCAGTTTGGAAGATTTAAAGAAGGAAGAAAAGAGATCGGAGACGATTAGCGCCTTGGCCGTGCACTGACATTGCTTTATCGAAATGCGAGTGATTGTTCACAAGGATTAGGTGCCTAAGAGGCATTGCGTTAACCAAGCGTACTACAAGGTTTTGATAACCCTTCATGCCCGTGCATGAAGAAAAAGGGCTGAAATGTGATGGATTCTCCATGAAGACAACGCGCCGGAACAAAACGCCCTGTCGGCAAGTTATTTTTGACGAAATACAAAATCACCGTGTTGGTACATCACCCGTACTCACTTGACCTAGTGTCATGTGACTTGCTTTTATTCTCAAATTGTAATTCTACGTTCCGAGATGTAGTTATAGAAAAAGCGGCAGAGCTTATGAACAACCTAACAAAAAAAGGCCTGCAGGCATTGCTTCCAACAATGGAATATTCTAATTTTCTAAGATCAATCTTGTTATTTAATTGCCACACCTATATATATATACAGGGTGTCCCATTTAAGGTACGAATGCATTGGTATCTCGAGAACCGTAAGAGCTACAAGGTTGGTTAAATTAGACAATAGTTGCCCCATTAGGAGGCTATTTTAAAAATGGCGGAAAGTGGAGATTCAAATGTTATTTCACTGTGCAATATTTGTAAAAATAATAAAGACGACTTAAAAGTCAAGTGTTCTGGAATATGTGTACATGTGTTCCATATCACCTGCATTAAACTGGGTAAACGTGAATATAATACACTTACCAGTAATATAAAAAACATCAAATATTTTTGTGAAGCCTGTGAGTGTGCTCTATTCGACGTTCGCGGAGATATAAGTATCAGTTCCTCGGAGAAACAAAATTATGTGAGTTTTTCACCAGTATTTATGAAATTATTATCTAAAATGGAAGAAATGTCTAAAACTATATTGGAGTTGTCAAAAGAAGTAAACACTCTTAAAAACTGTAAAGACAATTCGAATTTAAACAACCTTGAATCTGCTAAACCATCTTTTGCGAAGGTCATACGCCCATGCATTGAGACAGAGCAAGATAAAACTGACTTAGGCCAAACCGATAAAGCAGACAACAATAAAGAAGTAGTAAATTCCTGTTCAAATTTACCTACTCCTAACAATAGATGTCACAAGGAGGCACAAAAAACACCAATTTCTTTATCAAAACAAATTCTAAATACAAAGAATAAGGAGGTCAATAAGACTCAAGATGAATTTATCTTAGTTGAATCAAAGAGAAAAAGATACAAAACTAACTCCGTTGTAGGATCTTCGAATTCAAATGATTCTCAAACGAAATTTAGATCATGCCCTAAATTAGCTTGGCTATTTGTAGGCAGGGTAGCTACTGATGTGTCTAATGACGAAATAAAAAAATATCTGGAATCAAAATTGAAGATAAATAAATTAATAATAGAAAAGATTTCTAAATCCGATGCATCCACTTCGGCGTTCAAAATTGGAGTAGATATGGATCACTTGGACAAAGTGAACGAGAGTGATTTCTGGCCAACCGGGGTGGTAGTCAGACGTTATTCTTTTTTTCAGAAGAAGCCTCAAAAGCAGACACAGAAATAGTAGGAGATGCAAACAGTTCGTCTGTCAACATACATCCAAACAAAAAACTACAAATATATTATCAAAATGTGAATGGGTTAAGAACAAAATTGATAGACTTCCATAGTAATATTCTCGCTGAAAACTACGACTTAATTTCTATTACAGAAACATGGTTGCATTGTGGTTTTCTAAACAGTGAGCTGTGTGATAGCCGTTACACGGTTTTTCGAAAAGACAGACATTTAGTGTCTACAATAAAAGGTGGCGGTGTTATGGTAGCAATAAAAAAATCGTATAATCCAGTGTTAATTCATAGTAATTCAGGAACTGATAATTCTTATGACTGGGTATGCGCGAAAGCAAAAATATATAATACCCAAGTGATTATAGTGTGCGTTTATTTTTGTCCCGCTACTTCTGTAGAAGAATATGAATCCTTCATAGAAGAAATTGATTCCATTACAGACATTGTTGAATGTGAAAATGTGTTTTTTGTGGGTGACTGGAATATCAACGAAATAAACTCTACAAAATTTAATTTCGCGAATGGAAACAATAAATCAAAAATAGTGAACGAACTTATTTCGAAATTTAGTTTAATTTCTTTAAATCACTGTCTAAACATTAATTTTGTTACACTAGACTTAATTTTTACCAACGTATGTGATTCTAAATTAGAAATAAATGATAATCCCCTTGTGAGAGTAGATAGACATCATCCCCCTCTGCTAATCACTGTGCCCATAGTAAAACATAAAATGTACAACACAACAGTTGCTAGAGAGTATAATTTCAAAAAAGCAGACTATGAAAAATTATATAATATGTTACTAAATTGTGACTGGAGTAACTTGGATGAAAATTCCAATCCAGATGTAAACATGAACAAATTTTATGAAACCATGTACCGAATATTTGATGAATGTGTTCCGAAATACACTGTTAAGAAAAATAAATATCCTAGCTGGTTCACTACTGAAATAAAGAGTAAAATTAAATTAAAACAAAAATATTTTAAAAAAATTAAACAAAATTCTATAAAACAATCAGAATATTTGCTCAAATATAAAATATTAAGATCTGAATTGAAAACACTTGTAAAGCAAGCACGTGTAGATCACATAAACTATATTAATAGTAATTTTAAATGTAACCCAAAACAATTTTGGTCACATATAAATAAACAACGTAAAGATAATATCATGTCCTCATTATTTATTTACAACGATGAACAATTTAATAAATATTCAGATATTTCAAATGCATTTGCAGAGTATTTTTCTTTAGTGTATAATTCGGATAATCAAAATATCAATGTGAACAACAATGTTAGTGAAAATAATAATTTATTTAACGTACAATAAAAAAAATAATTGAGTCAGATGTTCTTAAGGCTATTAATGAAATGAATGGTAAATCTGCTACTGGCCCAGATAACATTCCCAGTTTTATTCTTAAAGGATGTGCAAATATACTGGTGAAACCTTTAACCATAATTTTTAATTCTGCACTTCAACATAAAATATTTAAAATTCATTGAAGCTGGGACGAGTGTGTCCCATATATAAATCTGGAAACCCTAAATATGTAACAAACTACAGACCGGTAACAATTTTACCATCTGTTTCAAAAGTTTTAGAAAAAATATTGTACGACAAGTTATATAATCATGTAAAATCAGTCATAGCCGTTGAACAGCATGGATTTGTTAAACAGAAATCTACAATAACCAATTTGACTACAATTGCTCAGGACATCTCGTCAGCTATTGACAACAACAATCAATTAGATGTAATATTTACTGATTTGAGTAAAGCTTTTGATAAAGTTAGTCATGAGATTTTAGTAAAAAAATTAAGTTCATTTGCAATTAGTAATGATATACTACTCTTGTTTAAATCTTACTTATCAGACAGAGTGCAGTACGTTGAATATAATAAATGCAAATCAAAGCAATTTATTCCTCCTTCTGGTGTGCCTCAAGGCTCATTATTAGGACCACTGTTCTTTATTCTTTTGATAAATGATTTGCCTGAGCATGTCAATTATACCAAATGTCTTTTATATGCTGACGACCTCAAAATATATAAAGAAATAAAAACTATAACTGATTGTATTCAGGTACAAAAAGATATAGATGCTATTAGCAACTGGTGCAAGGATAATAGTCTAGAATTTAATGTTAAAAAATGCAAAATTTTATCTTTTTCACGCAAAAAGGATATTATGGAATATAATTATAAAATAAATTTCTATATATTGGAACGTGTATGTGAATTCAAAGATTTAGGTCTGATATTCCAAATTAATTTTAAATTTGAAAATCACTGTAAAGAGATTGTTAACAAGGGATACAAAAATTTGGGTTTCATACTAAGAAATGCCAATAATTTAATGGTAGACACACTTATAGTTTTATTTAATTCGTTGGTTAGGTCAGTATTAGAATATGGATGTATAATTTGGAATCCTACGACCCAAATTATGGAAAAACACATTGAAAAAGTTCAAATGAGATTTTTGAGATATTTATTTTATAAACAGTTCAATGTTGGACCAAAAAGGATCTCATATAGAGACCAATTAAATACATTTGACATTCGAAGCCTGACACAAAGGCGTACAATGATCATTTTCACCTTTATATGGAATATCATTCATTCTAATATTGACTCGCCAACTTTACTAGAAGCGTGCCCTTTTTATGCACCATCTGTCGTATTAAGACCTAGAGAAAAAATATTTCATGTCACTAATAACACTTGCTCGCCATTAAACAATGCATTTCATCTGGTGAATGAAATATGTTCTAAAATAGGAAACTTAGATGTGTTTTGTTCCAATAAAAACTGTATTCGTGCTCTTCTTTGATATGTTTTTAATTGAACTACTAATTTATTTTTTTAACATGTGTGTATTTGTATTTTATGTATATTTTATGTGTATTTGCATTATTGAATAAGAAACTGTAAATATGTAACTGGGAATTTTTCTGTATATTTGCAGTATAAATAAACTATTATTATTATTATTATTATTTTAATGGTGTTTTGTTATTTGCGAAAAAATGCATAGGTCACTAGATATAGGTGAAAATGTAAATTTAGCGATTTTCTTTTTTTGCTTATAACTTTGTTATATGAAATAATACGAGATTCTGGTTTGCACTTTCTTAAGGCACTTTTATATGGTGAATTTGTAGAAGTACTCAAAAAAATTTTATATCTAACCATTTACGAGTTACTGATAGTAACTTTTATTTTTCATATGGAGGTCATATTAAGCTGTGGCATTTTTAAATAGAGATTATTTTTAGCTTTACAATGATGTAAAACAATAATAATTTATTTTTATAATTAACAGAAAAATGAACAAAAATTGTTATTTATACTAAAATTGAATTGAAAAAAGTAAGTCGAAGGCTGCTATGGAAACAACGAACAACAAAAAAATGCAACAATTGAATTTCTGAATTTTACTTGACAATAGTAGATTATTACGAGTAATAAAAATGAATTTTTCTCGTTGAGAAAAATATGATATGATGAGTTATTACATTCGTTGTCAAAGTTCGTTTATTACTCGTAATAATCTACTATTGTCAAGTAAAATTCAGAAATTCAATTGTTGCAATTTTTTGTTGTTCGTTGTTTCCATTGCAGCCTTCGATTTACTTTTTTGATATCAATTTTAGTATAAATAACAATTTTTGTTCATTTTTCTGTTAATTATAAAAATAAATTATTATTGTTTTATATCATTGTAAAGCTAAAAAAAATCTCTATTTAAAAATGCCACAGCTTAATATGACCTCCATATGAAAAATAAAAGTTGCTATCAGTAACTCGTAAATGGTTAGATATAAAAATTTTTTTGATTACTTCTGCAAATTCACCATATAAAAGTGCCTTAAGAAAGTGCAAACCAGAATCTCGTATTATTTCATATAACAAAGTTATAAGCAAAAAAAAGAAAATCGCTAAATTTACATTTTCATCAATATCTAGTGACCTATGCATTTTTTCGCAAATAACAAAACACCATTAAAATAGCCTCCTAATGGGGCAACTTTTGTCTAATTTAACCAAAATCGTAGCTCTTACGGTTCTCGAGATACCAATGCATTCGTACCTTAAATGGGACACCCTGTATATATATATATATATATATATATATATATATATATATATATATAAAACACGATGTCCCAACTCTTCAATATGCACAAGAGAATCTCTGTCGTTCTCAGATTGTGAATTTTACTTTTAAATTAGAAACTATAAAGTGTCTTCATAAAATACAAAGTGTAGCTTAACCAATTGGTAAGCTGTCGAACGAACTCGAACTGGGTCCTGATTATTCACAGTTTGTTAATTCCTGAAGAGATATTGCAAATTTTGTTTTAACTGGGTCACGACGTACCATATAAAGACAATAAAACTACGATAAAATGAAACATTGTTTAGTGCCCAACGAGAGTTTATTTGAAGAGCACGACGAGTGCACGACAAATTTGAATGCAAGTGTGGGAAAATACAATAGGTACTGGACAAAAATATAGGTGCACCGGATAAAAGTTTTGACATAGTTCAATGAAACACCAACTTTTCTTGGTAGTAGTTGCAATATAGTGGGGATTTCTTTTTTGGTATCATTTTGTTTTATAATTTTCAATATTTATACTACTGAGGCCGGTTTTTCAATCGCTTGTGAACTATGTAACAGGTTAAATTTACCCATCAGATAAACCCCAGATAATGAAAATGCGTTTTTCAATACGAATTTATCTATTCGGTAAGTAACAATCGACTTTGTTTGTCAACTGTAAGGTTGGCAATAATTATAAACTGATATTTACTATGTTCATAAAGAATCACTTGGCATTTTGAACATATTTCCACACATATCGTTTCGAATGTGATTGACAGTTGAAATTGTTAATAGTGCTGAATCTGTGACGTTCAAGCAAATTTAAAGTTTGTTTTAGTTTGTAGCAGTTTGTGGTTAGCTGAAGACTGGAACTATTTTACTACTGACTGTCATATGATTATGGGTTTTATTTATTACGAACGATGCATTATCTATACATCTTTCGGGCTTCAAGCATCAAGCAGTTATGAACATGTACTAGTATTTTGCCTTTGCCTACAAATGTACACATTATGTTGTGTTTTTTTAAAATACTTGCAATGTGCTATCTCGTTTCTCATTGATTACAAAAGTAATGAATTTCAATATTTCATAAGGGCTGATTCTCTTGCTTACTTGGCAATTCTCAATTTCGAAGTAATCTATAGAACATTACGTTATACATTGTAATTTCAGCACTACACAATACTACACTATACAAAATATTGTCATTCACCTTTTTCTAATTTATTTCTATTTCTAAAACAAGAAATCAAGAAGATTTCTTTAGATCCATTTTTGACAATATCTCACTTCAAATTGGCATTTAATTAAATACTTTCAAATTGACATTCGTTTTTATTTATTGTCTTTTGTAGTTTTTATTATGAATTAAATGATTTCAGTCCATTGATTTATTTTGAGTGTACATATCTCTTGACATGTTGTTATCTTGACTTTCCATGTAATATGCAAGCTTCTCTAAAATTACTCCTCAGCCTTCAAAGATAAATACCCCAGATTATTATGAATTTCAGAGTATTATCTTATTAAGCATGTAACAAGTTCGAGATTTGACTTGGTTTGATTAGAAGATTTAATATAATTCTCTTGTATTAGACTAAATAATTTAGCATGGTTCCACATTTTATAATGAATAGGTACATAATGGTTTAGTGCTATAAATAGCTTAAAACCCAGAATTAGAGACATTGGTAATGAACAGTAATAGAACTGAATGTCAAGTCTCACATAAAGGTATTCTCTGTATTACTAAAACTAAAAAGTTATTGTTATTTTAATCACTCATTCCCAAAATTACAAAATGTTGACATTGGTTGTTCTTGCATTAACCCAAAGATATATTTGTATGATTGTATATTATATATATATATATATAAATTTGATGTGGCCAATACAATACCTCCCGCTATTTAATTGTTATTAATTTAAATATACATTTACATATTTTCTAATGCTGCAAACTACATTAAGTTCCTTTTGCATATAACTATTGCTTTATTTACTATTTTCCTTATTAAAATGTCGCCATTATTAATTTCAAATGATTAGTTTTTTGACAGTGACATTTATCAGTCAGTTACATACATTTGCAATACGAATTGTGTAACAAAGGAATTGTGTTTTTCTTTAACATATAGGCTCCGGGATTTATATATATATAAAAAAAAATATTTATCTGTAAAATATATAGAAAAAGTATTAATGTATACTCGTAGAAAAATCAGTAATCTTTAATTTTTATAAAAAAAGACATTATTTAATGGCATTTTTTGAAGAAACCATTATGAGCTTCAAGTAAAGTGCCATTTTCGGTTATCCGATTTATACTAAAATCTAATAGTTCTTTCCATATTAGAATAGGGTCGAAATACATGGTTTTAAATTTTTTCGATTGATGGTATTTAGAGCGTAAAGAGAATCCACATCCGCATACACAACTACACACACACACACACACACACACACACACACACACACACACACACACACACACACACACACATACACACACACACACACACAAATGTTAAAATTGGATTCTAGGGACGTTAAAACGTGTTTATTTCCTAAAATCGCGATGTGCGATTTTTTAGCACGATCCGTATACCTCTCTTACCAAAGGTAACGGGACGTAAAAAACAGCTATTCACAAAATTTATATTCTTGTTTATTTTTTTTTTTTATTGAATATCATGCTATTAATTTATAAATATTTTAGCAACGATAATAGATTTGCCGTGAATAAAGGAAGAAAAGTATTATAGTTAAATTATTCAGTTGTACATTTCCTGACTTTTTGTAATCCGTAGTTTTCCAATTATTTTATGCTTTTAATCTGCTTTACTTTATCAATATATTTATATAAAAGAACTGTTTAACCAAAAGCAGTATTTTCCTTACCCGTTGGATGACGAGAGATAAAAATAATGGTTAAAGAATTTATTTCATACTAAAATTTTAATAATCAATCAAACAAAAACAGTAAAATCAATAAAAACATCTGCTTTGAGCATAAAAGTTGAAAAAGAAGTTAGGAATAATTTCACGAATAAATCCAATTTATCGTTTATTGAATGCGACTGGAGGCTTCCTTGGTTGACAGTTTCAAACATATAATTTTATTGTGACATAAATTTACATTTTTATGTTTGTTTCATAGCTTTCTTGATATTACAAACAAATGATCTTTGTTTTTAAACAACCGTTAATAACAAATGGATTTTGTTTAGTTTTTATGCAGTTTTGTACCTGCGATATTTTATATTTTTCCCTCCACGAGAGCTTTGAGGTGACGCCTGGTAAACAGGTAATCGCCTTCTAGAATACAGATATATCGTCATTACCGGAACATGCGAAGAATAATATTTTTATAAATTAAAAACGATTTTAATATGGCGGGTGTGCGTCCGATGCGCTGGGCGAGGAGGCAAACAATCATGTGTGCCGTCACCTTGTAGCAGGATTAAACCTGTTCGCTCTCGAACGTACTGGAAATGTTCTAGAATAAATAGCAATATAAAGGTCGGCGGCAGGCGGCTTGGCGGGAGCCAGTCTACAACAGACGTTAAGCAGTTTAAGATTGGATCACATGGTGAATATAAATAGTTAGTGAAATAAATACAGCGTTGTTTTGTTTAAATAAATAATCTTATTGTTTAAGTGTTTGATAATATTCTAATGCCCGTATTCACCAACATCAAATAAATCTTCGAATAGCGTATTCATTGAATAAGAGAAAAATATCGCATCAAAATATGACAGCTAGAATAAATACCTTCATTTGTGTTATGGTATCTATACGACATTTTCCTCTTATTCAATAAATAAGCTATTCGAAGATTTATTTGATGTTGGTGAATACGGTCATTAGTCTTTAATTAGTATACTTATTTGTTTATTCATAGTGTTCATTATTTTTATTATCTTTTTCTCATTTTATTATTTTTCATTTAATAAATTTCAATTATTAATATTTCTCTGATTTTTACACTTCATCCAAATAAATAAATATTACATTAATCTTAAAAATAAGAGGTACAGAAAAACAATTACTAAATAATTATTAAAATACAGGGTGTAACAGAAATTTAACCAGTGATAAAACTCTTCGAGAACACCAATATTTCTTAGTAACTTTTTTTGTAAAACTTCTAGGTTCAAAATCTTGAAAGTTTTTAAAAATATTTAATTACCTGCCTAAAAATACTAAAAAAAAATTGAGAATTTAATAAAATTTTACTAAGAAATATTATTGTTTTCGACGAGTTCCGTTATTCCGTTACTTTTTTCTATTTCACCAATATATGTCTCAAAATTGGAAATATTTTTTTCCAAACAAATAAATTGTGATTTCGAAAAAAGTTACTAAGAAATAGTACTCTTGCCGAGTTCTATCACTTGTTATATTTAATTTACCTATTTCTGTTCCACCCTGTATATTAAATATGTAGATAATAATATTAAATATGTTAATTACAAAATACTATTAGTACAAGAAAACTTCAACCATTAAAATGAAAATAAATAGACTACCTAATAAGTCCTAAGTAAAGCGATGAAAATCCTCATACTTTATTAACAAGTTTTTCGGAAAAGTAACACGCTGTAATTTAATGGACTAACTAATTTTTAATTGTTAATTGCACAATTGAAACAATTTTAAAAACGAGCAATTTTAAATGAAAGAGAGGGACGGATTCAATAAATTTTGTATTGTAAATGTAATCAAACATTTACATTTTAATTTTCTTTGTTTACTTTTCGTTTAGAAAGGACGCAATGAAAAAATCCCCAAAGATCTTTTCATTACACATTGATATTCCATTTTTGGTGCAGTTTTTTTTTGCAGAATAAGATTAAGAAAAGAACTGCAATAGTTTCAGTTCTTCTTCGGAAGGGATCAGTATGACTCCCGAAACGTTAAATGAATTAAACCTACAACGTGGCAATCAGGACTATTTTCATAACATTTTAAGCATTTTAATTTTTGGGCTTATTTTGCGTTATTGAAAAAGACTATTTTTCTTGAATCGTCATAAAAATGGCATCTTTTGTGACTTGATTCACAAGGTAGAAATGAAATAAATAAATATCCATAGCAACTACATAAAATGAGCGAATAAAAAGTAACTTGTAAAATAGAAACCCGTCATATCGCCCCAAGTTAACCAAGATAACCTACAAATTGAAATATAAACAGTTTATATTTAACGAAATAACATATTATAAAATAGCAGACTTAGATATTGGTAATGACGGTAAAAATAATTAGAATTAAAGTGATATGAAAAATTCATATTGTTTTTCAGCGATTCCTCGACATATCACCTCCTTCCTTGAGAAATATTATTGAACTTCCATTCAATTGAACAACTTCAAGGGCCGTACATGGCAATACTTCAAATTCTGATATAATTGCACTATTGCACATAAGGAGAATATAAAATCGCATAGTTTTTTTTAAACGTCAAAACGTGAAAATTTTCACTTGAATGTTTGTAACAAAAAGTGAACAAATACGAAAGTATCTACCGTGAGTATTTTTTAACGTGAAACATTGGGTTTGTCATATCCATAGTTACGACTAGACATTTGATTGACAGCAATGTATTTGCCCGTTCCGTTTAAAATGAAACATAGGGAACGAATTTGACATTTGATAAGACGTCAAAGAGGTTAATTTTGTTTAAATAATTATATCTGCATTCTAAATTAAAATTAGTTGTAGAAAAAATATAGTGTGCACCTTGTGCCCGAGTGGTTTTCTGACTCGGCTAAATTTCTTACAATATTTAAATGTAATACATCTGTCAAATTAATTCCCCATGTGCCAAATGAGACAGATACTGCTGTCAATCAAATGTCAAATCATAACTTATAGGAAAATTCAACGGTTATCAGTCATATTGACAAGATGTCATTAGAGGTTAATTTTGTTTAAATAATTATATCTATTTTCTAAAAATTAAATTTAGATGTAGAAAAAATACTGTGTGCACCTTGTGCCCGAAATATGTTTAGTGCTCTCGAGTGGTTTTCTGACTCCGCTAAATTTCTTACAATATTTAAATATAATACTTCTGTCAGATTCGTTCCTTATGTTTCATTTTAAATGGAACGGGCAAATACATTGCTGTCAATCAAATATCAAGTCGTAACTATGGATATAAAAACCCAATGTTTCACGTTTAAAAAATACTCACGGTATAACAACAGAGCAATTGAAATCAGCAAACGTCCTTTACGTAAAATATTTTATTCACAATCATTATAGTAATATACAGATTCCTAACCTTTTGGAGGTTGGAAAATACGTCATTCCTATCTTTAATGACAATCTCTTGGGTTGGAAATAACAGATTTCACTTCCGTCTCTTGGGTTGGAAATGTTTATGAAGAGGTTGCCTAGCAACATTGCCGTAGATCCCCATAATTAAGTAGGCTAAACAGATTTTAAGACAGCTGTCAAAATATTAATAAAATTAAAGGTTATAATTCATTGATTTATTTTGAAAATTATTGATTTACTCGGTGGGAGTTTTATAACAGCCTCGCGCATTATCTCACCTCGAGGCTTCGCCTCTCGGTAATATACATAAGCCCTCGGCTGTAAGGAAACGTCTCCCACCTCGGATGTAATATACTGTATATTTATTGTAACGTCAAGTTGTAATTATTTTATTTAAATATGTATGTTTGAAAAAAAATATATAATGTGTCATTCGGAGTAAAAGTGTCATTGTGTGCCTCGCATGTAATTGCTCGCCACACAAAGAATCACTTTTACTCCTAATAACACAATATGCTATTATTTTATACCAGTGGTTTTCAGTACATGAATCTTCCATCTCGTCAAACGACTGAATCTGTATTAGATTAATTGGAAAAAGGAGTCAATGAAGCTTTAGGTATTTTGCAACAGAGTTAAGAGTTTTCTTCAATTTTCTCATCCGTTGAGTGTTTAAAAATTCATGTACCATCGCAGCTAATTCTCTGGGCCGTTTTTCTGATGAATAACATTACTCGGTAATTCAGCTCAATTAGGCAAGCTTGTGAATGCGAACGAAGCGAATGAAATGGAGAAAGATCGAGTTGAGACTCGCGAGCGTGATCGGCATTGCCGACATCATTATCCTAGCGTCTTTGTCTGATCTGCAATTATTCCACTGTCGATCGGTTCGTTTCTTTCGTCGACAGTTACACCAAAGACTAACAAGAAAGCAAATTTGAATGGGAGTTACTAGTTAAATGCGTAAAGTTCTCATCAATAATGATTACCATAATGTTACGATCATTTTGAGTTAAAGAAACTTGTAGAACTAAACAAATTATTGAAATTGTCTGGACCTGACGGGCAAGTCTGATCTGGATGATAGAAATTCTATAAGACAAAACCAACTTGACATTAATATGAAGAGCTGAAAAGGTTTTGGTCACAATTGGACAACCGGAAGTAGTTGTTTCTTAAAAAAATCTTTTAAATATTATCTTTTGGAAATTTATGTTATTACAAATATTAAAGAATATAAAATTCTCTATCCAATACATTGAATATTTTTATTATATCTTCTATAGATTTAGAGATAAAGAATTATAAATATATAAAATAAACCATTGTGTAATAAATCAAACAGCCCATGAAAACCAAAAAAAAATATTTTTTTAAATTGACATAAATGTCAATGTCAGTGTCAAAAATCCAGACATTATTGAAGACTTTTTCTGGCAAGTACATTTTAGTTTTAAGCCGAGGGATAAAAACACGTCAAAGGCCATAAAAGCAAGTTACGCTCGTGGTACATACAAAACTTTATGCACGGACGAAAATTTTCAAATTATGAGTGTTAGAAAAATTACATCGAAAAGAATTTGTCCTCGTACATCCAGTATCTATGAAAGCGGAAAACAACATTTTATTTTTTATTTATTAGTTCTGTCATTTGAGTTTTATTTTGTGATATCCGTGCTTTCCATATAAATATCACAAAATTAATTTTCATTTTTCATTAAAGAATATAAAAAATTTCGATTTATAATAAAAACTTTTCATGTTGCCTGTTTAAATTGTTTATATTGTAGATCTATAATTTGGTTTGACGTTTTTATAGCCCGCCGGGCCATAATGAGGCCCGCGGGCTATAAAATAACGTTCATGTCAAAGAAATTCGTGTATAATGAGGAAGTTTAGCATGATAAAAATTTTACATAACATATTATTTTCTCAAAAATATAACACAAATGACTGCTGAAATTGAAATTAAAAATTAAAATTATTGCTCCATTTATTTATAATTAATATTTTTTGGGTAAACTTTAAGTACGTCAC
Organism: Ophonus ardosiacus; assembly: GCA_943142095.1. NCBI lineage: Eukaryota > Metazoa > Arthropoda > Insecta > Coleoptera > Carabidae > Ophonus > Ophonus ardosiacus. The sequence continues at coordinate 82,332,044 of OW964823.1, forward strand.
AAGTCAGTTATGCGCAAACTCAGACAGAACGGTGAAAGCGAACCACTTGAACGTAGGTCGAACAACACCTCAGTCTCAAGTGAATGGTAACCGTCGTAACCGCGTGCGTCAGTGTATAAGAGACATATGTTCTACCAAGTCCCTACCGACGTCATCACAGCTTAAAATCGGCTTTTCCGGAAAATCTGAGCATTTTTGAAAAAAATAAAACATGTTACATCATTTTTCAAGTCATTTCCCATGGAATAAAAGGATAAAAAAAATCGCTAAACTTCCCCATTGTCAAATTATGATACGTCCGTGCATAAAATATATTATTTATTGTTATTTTTTATTACTATTCTTATAAATTATTATTATTTATTATTATAAGTATTAATTAACATTATTTATTATTATTATTATTATTATTATTATTATTATTATTATTATTGCTGTTGTTGTTGTTATTATTGTTATTATTACTAGTTTGATTAATTATAAATAATTGGGACTCTAATTTTGTGCCCTAATATTAATTTGGGTAGCGAATAACAAATATTTAGAAATCAAATGAAATATGACTTTGGTGCTTTGTATAAGTAATTCTTTACTTTTAAAAATATCTATTTATGTGTTTTAAAATATGTCATATTTTTTCTAAATGTATTTTCTTTTCTGTTGCAGGTAAGTTCCATTGGAAATATGATTTCCAATTACATTACTCAACTACTAGAAGGTAAAAGAAATGTTTTCATTATATAAATTTAAAAAACGAAAACACTGATGAAGCTAATTAGCAATATTGTTATAAACGATTTTACTATTAACATGTTTTCATAATTCTGCCTTGAATATTATTCATTTGTAACTTTATACCGTCATGTTAGTAATTGTGAATCAGAACTTCACTATTAATTATAATTATCCTTCATCCATTAAACTGAAACAAATTATGCAGCACTTGTTGTATGTACATAATATTAACATGGAGTAATTTATTATAATTCATCTGCACTGCTTCGACCTAATGTAACCGGAAGATATATTTACCAATAGCAAATTCTCCTAACAAAATACATTTTACACATGATGCATCCGGGAAAATTTGAAGTAGGTGTAAAAAGAACGTAATTACAGGCATAATTTTTTTAAAATATGAGAGGACAACTTTATTTTCCTCCTCAAATTTTAATTTTGTTATAAATTTTGTGTGAATTTTTAAATTGGTAAATAGTAATGTTTATTATCTAATATTTTGGTAATCATTTTTCATTATCACAAAATCGAGTAATACAGCGTCAAGTATACATATTTAAGTGTAATTAAATTACATTAATCCCTTCCAAATTATAATTACATCAGTTTCAGACTGTGTAATTTGCGTAGGAGTGCTGTGGGATAATTTTCATTATCAAAATTTCCTCTTTTCCTCATTGTTTTCTCTCATTTCAACAAGTTCATAATTTTCTTTAAATCTTAAGCCCCCCCCCCCCTCCAGAATTTTATTAGTTTTCATATAATTTCACAATCGTTGTGTTCGTTTTACAACTTTTATTTTTATTACAAAATGCCGCTGTTTTGACGTCATTAAGATTTAAGTGTTGGTTTCAATTTAATTGTTATTTGTTACGCCGTAATAATATTTTTAATAATCTATGTCAAAGAATATTATGCTGAATTTAGACTTTCATGCACCACTCGTACACGGTTGAAGATAGAATAACGGACGATGAAAGTCTGAATTCAGCATGAAATTCTCTTTCTTTTCATGTCAAGCAGGATTTTTTTAATTCAAACGGCTGTAACTCGAAATTCGATGAAGTAAAAAAATCACGCGTGACATGAAAAGAAAGATAATTTCATGCTCCGTTATTCTATCTTTAACCGCGTATGAATGGTGCATGAAAATATGAGAAATGAACTAGCTAAATTATTATATTTTCATGCACCAGTCATACACGGTTAAAATAGATAACGGACGATGAAATTCAGCATGAAATTCTCTTTCTTGTCATATTAGGCATCATCGGATCTCGAGTTACATCCGTTTGAATTTTTCAACGAAATTTTGTGTATTTTCAATCATGTAACTTCAAACGTCTGTAACTCGAGATTCGATGGAAATTCAAATTAGAAATTAAAATTACTTGGTTGTGAATGCCGGTTTAGAGTTAGACATGTTCTTTCTTGGGGCGCCTTGAAAAATATATGATACTCTAAGAGCGGTATGAATCGAAAAAGTTTAGGAACCCCTGGCATATAGTACTGACTAAAATGAGTAAAAAAAGTTTAATCAACATGGGTCCGATCCTCAATAGTTTCCGAGATATAAATATAAGGCAATAAAAAATGAGTTTTACCTGCGCTATCTCAAAAACTATACGAGTTGCTACTTCGATTAAATGAGAATTTTTTGTATATCTTTGAAATGTCATCTAAGATGTTTTGTTCTTCAAGAAAATCAAATAATTATACTAAGGGCCGGTCTTATAAAGAATAAATTAATCCTTAGTTAGTTAGTGCACAAGTAAATTAAATGGACCATTAAAAAAGAAATGGATATTATAAAACTAATCTCACTATCAAATAACTAACGGGGGATTTAATTAAATTTTAGTAGTGTGTTTGTGGTTTTGTGAAAAGTTTCTATATTCACATTCGGTATAAACGTAAATCAGCTGATTTGACAGTAAGTTTAGTTATCGTTGTTATAGTTTGAAAATGGAAAAGAAACGTGATCGTGGGAAAAATCATATTGATATTGAAAAATATAACCTATTAGATATTGTTGAATATTATTTTCATATAATTTGGAACGACCCGGTTGGGTAAAATCGTAAGGTTATTAGTAGCTGAAATTGACATATTCTTAATGTTAGTGGTCTTATATTTCCTTCAATCTTTCCCAATATATTTCCTTCAATCTTTCCTAATATGTGTAACACACATTGTTTTGACAATCGAAATCTCTTTTTAAACTCATCGGCTGGTAGTGCGAGCTCGGTTTTAACTAAAACACTGTTTTAAGAAATGTCAAATTTCATTATTTAATAACAAAAATAAATATCAAATTTATCAAAATATGATTTTTAAGCAGAACATATTTTGTATTCAAACAAATATTTAAAAAAAACATTCTTTAATTAAACATAAGAATGAAATTAAATCTTGAAATTTGAATTTGACATAGATATCTTAAAACAGTGTTTTAGTTAAAAACAATCTTGTTAGCCTACCTCGTGCAAATATAAATGCATCATCTCAGTATCTGTTGATGAATCCGAGGACACTCATGATACAGACTCTAAAGATGACATACTCGACACAGACATTTCTTAAAAAAATATTAAAAAGTAAATAGTTCCCTATTTCAAGTTGTTTTAAAATAAACATAACCAAAAAAAAAAAAAAATACAGTTTGACGTTTCTTTAACAACTGATTTAAATCTAATAGCATGAAATTCCGCAGTTACTTTAATAGGTCGATTTACTTGTCATTAAACTTTTATAATACCCAAATATTCAGTTAAATTAGTTTAGTAGCTAACTAAATTTTAACTGTTGATTAAATAGTTTTATAAGACCGGCCCTAAGAAGTTAAATGTTGTGGTGACCTTGACCAATATTTAATTCTCAAATAACTTCTTAAATACTAGAAATTGAGAAAAATGTTTCACATAAAATTTTATTATATTTTTGTAGTCTGTTTATTGGCAGACAAAATTTTGTTCGATCACTAAGTATCTTTGTCAGTTTTTCTTCGATTCTAATACAAAATGCCCTCTTTCTCGGAAGCAATTAAAGATCGGAACCACGTTGATCTGTTTTGTAATTACTATTAAATAGATGTGGACATAGTGCATATGTATTCTGTAACATACCAGGGAATAGCGCTAGTGGCAGTGGTGCATTCATATTTGATAGGACACGTTGTTTGAATTGGAGCTTCGCCCAGGTACTATTAAAATTCAAATTCAAACGAGAGATTTCAGTTCAGATCATCAGGATTTTGATTAAACCAGAATTTAGCGATGTTTACGTTCCTACTTCATGTTAAAGAACCTTCTGTAATTGGAAATTAAAATGTCATGGAATATTTGCCAAACATCGTTTTTATAACTCCAATCTAAATTTCAACTCCGGTTTAAACAAATTTTATATACAACGAGCGGGGAATTAGTTACTGACTTAAATCCGGAAATTCGTAATTGCGACAGAAAATATTTTGCAATTTACAAATATTTTTAGACTGCTTTAGACTGCTTTAAGTACAACATTATGTGGTCGAAATTAATCAATTGCGGCATTCATTGAGATCCTCCACCATAGTAACAATTTATGGTGCTATTCTATAACTTTGCTCTGTAACACTGTAACTCTATACGCTCGGTAAGCTATATAGCTCTATAAGATCACACCTTATAGAATAGTAAAATTACCTATTCTGTAACTCTCTGTATCAAGCCTGGCTATAGAGTTGTTTTGGTTGTTATTCATGTCAAACTGTCAAATATTCTATAACCATATTTTTGACAAGACTTTAAGGAATCATGTATAACTCGAATAATATGTAGGTATATATTTAATTATATTATTGAATTAATGTTTATTGTCACATACATTTTGATTATTGTAATTGTAATTCTTGTTGCTGTTGTGATATAAATAAATAAAATAAATATACCATCACGATGTATTTCTGGGTGGGCCAAACTGCTTTATATGCCGATATCGGTAATGATGATGACATATTTGTACCGTGCGGTCGTTTAAGATTCGAAATAATTTTGGCTTCGGGATCGAATCCGGTTCCTCAGATTCGCGACCCGACACTCAGGCGCTACGAGACCCTAGTTATTATTAATTATTAAGACATCATTTAATTCTTATTTTAAATATTCTATTAAGCTATGAACACCAATGTTGATTCCTCCCCTTGTCTTGACCTTTCTAATATAATATATTTTGTGACAAATAAAGCTACGTAAAAATGATTCAATTTTATATCATAGAAAATGTTTTAAAATCACTTTAATTAATTTTTTATGTAAATCTGGCACGAAACTGAAAAGGATTTCAAACACAAGTGAAGAACACTATGACATTTTTTTTAATGAAATGGAAACTGACTGTTTTCCGGAGTGGCACAACAAATTCTTTCATTTTCCATTTCAATGTTTGTTTGAATGAAGGAGACAATGTTTCGTTTGAATTAATAACACTATTCTGGACTTCCATTGTCTATATTTCAATAAAGTTATTACACAACGTTTCGATTGTTGAAGTATCTACAATCGTCTTCAGGTGAATACTAACAAACTTAGAGACTACTAGAGCTTATATACTAAATACATAATAATTGATCTAATGAAGCGTACAAAGTTTACAAATGGACACACTAGTGTAGTTTAAGGTGATTCAAACGTCCAATCAGCGGCTTCCACACGTTGCTTATTTCTACACTTGGTTGGCTGAAGACTTCGTTGTTGTTGTTGATGACTGCTGCTTCCTTGAATTTTCTCTTGTACCAGTGTTCTTCTCTGGAGATGATTTTTGCTTCAGACCACTTCATCCTATGCTGTTTTTCCCAGGAATGTTGTGCGATGCCGGATTTTGTTGTTTCTCCTCTCTGCGTATGAACTCTATGTTCTTTAAGCCTGATTTCTAAAGGTCTTCTCGTTTCCCCCACGTATGACTCACCACATTCACACGGCACTTGGTAGATACAATTTTTGAAATCTCGACTGGTCTGCGGTCTCGTATGGGAGATCATACTTCTGATAGTAGTTCTTGATCTGAATACTGTGTTGATGTTGTAAGTTCTTCCTATGCGTTTTATCGTCTCGGATAAGCCTCTGATGTATGGGATGCTGAGTAGTACTTCCGGTTTTTCTTCTTTTATTCTTTTTGGTTGCTGGCTGTTGGATTGATGTTTGTGAAGAAGCTCCTCTCTCAAGTTCCTTGGGTAGCCATTCTGTTTCAGGTCCCTGTTGATATGCTTGATTTCTTCTTGCAGTCCTTTCTCTGTGTTGCATAATCTATGAGCTCTGTCGATTAGAGATTTTGCTATTCCTTTCTTCGTTGTTATAGAGTGGTTAGATGCATGGTTCAGATATTGGCCGGTGTGTACAGAAAACCAACACACACCGGCCAATATCTGAACCATGCATCTAACCACTCTATAACAACGAAGAAAGGAATAGCAAAATCTCTAATCGACAGAGCTCATAGATTATGCAACACAGAGAAAGGACTGCAAGAAGAAATCAAGCATATCAACAGGGACCTGAAACAGAATGGCTACCCAAGGAACTTGAGAGAGGAGCTTCTTCACAAACATCAATCCAACAGCCAGCAACCAAAAAGAATAAAAGAAGAAAAACCGGAAGTACTACTCAGCATCCCATACATCAGAGGCTTATCCGAGACGATAAAACGCATAGGAAGAACTTACAACATCAACACAGTATTCAGATCAAGAACTACTATCAGAAGTATGATCTCCCATACGAGACCGCAGACCAGTCGAGATTTCAAAAATTGTATCTACCAAGTGCCGTGTGAATGTGGTGAGTCATACGTGGGGGAAACGAGAAGACCTTTAGAAATCAGGCTTAAAGAACATAGAGTTCATACGCAGAGAGGAGAAACAACAAAATCCGGCATCGCACAACATTCCTGGGAAAAACAGCATAGGATGAAGTGGTCTGAAGCAAAAATCATCTCCAGAGAAGAACACTGGTACAAGAGAAAATTCAAGGAAGCAGCAGTCATCAACAACAACAACGAAGTCTTCAGCCAACCAAGTGTAGAAATAAGCAACGTGTGGAAGCCGCTGATTGGACGTTTGAATCACCTTAAACTACACTAGTGTGTCCATTTGTAAACTTTGTACGCTTCATTAGATCAATTATTATGTATTTAGTATATAAGCTCTAGTAGTCTCTAAGTTTGTTAGTATTCACCTGAAGACGATTGTAGATACTTCAACAATCGAAACGTTGTGTAATAACTTTATTGAAATATAGACAATGGAAGTCCAGAATAGTGTTATTAATTCCATTTCAATATTTCGTAACATTTGACAATATATTTTTTTATATAAAAATTTTTGACGTTTCACTATGCTCTATAAATACTTTACAGTCAAGATTTTGGCGCAATATTTGTAATAACTAAAATATTCAAAAAATAATATTTAGAAGAATTTTTATAAGAAAGTACTACTTCCGGTTCTCCAATTGTTATAAAAACTTTTTCATCTCTTCTTAATAATGTCAGATTGAGGAATACGTAGTGAAACAGGTCTTAAGTATTACAGATTTTGACGGAACGTCTTTCCAACATCCAGACGTACACAAACACAGACACACACACATATCGTCGCGTTCAAGGCAAAACGACACAAGCGCTATTTTCATAATAAGCCAGGAGACACAAAAAACTGTCTGCGCTTTTATACAAATATATTTTTAATCTCTTAACTGTATTAAAAGTAAGCAGATTTTTTTCTGAATTTTTGTGTGTATTTAAATGTAAATATAAATTAAAGAACTGCATGATAATTAGAAGTATGTTGTCTGATTGGCACTTATGCCAAATGTTTCGTTTATGTGGTGTTTATGCCAAATTTATATGTCGGTTAAGACAATTACATTAACGTAAGTTTTGATCGCAAATGTTGCTTGCGCGAAGATATGCCGTTTTAATTTTTGATTATTTAGACGGACAACGGCGTTTATGATATGATCTGTAATAATTGTAATTATTAAAGAACTGTTAAAGGATTTATTTGAAATACATATTTCAATATATTTTATTTAATAAACTTTTTTAAACATATCAGTATAAAAATATTGCGCTTATATAATTATACAAACATCAAAGCTCAGACAAAATTAATAAAAATAAAAAAAAAAACTATCACTCTGATGTTTTGTACTTTAGTTACTTTACCGGCAGGACTGAATATGAAATAAAATGACTATATTTAATAATCTTCCACATCTTATCTAGTTCATCAGAAACAGAAGACACATACTTCAAACACAAGTATTCTTGATGATATCTTGATGGTATAACATTTAATTCACATAAACTTTTTAAGTATTCTACTATATGAGCATCTAAATATAACACATCATTGTTCAGTGCTTCCATCAAATCATTATTTTCAAGTGCTGATGGAAGAGAAAGAGCTAATTCAATGATTTTCTGGCCTCGGGACAATGACTTAAGCCCTAATATTTTGAACGCGGAAAAACATAATAATCTGTGATTATCATTACATGAACTTTAATTAATTACCAGCATTAAAGTATAAAATATTGAAAAAAACTAAAATGTGAAAGCAACAAATAATGAATGACCTATTGTTGCCGATAGTTTGAGATATGAATTTAACATGTAGATTGTCGGTTGTACCCGAACAGATTTTTTGCAGGTCGATGGCACAAGCGACAGAATGTTTAAACAAGTTTTGTAACAAATACTGAATCTGTATTATTATAAAAATATACTATGAGAAAACTTTGATCTTTACTAAAATGAATTATAGCAAACAATGATAACAATAATTTTTAAAACACTTAGTTTGCGCAACTTTAAAGTGAAATATCTATTTAAATAATTTTTTCGTATTTATGCCACTGTGTTTAATAGATGGAGGCTGCGCCAATCTATCGAACGGTACCAAAATCGCAAATTACGATTTTTTGGCGCTCAGGCCGTTTTGCTTTGAACCCGACGATATCATCGTAAAAATGTTATAATCGGATTCTGGGGACCTTAAAACGTGTTATTCATAAATAAATTTAGCATGAATCCAATACCTACCTCTCTTAGCGAGAGGTAAAAAAATAGTAAAGGGCCCCATTTGTTACTATTAAATAATTAATTCAATAGTATTGGTCACCAATATTACCATCCTTCCCATCACCATCATCTCCAGAATACCCTTAGTGTATATGTAAGGAAACCTCGTTAATTGAAGTGGACGAAGGTACACAGCGATGATGGTGGGTAGGTAATGAAAACATTGATTTTGGCTGTATCTCTTGTAGATGCGATTAGCACTAAGTGAGCATCCATTTAGGGTTGGTCTCGCCTTGTCTGTCAGCTTGCGACAGTATCAGCTCCTTACCTTCCTTGTGTGTACGCAGCTCAATCCCAGGACATCCAGCTATTGTACTCGACCTGTATAATCCTTTGAGACAACCCCAGCCGCAGGAATCGCTAAAGAGATATAAACACCGGACTCAAAGATAAATAGTCAAATTTATTCTAAGTTATATACTTCTTTGACGTTAGTCGATATCCTTATTTCTTAAGTAAAAATCTGTTGTGGCCAGCAAAAAATCTCCCTCCATTTCCGTATCGAATTTAACATTTCTTGTACACACAAATTCTAATTACATTTATTCTTTCATTCTATAAGGAATCTTGTCCTGCTCTTCTAAAATGTTCAAGATGGTTCCAATTCGTTGACGGGATTAGCGGTATTTCTTTTTCCTGTTTGGGAATACTGTCACAGAGCGACTAGATGAATCAAGTCGGCTACTGACACAAAGGAATATCGCCTTATAAAGAAGAAAAAATCTGATGTGGCCAACACAAAACCTCCCGCTATTGATTTTTTATTAATTTAAATACATACTTACGTATTTACTAACACTGCAAACTGTTCCATTGCATAAAACTATTGCTTTATTTACTATTTTCATTTTAAAATGTCACTATTATTAATTTGAAGTGATTAGTTTTTTGACAGTGACATTTACTGTCAGTTGCATTCATTTGAAATATGAACTGTGTAACAAAGGAATTGTGTTTATCTTAGGCTTCGCGACTAATAAAAAAAAATATTTTTAAATTTATCTGCAAAATATATAGAAAAAGTATTAATGTATTCCTGTAGAAAATTGAATAATCTTTAATTTTCATAAGACATAAAATGCGAAAAAATGGCATTTAATGGTATTTTTTAAAGAAAAACCATTATGAGCTTCAGGCAAAGTGCCATTTCCGGTTATCCGATTTACACCAAAATCTAATGGCTTCTTTTCATATTAGAATAGGATAGAAATACAAGGTTTCAGAATTTTCTGAATAATAGTATTTGAGTTAGAGCGAAGACAAAATCTCTACACATACACACACACACACACATACATACACATACACACATACATACATACATACATACATACATACATACATACATACACACACTCATACACCCATACAGGCATCATCGTGAAAATGTTAAAATTGGATTCTAGGGACCTTAAAACGTGGTCATTTACTAAAATCTCGATATGAGATTTTTAGTATGATCCCTATACCTTCCTTACCAAGGGTAGCGGGAGGTAAAAATATATATAAATTGTACTTCTAAGCAAAAATTGTTTGACGTCAGTTTTGACAATCAATATTTTTTCCGAAGAACACCATGATTTTTACTTTTTTATAAAATTTTGAACTATGACTTGATTGGTCAGTTTTAAAGGCCCCAAGTATTAAACAAAAATATTGCCAGATTTACTATCTATAGGGTCAGTTCTATCATGGGTTAAGCGTTGTACACTTACTTACATAACACCCTGAATTAATATACATACCTACCTACAATTTTAAATATTTAATTAATAATTCAGTAAGAAATATTAATTGTTTATTATATTAAAAATATTTTGTATTATTTTCCGGATATAATTAATTTTCCACTTGTCAATACAGTCATTAAAATTTTAATGAATGTATTAATTTAGTTTAAAAATAATTGGTTCTTTGTATTCATTCTCATTATCATAAAATCATATTTATATAATTACATTTCATTTTTCTGTTACAGCGAAAATAATTACGTATTTAAAAGTAGGATACTTTAATTAATAAACTAAAAATTACCTGGGGGAACCGGGTTCGATCCCGACCGGCGCCAAATATTTCCAATTTTAAATGGCACAAAAGTGACCCCTGTGGTGCACTCTCCACACCAGCTGTGAGTGCCCGTGAGGTGACGCCTGGTAAGCGCCCACACGGTAAAATATATCGTCAACATTACCGATGTCTACATGTGTTGTAGATACTGGCACACCCAGAAATGGCTAATATGCCGTGATGATATATTTATTTATTTTATTTAAATTAGCATCGAACACTGTAAAGAGAAGCCTAATCTATTTTCAGTCAGATATATCCCCCATATCCCCTCCCCCTGTAAATACGCCACTGGGAGGTATATATTAGGTGCGTTCGGTAAATCATACGGCGTTGGAGTATTTACGGAGCGGTGTTGGAGTGGAGTGGGAGTAGAGTTGGAGTTGGAGTAGATCGAGAGAACAAGGTACACTCTTTTATTTGTGATTAACCGAACGAGTAGAGTTAAAATTTTGGTTCACGAATATAATAACCTCCTTTTTCGACAATCTGATATACTGCACTGCTAAAAAAAAATAAATAATGAACCATGCAGAAGTTATTCAGTTCGGTATTATTCTTTAATGATTCTGAAGAAAGTATATATTAGGAATGGTATAGAATTCTTACCGTTCCGACATACTGTGCCTTGTTATATTACAAAACAATATTATAAATATAAAATAATTGTGTATAATAAAATATTTCAACATAAAAATACAAAATGATCTGACAGATGTCAAATAAAACAAAAAAACTCCATGTATGCTTGCATATCGAGGTTGGACTTATGGAGTTAACACTTTTCACTTCACTTGACTCCATTCTGCATTTGCCGAACGCTCCATTTTAAGACGCTTCTCACTCCATGTAATTACCGAACGGTGCTAGGAGTGTACAGAGTGAAAAGAGTGAACAGAACTCATTTGCCGAACGCACCTATTGTTTCCGTAATAAAATTGGTCTTGATAACCGAAGAATAATAATTATAGGTAAGTAAGACCCCGGATTTTTTGATAACACAGCGTGGACCTCAAAATTTATCATATTTGTTATACAGGGTGTTCTATTTAAGTGTGCCATCATTGCTATCTCGAGAACTATAAGAGTACGAGGTTGGTTAAATTATCAGAGAACCACCATTTTACAAGACTATTACAATGAGTAAAAAAAAATTTTTTTTCGACCAGTGGTTCACAAAATACTTGACACAACTTTCTTATTTTAAATGGGAACATTTATTTTTTTTTGGTTATTCGATAGAGTATTTTTTTTCTGAATTCAACGATATAAACATATCATATACTTAATATAACAAAATAACTGAGAAAAATGCATGTTAAATTTATATGTATTTTATTTATATCTGGCTGAAACAAGAGTGCTATGGATTGAAAACAATTGAAAAATAAACAAATCAAACAATGGTGTAACTACAATAATATTAAAATTAATACATATTAAATAAGATATAAATAAAATACATATACATTTAACATGCATTTTTTTCAGTTATTTTGTTATATTAATATATGATATGTTTATATCGCTGAATTCAGAAAAAATACTCTATCCAATAACCTAAAAAAAAAACAAATGTTCCCATTTAAAATAAGAAAGTTGTGTCCCGTATTTTGAGAACCACTGGTCGAAAAAAAAATTCATATGCTCATTATAATAGCCTTGTAAAATAGTGGTTCTCTGCTAATTTAACCAACCTCGTAGCTCTTATAGTTCTCGAGACAGCAATGGTGGCTCACTTAAATGGAACACCCTGTATAGTGCGACTTCTAAAGACAGTCTCCTATCAGTATCTAGGAAGCTAAACTATATTCATATTAATAATGCATTTTCCTTCATACATGCAACCCTGTAAACTTTTTCCTTTGTTGGTGAAGGAAGAAACAAGCGAAAATCGTATGTAAATCACGTGACGAGCAGCCCGTCAACAGCAGGATTTCCCCCACCTTTTGGAGTAGGAGACGGAAACGCCTACGTAACCCTCAGGCACGTCCGTGAACTTGTACAACTTTTCGAACGAAACCCATTTGTATGTAATCGATTTGAAACATCTTCTGTTCTCTCTTCTTTACTTCAGTTACTAAAGATTGTTTTTGTAGAGAAAATCTTAAAAAACACAAATAGAAGTCAGTTCATTATTTACATGTCTGATTAGGTATTTTACAGTGGAGTTTGCTTTGTAGAAATAAAAGATCATGACTTGCATAAAATACAAATAATTCTATTGTAGTTTCTGACTGCATTACATTAATTTATGCATTTCAACGTTCAAACAAAGCAGTTTTAATAGGTGAATATATTGGTATCTAATATGAAAACGGTTACAAATATGTTTTCGTACCTCCGTTCAATTTGACTAGTATTACAGAACTTAAAATCGTCCAGAAATGCGCTGATGCTGACCTAGACCAGCAAAAGGAGTTGGCATTACTGTTCTTGTGTCAATTTAAGATTATTTTCAACACAAGAAATAGCAAAATGTTTACAAATTTTAGGGCTAAATCTTTGATTATTGTAACTTAAATAACTAAATTTTGTCATAAAAAAAAAACCGTGTGGTGCATGGAGAGTGCCAGTGATAAATACCTGTTAGCTGACGCCCGCCCGATTGGAATATCATCATTACCCTCGCCATTACCGATATTTGAGTAGAAACCTCATTGGCACACCTAGTAATGGGTAAAATGCCGTGATGATATATATATAGGCTGTCTCAATAAGCTTGCTCACTATTGGTAACTTTTTTATTTGAAGAGATACAAGGTTGGTTAAATTAGCAAAATTGTGCCATTTTATATTAGAAAATTGGTCATGTAGACAAAATAAAAATTGTGTCAGCGGTTCCCAAAATTTGGGACAGAATATATATTTTTTATTATCTTATTGAAAAGAGTATTTTTTTCTCTTTCCAATAAGGTAATGTTGTTTATGTACAATTTTTTCAAATAAACTAATTATTTGCGGTTAAAAATTTAAATTTTGTAAAATATTTTATTAGTTTTTTTAGTCAAGTTTATTTACGTTTAAAGATAAAAATTATCTTTTATTAGTTTAGGATAAGTAAACTATGGAAACAATTGTCTTTTATAAAATTATTATTTTATTAATTTGTTTTACAGTAATAACAAAACAAAGAAGATATTCAAATTGAAAGCCATTATTCCTTTCGCACATTTAAACTCTTTTGGAAAGAGAGCCGACCGTTCTACGTAACTGGTGTCTAGATATAACTTTCCATATAGCACGATCATATCTAACTTTTCTTCATTTGTAAAGTTATTAAACACAGAGAACTTTACGGGAGAAATTATTAAACAACACACAAAGAATCAATTGTTTCCATGGCTTACTTGACTAAAAAAACTAATAAAATATTTTACAAAATTTAAATTTTTAACCGCAAATAATTAGTTTATTTGAAAAAATTGTACATAAACAACATTACCTTATTGGAAAGAGAAAAAAATACTGTTTCCAATAATCTAATAAAAAATATATGGTTCCATTTAAAAAATATATATATTGTCCCAAATTTTGAGAACCGCTGACACAAATTTTATTTTGTCTACATGACCAATTTTCTAATATAAAATGGCACAATTTTGCTCATTTAACCAACCTCGTACCTCTTCAAATAAAAAAGTTACCAATAGTGAGCAAGCTTATTGAGACACCTGTATATATATACAGGGTGTAAATTTTAAAACGGGCCATAGAGCGATAACATAGAAAAACAGTTTTTTAGATGCCAAAAGTTTCGATATTAATTTATTGAAAAAAGAATTATAGTGCATACTATAAAGAAAAGAATTACGAATTTTTTGATAACAAACACATACATTTCAGTTTCATGTAACGCCAGAAAACAAATTTAAAAATTTGCACAATTAAGAAAAAATATCAATAGCCGTGAAACTGACAGAAACAAAACAAAACAATTGTTGACTTGAGACGCTCATTAATAAACTTTTCATACACATTATTTGTTAAATTATTATTAATTTCGTTTTATTAAGAAGAAATCATGGATAATTTGTCTCATGAAGAAAAATTACAAATTATTAAATGGTTTTAATTGTTCCCTTGTAGTTTGCAGTTTTTCTCGTTTCTTATAACTTATTACTTATTACATATAGATCATCTTTAATTTGAAAATACCTATTACAATAAATAATAATTGTTTCTTAAATAAATATCATAGTGTTTACTTTATTTTGTATTAGTTCATAAATCAATAACTTTAATCTTTAATTATCCCATATCATGTTAGTAAAAAATGACAATGTTTTGTTACTGTCAGTTTCATGGCTAATGATGTTTTTTTCTCAATTGTACAAATTTTTAAATTTATTTTCAGGCTTTATATGAAACAGGAATGTAAGGTGTGTGGTATTAAAAAAATTGCAATTTTTTTCTTTATATTAGGTACCAATTATTTTTCCAATAAATGAATATAGAAACTTTTGGCGTCCAAAAAACTGTTTTTCTATGTTATAGCCCTATGACCCGTTTTAAAATTTACACCTTATATATATATATTTAGATTACATTATTTTTGTTTTGACTTTACGTACCGGTTTCCATTGCACTAAGTATATACTTACTACTTGACACGCTGTACCTTCGATCATATTGGAAACGGCGTGAAAATAACAAGAATTAACAACTGATTAATTAATTAAGCACGAGATAAAATTAGCTGCTGTAGACTGCAGATGACAGCTGTAATTCTGTAAAAACGTAACTTAAAAAGTGTATTTCGTATTACTGCTGTCTTAATTTACAGTCGTAGAAAAAGTATAGTACGTGACTACTTTATGAAACATATTAGTTACTTATTTTACTTATTATAAATAAATAAGTGGAAAATGAACTTGTTTGAATTTAAGAATTTATTCTTATAACTTATTAAAGGAAAAGAAAGTAACATTTTTTAAATATTCAAATTTTGGAGAAAACAATATAAAATTATACAGTTATATTTTTCCTTATTCTTTTACACAGGAAAAATCAGGCCAACAACAAATTCTCTGGTTAAGTAGCAACTTTGTACACAACACAAGTTCCGTAGGTAATAATAATAAGCAAAAGTCGTCTCTTTTTGCATCTAGTTAACGCTGGCTTCTTCTTCACGCTCGGCTCTGTATTCTCTTGTTTTCTCTTTTACGAGTGTCTTTGTCCTCTGTACGATCCTTGTTCGTCCCATGCTTGCTCGATCCTGCAAGAGAGAAAAGATAATTCATTTATGAGTTAAATTCCTGATATCTATAGAATTTGTTCTATGTTGCGGGATATTTAATAAATTGAAAGGCGACGAGAGGAATTCAAAATAGGAAAATGCATCAGAAATGTTGGAGAATTTTTTACTTTTTGTACTTTAAGAGTGCACTCGGAACAAATTTCGAATATGGAAAATATGTGCTGAATTTAAAATGTACATATCAGCAGGTATCCATATTTTTTAAACAATATACAGTTTTTCATATACCTAGATGATATTGATGATCAATATATTTTTACCTTCCATCACCTTTAGGTAAGGAAGGTATTGTCTTTGGTCAAAAAATTCGGTGGTGAGTTTATAATGAATTTTTAGGATCCCTAAAATATGATTTTACTATTTTTATGATGGATGTCTGTATGTGTGTGGGTATGTGTGTGTGTGTGTATGTGTGTGTCTGTGTGTGTGTGTGTGTGTGTGTCTGTATGTGTCTGTGTGTCTCTCTGAGTGTGTGACAAAAATTTCCCCGACGATAACTCCAATATTACGTTTCTAAAAATTATAATTCTTTCGTATTCATCTTCTTTACATCCATATGAAGAGCTGATGAGATTTTGGTTATAATTGGTCAACCGAAAGTTCTCTTATTTGAAGTTCTTAACAGTTCTTCTTGAAAAAACGAAGTTAAATATCATTTTTTGACATTTTTCTTCATATTCAATAGATATGGAGTTAAAGAATTATAAAGAGATTCATTTTCATAAATCAGCCAGCTTTGCTAAAATCATGGAAACAGCTGATATATTCAAATAATTCTAATTGATTGATGTCAATGTCAAGTGCAATTTACATAGCGTATGTTCGTGTTATAATTTTATTGGATTTATAGAATCTTTTCCAAGGGACTTTCGGTATGGAATTTGTAGAAAAGTAGTATGTCCGTGTTACAGTTTTACTGGATATATAGAATCTTTTCCAAGGAACTTTTGGTATAGGATTTGTACAAAATATAAAGAATTGACGGAAAGCTATTCTTTTCAAAACAATTCAAGAATAGATTTTTTCTATATATTCTATTGAACAATTCAATATATTGGTATCATTATAAAATTCTGTAGCAAATAAGTACCTAATATCTTTGAAAAAAGGAAAAAACATTATTTAATAAACTTCATAGAATAGAAGTTTTCCTTCTAAAAATAGTTTATTGTAGCAATTTTTTTATTAATTTAAAATTAACTGAAGCACTGAAAGGAACGGACATGCTTTGAAAGAAATCTAAAGCCTGGTTTAGACAGTTTTAAATTTACCAACTAGCCAACGTAAAAGTATCTTTTACATAGGTAAAAATTGCAGTGTGGTTATTTTGTTTTGTCTACTATTGTATTGCATTATAGTTATTTAACTATAAACTGTGTTAATGAGGGTGATTAAGACATTTTAATGAGAGAGTATAGCGAACGCATTAATTATTGAGATCATTAAGTGTTAAGTTACAATATATTTCCCTTGAACGTATTTTATTGAATTGTAAAATCTAATTTTATTCCATAACAAAAAAATCTGTTGTGGCCAGCACAAGACCTCTCGCCATTTCCATGTTAGGCTATATATGTATTGTATTGCAGTTTGCTATCGAACCGTCGTTTTATAACAAAATATTACAGAACTTTACCCAAAAATTGTTTTTTATTGTATTTAACATGTCTTCTGCACACATATAATTCTAATTATATCTATTTTTCATTGTATGAGGAAGTTTCTAAATGTCACAGATTCTTCCAATTCATTAACTAGATTGGAGGTATTTCTGATGGATATATGCATATTACCTATAATTTCAAATATTTAATTAATAAAACAATAAGAAAGATTAAATGTACTTCCCAGAAAAAGCTATCAAAATGTCACTAAAACTGTTAATTTTTGACACTGAAATCTGTTATTTACAAATTATGTTATAAACACTTGAATTTGTGAACTGGTTTCCTCAGTGCAGTTTCGCCTACTCGACTTGTTATATCCCGATATTCTATATATTATAGCGTCTTTATCTCTAAATTTATAGAAGATATAATAAAAAAATTATATGTATCAGGCGTAGAATTTTGTTCTTCACAATTAGTATTATCAAAAATTTTCAAAAATTAATATTTGGAAGAATTTATTTTAAAAAGTACTACTTCCGGTTGTTCAATTGTTACCAAAACCTTTTCAGCTCTTCCCAGGAATGTCAGATTGAGGAATTCATAGTTAAACAGGTCTTATGTCTTATAGTTTTTGAGGAATCGTCCGTCCAACATCCAGCCATACACACACACACACACACACACACACACATACACACATCCACACACACACACACACACACACACACACACACACACACAGAGACATCATTGTAAAAATGTTAAAATCGGATTGTAGTGACCTTGAAACGTGCTTATTCATTAAAATCTGGATATGTGATTTTTAGCATGATTCCAATACCTCTCTTAGCGAGAGGTAAAAATTAGGTTAGTTTTGACAATTGTTCAGCAATGGTATATATTTGGTATCTATGGTTACGTTTATTAATAAAAAATCGTGCATTAATAGGGGTCATTAATGAATGATTTTATATACATTAATATAACCTATTAATTCACGGTCTACGGAAAAATTAATTATTTTTCAACCTGTGATTCACAAACTGTTATTTAACTTTGTTATTAAAAATGGATCTATATAATTTTTATTTCCTTATTCGAAAGATAATTTTATTCTGGAATTCAGCAATATAATATTTGCATTACTCTGAGATAACATTTATTATTATTTTTTTTTTTGAGAAAAATCCATGTTTAGATTTATATTACTTTTATTTCATTATAGCTAAAAATAGGTGTGCCATTTACGATACAAGTGAATATGGATTCAATTTTAGAGTTATGGAGAACAATTGAGCGGAATTTTTTTTTTTTTTTTGTTTCAAAGTAGTTTTTCACATTCATTTGTATCGTCCATGGCACACTTATTTTAGCTGTATTAAAATAAAACTGATATAAATCTAAACAACCTTTATTTTAAAAACCAACACAAAACCTCCCGCTATTTAATTTTTATTAATTTAAATACATACTTACGTATTTAGTAATGCTTCAAACTAAATTATGTTCCATTGCATATAACTATTGCTTTATGTACGATTTTCTTTATTATTTAATATGTCACTATTATTAATTTGAAGTGATTAGTTTTTTGACAATGACGTTTACCTGTCAGTTACATGCATTTGAAAAATAAACTGTGTAACAAAGGAATTGTGTTTATCTTAGGCTTCGGGATTAAAAAAAGAAAAATGATTTTTAAATTAATCTGTAAAATATATAGAAAAAGTATTAATTGTATACCTGTACAAAATTAATTAAATGCGAAAAAATGGCATTTAATGGTATTTTTTGAAGAAAAACCATTATGAGCTTCAAGTAAAGTACCATTTCCGTTTATCCGATTTACACCAAAATCTAATGGCTTCTATTCCTATTAGAATAGAGTAGAAATACAAGGTTTCAGAATTTTCTCTATGTTAGTATTTGAGTTAAAGTGCAAACAAAATTTGTACACACACACACACACACACACACACACACACACACACACATACATACACACATTCAGACTTCATCGTGAAAATGTTAAAATTGGATTCTAGGGACCTTAAAACGTGGTCATTCACTAAAATCTCGATATGTGATTTTTAGCACGATCCCTATACCTCCCTTACCAAGGGTAGTGGGAGGTAAAAAGTTAGGTATTTGAAGTAATATTCAATTTTTCAACAGCACTAGTTTTTACACTTAAAATGGTTGATTTTATTTTACAAGCAACAAGGATTTTGGTAGTTAATTGCGTGATCTATGTTACAGTAGCGATAACTTATATTTCTTAAGAGAGTATATGCCTTCTGATGTAAAATATACATATAACTCATTTTTGAGAAAATTGTGGCTTGTATTTATAAAAATAAGTACGAGTAGGTACACATGTTTTTCTACGATCACGACATGACTTCTATATTTCTTTTACCTATGGAAGCGGGGAGTAAAAAGAAAACAAAATTGTATACAGCATTATTGAAAAATAAATAAATAAAAAAGTAAACAGGGTTTTAAAGATGTATTGCGAGCTCTAAAAATTACTTATAAAATATTGTTGAAAATTGCATCGAACATTTTCAAATTTCCGTTCTGTAATGAGTTCTTCTAAAGATTTATAAAAAAAGTAAAACTTTTTTAATACCGTTCCTTCATTACATCATACAGAAACACCTCTATTTTTCATATTTTCAGCCAGTCTATTCCTGCGTATTAGGTGAAATTGAAATTGTGTCTTACAATATATGTACTACGGTGGAAACAGAATTGAACTGTGCCAACAAAGCAGTAGGTTAGGCGTTCATCATTGGCGGCGGAATAAGACGGGATGTTGGGGTCGAGAGAAAAATGTGAATTTACAGAATACAAAACAAAGTAGAGAAGAAAAATGACGTGAGTCTATTGTTCGCAAGCTTTCTCGTTTAAAGTAGATGAAGTTGCTTATTGTATCACGTGCGTATTCGTCCCAAATTTTAAAAATTTTAATGGGGTATGTGACCGTAACCAATTTTCAATATACAGCGTGTTCAAAAATAATAAAAAATTATGAGGGCATATAGTACTGACTAAAATGAGTAAAAAAAGCTTAATCAACATGGGTCCGATCTTCAATAGTTTCCGAGATATAAGACAGTGACAAATGAGGTTTTCGGGGTTTACCTCTGCTATCTCGAAAACTGTAAGAGTTATGACTTTGGTTAAATGAATTGTTTCAAAAAAAAAAAAAAAAAAAATGAATAATTGTACTAATACAAACGTTGTGGCAACCTTGGCCAGCATTTAATTTTCATATAACTTCGTAACTATTAGAAAGTTAAAAATTATTTCATATAAAATTTTATTGTTTTTTTATGATCTATTTACTGACATTGACAAAAAATTGTTCAATCATTATCTTTGTCAGTTTTTTACCCCCCGCTACCCTTGGTAAGGGAAGTATATCGAGTATCGAGATTTTAGTAAATGACCACGTTTTAAGGTCCCTAGAATCCAATTTTAACATTTTCACGATGATGTCTGTATGTGTGTATGTGTGTGTATATGTATGTGTGTGTGTGTGTGTGTATGTATGTATGTATGTGTGTGTGTATGTGTAGGGATTTTGTCTTCGCTCTAACTCAAATACTATCATACAGAAAATTCGGAAACCTTGTATTTCTACCCTATTCTAATATGGAAAGATCCCATTAGATTTTGGTGTAAATCGGATAACCGGAAATGGCACTTTACCTGAAGCTCATAATGGTTTTTCTTCAAAAAATACTATTAAATGCCAATTTTTCGCATTTTGTCATTATGAAAATTAAAGATTATTGAATTTTGTATAGGAATACATTAATACTTTTTCTATATAATTTACAGATAATTTTAAAAATGGCCACAACAGATTTTTATATTAGGATAAGGTAGAAATACAAAGTTTCAGAATTTTCTAAATGATAGTATTTGGGTTAGAGCGACAACAAAATCAATACACACACATACACACAAACACACACACACGCACGCACAAACATACAACTACAGATATAAATAAATAAATAAATATATCATCACGGTATATTACCCATTTCTGGGTGTGCCAGTATCTACAACACATGTAGACATCGGTAATGATGTCGATATATTTTACCGTGTGGGCGCTTACCAGGCGTCACCTCACGGGCACTCATAGCTGGTGTGGAGAGTGCACCACAGGGGTCACTTTTGTGCTATTTAAAATTGGAAATATTTGGCGCCGGTCGGGATCGAACCCGGTTCCCCTAGGTTCGCGACCAGACACTCAGGCACGCGGCCACGGGACCCCATACAACTACAGATATCATCGTGAAAATGTTAAAATCGGATTCTAGGGACCTTAAACGTGGTCATTTACTAAAATAATGGGAGGTAAAAAGGCACGCAAGTAGCCCATTATTCACAATCTGTAAACGAATAATATTCGAAAAGACTTCTTTTTTTATCGATCGTATAAAATCCACATTCAGGAAATTAATTTAATATATTGCCCTATTATTCCATTTTTTTGTAAAAATACTTAAAAACCGATTGCATTTAATATCCTTTAATCCTTTAGGAAGAATATGAGGATTACAGTAGTCGCAATTAAAATATTAAACTATCGGTATAGACGAAGCAGTAATACCTATGATAAACAATTGACAAATCGAATAATAAAAGAACATCCGGTGTACATCAACGACAGAAATCCGCTTTAGATATCAACTGTCATTTCCACAAAATTGTTATTCCTGAATACATTGTTTTGTTCGTACAATTTTCTATTGAAACCACAATATAACCACCCCATAAGGTGAATGTTCCCTCATACACGGTGATTGATGTTTTCACCGTATGACATGTTCATTTCAGAAGACGTTTCAGGAGTTTCAGTGTCCAGACGTCGTCATTTATATCCAGGCGCATCCGATCACGGTAAAGAGGATAGTTCCAGTTGAAGCCGTGGCGCTGTAGGTAATCGAAAATGTCAACGCAAGACGCAGACTAACGACCAGCTCATTTTTTATTGTTTGGCGGATGGACAACAGTGTAAAAAGAATGCGAATTTTTTGATTACAGGGAATGTAATGAAGAATAAACTTCAAAAAGGAAGAAAATGTAATAGTATATTGTATAACTAGTGCTGAAAGTTGGATATTTCACACGAACGTGAAGTTTGAGCCACGAGCCGAAGGTGAGTGGTTTAATTACGTGAGTGTGAAATACCCTTTCAGTACGTGTTGTACACGATATTTTTCCGACGACCACAAAAAATAAACCAATATAAAATTTTCATGAAAATATTAAAACAAATTGGGTGGAATTCAGTGGGTTGTATTAAGGTCTGTATTAAAACTTGTATTAAGTAAATGGCAACATTGTAATATTTTCCACATCTGTCCATAAGATTCAATTGTGATTTAGAAATTTTACCACAGGGAAAAGTAATACAGGTATCGTTTAGTCAAATGAGGAAGTATTATTGTAAATGGAAGGTGTAAAAGGAAACTCTTTATTGCAAAATTAGGTTAGAAATATGTCAAATTTTATGTGTCAAATATTTCATACCTGAACGTTAATAAATTTTAAAATATCTCAACCCCCGTTTTGATCAGTTTTGACATTTGATCCTTTGGTCTCTTATTTTTTTCTGACAGGTATTACAAAGTTGCCAAAATATTTTTAACAAAGGACTGTTTTAGCTTAAAACCCGCTAATACAACCCACTGAATCTCACCCATTATATTTACATCATTGCTATCAGAATTCACCAAAAATTATGTTAAAATCTGATAAATCAGGGTCCAGCCTTCTTAATCCGTGTAAATTTAGCAAATTATTTGCAACTGTCAAATTTTTACATACAATTTTTTAGGTTAGTTCGCTTAGTTATCGCAGTGTGTGATAAAATTATATCATACAGTTGCGGATACATCTGATTGACTAACGAGCTTTCATTTCACAGTAGTGATGTGCAATGACCAACTTTCAGTAATAGTTTAGCGTGTGAATTTAAGTACTTTTCGTAGTGGTCGTCGGAAAATATATTTTCAAGAGTTTTTCTTCATTGCTGCAAGTGCTAGACAATGTTATCATTTATTATCATTGGAATCATCCATCAATTTCCAGTTTTTTTTTAATTCTCTCAATGATGTCATGCAAAAAAAATAATTGTATGTTTTTACCTTCCGTCACCTTTAGGTAAGGAAGGTATTGTCATTGGTCAGAAAATTCGGTGGTCAATTTTTAATGAATAAGCACGTTTTAGGATCCCTACTATACGAATTTACTATTTTTAAGATGATGTCTGTATGTGTGTCTGTGTGTGTGTCCGTGTGTGACAAATTTTTCTCCGACGATAACTTCAATACTACAATTCTAAAAATTATAATTCTTTCGTATTCCTCTTCTTTACTTCCATATGAATAGCTGATTAGATTTTGATTATAATTGATTCACCGGAAATACCCTTATTTGAAGTTTTTAACAGTTTTTCTTAAAAAAACGCAGTTACATATTATTTTTTAAGAATTTATGTTATAAATATTAGAGAAAATACTCATCTCTATACGATTTGCCTTTATATTCAACAGATATAGAATTAAAGAGATATAAAAGGATTAACTTTCAAAAATCAGTCAGCTTTACTATTTATCATGGAAACAGTTGATATATTCAAAAAATTCTAATTGACAGATGTCAGTATCAAGTACAAAACAAAAGATGGAACGGATAGGGTCAGAAAGTGTCATAGTGTTCCTCGTAAGTGACATGCAGAGGAAGACCAGAGAGAAGCTTATAGCTCGATAATTAAAAGTTGGCGGAAGGCGAACAGTTTTTTTTCCTTTCTATAACGTTTCCATTTCCTTTAAATAAATTAATAATACGTTGTACTGTCGATCGCGGAATCGAATGTGAAATCGAAATTTTTCATGCCAAAATGCCGTTCATGTGGGCACTAATTATGGATTTTCTTAAATCTTGACTGTACGGTTTACCTCGCGCCATTTTAGTGTAAAAACTTTTCACTTATAATAAATGTCAAGCACTTTGTTGATTTCAACAATGTATCAATTGTTTTGTCAACAGTTGAATCGTGCACCGCTTACTTTGTGCAAAATTTATGTGGCCCAACTATTCTGATTCGTGTGTAGTTAATTTAATTTAGTTTAAAACCTAATTGTTATCGAAACTACTTTCTTCTTGTTGTTAATTTAAACGTAAACTGTATATTTTAAGTTAATGACATAATATTTGTAAGATTAAAATATTTATCGAGTTTTTATCTTCCGTCACCTTTAGGTAAGGAAGGTATTGTCTTTGGTCAAAAAATTCGTTGGTGAGTTTTCAGTGAATAAGCACGTTTTAGGGTCCCTAGAATACGAATTTGCTATTTTTAAGGTGATGTCTGTATGTATGTGTGTGTGTGTCCGTGTGTGTGTGTATCCGTGTGTGACAAATTTTTCTCCGACGATAACTCCAATACTACAATTCTAAAAATTATAATTCTTTCGTATTCCTGTTCTTTGTATCCATGTGAAGAGCTGATTAGATTTTGGTTATAATTGATCCACCGGAAGTACCCTTATTTGAAGTTTTTAACAGTTTTTCTTGAAAAAACGCAGTTAAATATCATTTTTCGGCATTTTGTGATTATCAATATGAAAAATTATCTTATTCTCTATACGGTTTGATTATACATTTTCCTTCAGATTCAATACATATAGAGTTATAGAGACATTAAGAGAGATTAACTTTCAAAAATTAGTCAGCTTTGCTAAAATTATGGAAACATCAGATAATTCAAAAATTTTTAATTGACAGATGTCAGTCTCAAATACAAAACCAAAGTTGAAAGTATAGGGTCAGAAAGTTATATGTGAATGTGATAGTGTCCCTCGCAAGTGACTTGCAGTTGCAGACTCGCCTCAAGATTGGAATTTTCAATGCCAGAAGTACAAGTAAGGCGAAAGAGAAATGGAAGGACTGTGTAGATATGAGAGAGGAAGAATTATGTGAAGAAGATGCGTTGGACAGGAATGAGTAAAAGAGAAGAGTAAGAAACAGCGACTCCTAATAAAATAAGGAAAGGAACTTTCGGTATGGAATTTGTAAGAAATAGTGTGTTGGTGTTAAAATTTTACAGGATATACAGCATCTTTTTCAAGGAACTTTTGGTATGGGATATGTACAAAATACATCGAATTGACGGAAGGTTTTGTGCTGGCCACAACAGATTTTTTGTAATAAAATGAAATGTTATTAAGGTAAAATATTGTGCCGAATCACAAAACTAAATGAAAACATTATTTAATTCTACTCCAAGGTCAGTTAAAAAAAAACGTGTTTACCATTTGTATGAATTACTTGTTTATTGTTCTCTGAATAACTTAAACCATCCCTTCATTATGATTATTTCTCTACGGGGAGTGTTTGTTTTGTCCATTGAGGCGACACTAGCGACAGCGGTTAAACAACAACTAAATCGGCGAAATTTTCTAGCGTTCACCAGGGAGTAATTCCACAGCCGACTCGCGTTATGGGACCTACACTCGACCTGGCACATATTTAACATCGATTGAAACTACAGTACAGCGTTTCATGCGGCTTCGTTTAGTTAATAGATAGGGAACTATATTCAGATTACTTTTATAAAACGGTTTGTCTTTGTCAATGTGATTTGCAAAAGCGAAACGACGTATTTCAAAGTCAGAACGTGTATTATATGTATGTTGATTGTAAGCTTATTGTCTACAAAGATCATAGAGAATATATGAAGCAAGGAATCAACTAAGTAAGGAATTATAATTATATAAATATAGCAGTAAAGGTAACAGACGTTGCTTGGCTTATCCAATATTACGTCGTGTAACAATAGAATATTTGATCAGATTGTAATGAATGTGCTTTACACACAACTACAAGTAGATAAAACTGTTATTCCCATTACATCCCTAAGCAGTTACCTTACCTCCCTCTTTGTGAAATACCAATTGTTAGATATTTTAAAGTTATGTCATATAACAAAAGTACAATGGCGAATTCTAGGTGAAACAATGTCTATAGAATGGGATCATTTAAAAAAAAAATGATGGTTTTTTTTTTACTTCTCGCTAACGCCCGTATTCATAGTCAGTACTTCGCCTCGACTCATACTTGAGTGTACCTTGAGTACCAGATTTCGTTTCATAGTCGCTACTTGTTTCTTCACTAGTACTTCGATCGAAGGTTTACTTGAGGCGAGTTCCAAGCAACCTTGAGTAATGCTCAAGTAATGATTGATGCTTTTTTATAAAATTTAGGTAGACAGGTAGGTAGACTTGATCAATATAAAAACTGTCAAACTGTCATTTCCATCACATATGACATTTAAGTTAAATATTGAATCATGAAGATAATTAACAATTTTTAGAATTTGAAAACAGTAGAAGAAGCCTTAATAATAACAATGAAAAAGGGTTGCTTCAAGAAGATATATCCGTGATATGACTCATGTATCTGTAACCTGTGACATATATGTGGATGTGAAATATACGATTTGAGAGAACAATATTAAAATTTACAAATATACCAACATAGTTGTTACAAATTCTCTATAATTCTCCCTAGAAAACCGAGAATTCACGAAGTTTCGACTATGAAACATATGATGGGCTTGAGGTCGAGAACGACTCAATATATACTCTCTTTTCTATGGACTGGAGTAATGCTTGGCGAAGTACCACTCAAGTACGAGATTGAGCATCGACTATGAATACGGACATAAGAGAGGTATTGGAATCATGCTAAAATTCGCATATCTAGATTTTAGTGGATAAGCACGTTTTAAGGTCCCTATAATCCGATCATAACATTTTTACGAAGATGTCCGTGTGTGTGTGTATGTGTGCGCGCGCGCGCGTGTGTGTGTGTGTGTATGTTTTACCAAGGTTTCTCAAATACTATAAGACTTAAAAAAATATTTAACTGCAGTTTCCTCAATCTGACAATCTTGGGAAGAGCTGATAAGATTTTGGTAACAATTGGACAACCGGAAGTAATAATTTCTTTAAAAAATCTTCTAAATATTATTTTTTGAAAACTTCTGTTATTACTATTATTGAAGAACATAAAATTGTACATCTGATACATTTAAAATTAGAATTATATGTGTGCAGAAGATATGTTAAATACAATAAAACCATTATTTGGGCAAAGTCCTGTAATGTTTTTGTTATAAAACGACGGTTCAATAGCGAAGTGCAACACAATACTTATATAACATAAAATGGAAATGGCGAGAGGTATTGTGCTGGCCACAACAGATTTTTTTTATTTATTTTTTTACGAATATAACTATAAATTATTATTATTTTTATTGTTATGAAAAATATTTCATGAACTTTTATTTAAAATACTTTTTAAAAGATGTTATGTTGTATGGGGTCCCGTGGCCGCGTGCCTGAGTGTCTGGTCGCGAACCCGGGGAACTGGGTTCGATCCCGACAGACGCCAAATATTTCCAACTTTAAATGGCACAAAAGTGACCCCTGTGGTGCACTCTCCACACCAGCTATGAGTGCCCCTGAGGTAAGCGCCCACACGGTAAAATATATCGTCATCATTACCGATGTCTACATGTGTTGTAGATACTGGCACACCCAGAAATGGGTAATATGCCGTGATGATATATTTATTTATTTATTTATTTAAAAGATGTGAAACAGGCTCATTCGCCTAGCCATTTTGAAAATGATGGCGTTTTTTACAATCTGCCTACAACATTATTGAAAAACAAATTTATTCTTGTGGACATCAAATGTTTTACATAATTTTGTATTACTAATTAATTTTGCATGCAATACATTTTTCTTACGATCTATTTACCCTGCGATCAATTTTCTATCGATCTACTGTCTATAATTTTCTATGCGACATATTTACAGGCGATATATATTCTATAGCAATTTTAATTTAGATATAATTTTAAAATAAATAAATTCTCATAAATATTTGTCCATATCGATAGTTTAACGTCTTATGACACCAGTACTCGATTTCATTTCGTGCATAAATTACCACATCTCGCATAATAAGTGCTGTTCAACATTTTTTGCATAATTATGTTATTAGATATCAAATATCAATATTATATTCTCTTTTTAAATTTATATCTTACCTTCGTCTATTGTCGTCAATACTCGTCATAAGAGTAAACAATGTTTACACGAGTTCGTATTTGTTGTTTGTTAGTTAGTTAATTGAAACTTGTTGTGAAGTACATACTGTTTTATTATAAATAAGTACATTCATATATATAAATATGTATGTATTCATTTTAATTATTGTTGTAAAAAAAAAAGTTTTAGTGAATAGTTACAAAAAAGAAACAGTTTTCTATAAAGACATATCAGAACGTTTTTAAGAACTGTCATCCGATAACAGCTGTGAGCAGTGTTAGGTTAAGGTAAGACTTTTATTGAATTTACTATTGTTTATAATTTCCAATTTGGAGAATCTTTCTCTTTACCACCACAATAATATTATTCACAAATTTAATCATTTGTTCATGTCTGCTAGTGAAAATCATAATTATTCGGTTCAATAAATCCAAATTTTATCGAGAGATATTGAATGGAGTATATTTTGTTTGCAGATAATTCGTTCATGCGTACAGTTGAAATGCATTTCATACACATAAATAATTTATGCAACAATTTGTGTAACACGGCAGCAGTTTGCGATTTAATTTGCACAGTGCAAACTAGTGTAATTTCAATAGCTAACCTATTTTACTATGACTATTTTACTATTTGATAATATTGTTAACCAGTGATCATAGATTCCTCCGTATAAGAACTCATTAGATTTCTAATAGTTTTGATACGCCAATTTAACAATAAATAAATATATCATTGTTAATTTTTAACTGTTGTTAAATATAAATGTATAATGGGGTTTTTTACACATACGAATTAAATATATTAATAACGTTGAACATGCAATAGTATGCACATATCCTAATAATAAAAAATAAGTACATGTTATTTTTACCTTCCATTACCTATAGGTAAGGAAGGTATTGTCTTTGGTCAAAAAATTTTTAATGAATAAGCACGTTTTATGGTCCCTAGGATATGATTTTTACTAGTTTTACGATCATGTCTGTATGTATGTATATATGTATGTATGTATGTATGTATGTCTGTGTGTGTGTGTATGCGACTAAAATTTCTCCGTCGATAACTCCAATACTACAATTCTAAAAATAATTTTTTTGCCCTCCTGAAGTGTAATGGGAACTTTACAATTGTGTACACAGCAAGTGTAACCTACAGTTTACGCTTACTGTGTTGTAACTTGTCTAACTATACGGTAAAATAATCAAAATACACTGGACGTTTATGGGCATTTAGAAAAGAAATCATCTTTACTATAATAAAGTTCATGTAAATAGTACTACCTACTTAAGTTATTTTTTTACTTTAACATTTCCTATATTTAAAATTAATTTATATAAACCAAAATCACGGCAGCGACATCTGTCATTATTGTAAAAATCCGCCGTTACCGACGTAGTCACCGATCGATATACCTGTCAAATACGCGAGGCGAACATTGCTGAAATGTCAAATATCGACACCTACCTATTATTTATTACGAAGAAAAGATGAGCAAATAAATATATTATCAGTCATAAACAATGTCTATTATTACAAATAAATTTTCGCTAGAAGAAGTACTCTAATGAAGGTAAGTAAAATCAAATTTGGAAATTGACTTAACCCCAGTATTTTAAACTAACCCTTTTCAGAAGTACAACCTATCTCATTAAAAAAAGTGATTTTCATTATCGTCGGCCGAAAAATTTGATACAATTCTCGTGCGTGAAATATTTTACAGCGCTCCAGCTAATAAGGCACTCGCCTTAAAAAATACAACTTACACGCACTCGAATGTAAATAACTATTGTACTATTGAACGTACATCGTACATGAATTCGTGTTTTGCTAATGTGAGCACTAAAATAAAATTGAGGTTTATCCGAGAATTTCACAGTGATTAATATCTTTTGTACAAAGTGCTGATTTTGCGGATTTTAGTTTGTAATTTACTTTGTGTTTCAGTTTGAAAGGTTTGAGAAAATTAAGTGCTGAGCAAAAATTATTTCATTTAAAAGTTACATTTTATTTTACACACTTTTGCTGAGGTGTGCAACTTTTTATTTTAAATTTACACATATAAAACTTCATACACACGAACACATATCTACTGGTACTTGTAGGTAAGAATTACAAAATATATAGGGTAAAGTCGGGTGAATTAAATGTTGTGGCGACCTTGGCCAATATTTAATTTTCATATAACTTTGTAACTATTTTGTTCGATCACACGATTTTTCTTCGATTTTTCATTTATCTCGGAAACAGTTGAAGATCAGACTTATGTTGATTAAGCTATTTTTATTCATTTATGTCAGTACCATATGCCCTTAATTTTTTTTACACTTTTTTTGAAAAAGCCTGTATATTATGATGTATTCCTACTTAATAATTCTTAAACTTTAAAAGTTGAGCAAAAAATATTTCATTTAAAAGTTTGTTTAATAATTAAAATTCACTATACTCGTACACATCGCAAAGTATGAAAACTTTGAGGATAAAACTTGAATCAAATTTTGCTTTTAAAAATATTAGTACCCACTTTTCGCTTAATTTAAGTTTCGAGGAACTAAAAAGAAATAAATTATAAACTTGATATATAAAGGTGTACGTGCGAAAGTTAACCCCACCCCCCACCCCTCCCTGTATGTGCACATTAGCTAAACATGTACCTTCGTGATTAAATTCCCCGCGAACTTCGGACCGAATTTATATCTGTAGTAATTCCGGAGATTTGGTTTATTTTTACGGACCAAGCGCTGTTTCAATTATCTTCCTACGACGTCGTTTGAAGTTTTTAATGGGAAATTTTAACGAATGTATAAAAATTCCGCTGACGGTAAAAACATGAAATTAATACCGTAAGTAAACGATATCTGCATATTCCTGAAGAAATGATGCTGAAATTTATATATTTCAGCGCAGATACTGTTATAATTAGAAGGACTGAAGTTATTAATATGAAAAATAATTTATGATAAAGGTCTAGTTCATCATAATTTTAATTAGGTGTATTGTTTCATTAAATAATGTTGAACACCATACTTGAAGATGCTATCTATTTTCACAGGGTTAAATTAAATATACAATGTATGTGCATTTTTACCTCCGCTACCATTGGAAAAGGAGGTATAGGGATCGTGCTAAAAATCGCATATAGAGATTTTAGTGAATAAGTACGTTTTGATGTCCCCAGAATCCGATTTTAACATTTTTACAATGATGTCTGTGGGTATGTATGTGTGAGTGTGTCTGTGTAGATCGTGTGGACACGATTACTCAAACACTATCAATCAGAAAATTTAGAAATTTTGTATACCCATTTTATATTAATGTGGGAAGAGCTCATTAGTTTTTAGTGTATATCGGATAACCGGAAGTATCAGTTCTACAAGCTTTTAACAGTTTTTGTTGTAAAAAATTCATTGAATATAATTTTTTAGCAACTTTTACTAATAAAAATTTAATATAATGGTACAATCTTCAATTCTATATTAGCATTTAGTAAATAACTTGAAATAATGTTAAATACGAATACGAATTTATAATATAATTTATTTTTATACATTAATGCTCATATTCATAAACATTCGTAAAGTTTCAAAACGGTTCGTTATAATTTTTGACAAATAGAATCAAACTTGACAAATAAAATTTCGATTTTTCTTTCAATGTCGACTGTTTTTATTGGATAAAAATTATAACGAACCGTTTAAAATTTTTACGAGTGTTTATGAATACGGGCATAAGCCTCATTCACAGCTCCGAAAATAAAAATAAAATTATACATAAAAATAAAAATAACGATATAAACAATAGATTCTTATGAAAGTGTTCACAGCTCTCGAAAATAAAATTAAACATAAGACATAAACACAAGGATTTGCAAATGTTAAATATGTTACACAAAAATAAGCACATACATAACAACTGTCATTTGAGCTGTCAATTTGCGTTCTGGCAGAAAGATTTCAATTTAAATATACTTTTAAAAAGCTGTCTCAAGACAATGGTTCGCATATATGATTGCGTACAATGCTTTAAAAGGTATGAAGTTATTATTATTGCTTGTTAATTATGTATATATTAAATGACAGTTGATTTTAATTTACGTTTTATTTTCGAAGCTGTGAACACCAACCATATAGTCTTATTTATAATTTTATTTATATTTCTTATTTTCGTAGATCTGAATGAGCCTTTATCTTGCCAATGCGTCAAACAAAAACATATTTCAAAAACAATTTTGATATATTTAAACAAATGTCACTGTCAGGAAGCAATTACATTAACTGTGCGATTCTGTAATTTTCTATACCGCTATAGACCTGCTGTAACTCTCAACAAAAGCGCATCATTTTTTAATGTGAAACCATAATAAATGTATTAGTAAACAAAAATTGTTGCGATTTTGTTCACTTTTAAATTTCTTTAGTGTTATGGATAATTACAGAATCTCATTATAAAATTAATAATGAAACCGTGTTAAGAAGAATGTAGTATTTAAATCTAATAAAATTAAGGTTTGTAAAAATAATATATTTTCAATCATACATAAATATTAGAAGTACTGTTGATTTGCTACAACCTTTTCTTTCGACCCTTTATACGTAAATAACTATTATCCCCAGTTCTATTTATAAACATGTTGGGCTGGTATTAATTATTTAATTACGTATTTTCGTGTTTAAATGGTTTAGATCCGTTTATAATCTGCAGATCCCATGCATGTAAACAGGGTAAATTCCTTTATTATCATGAACGTGTAGGACAACATTGTAATTACACTAAAATGTTTAATAATAAGCCATTCAATTATTTCAATATCACGATGCAACCATATTTAATTAGTAACTAATGCAACTACAACATATTTCACAGTATTAGTTTGGACGATAAAGGATCACCTGCATCATATTTGTTTGACCAACAAGCACATACGTACAGTATCGACAAAAAATATCGATACATCTAATAATAGTTTTGAAACCGTGTAATGTAACATGAACCCATTGTCTTCTTCTTTCAAAACAAAAGTTTTTAGTTTTTTCACGAACATTGTAAGGTGTAACGAAGAAACTAATTTTACTCATGAGTGTATCAACACATAACACACAAGTGAGTACATTAGTTTCTTCACGAGTGTTGTAAAGCAGTTTGTTAAACCATACTACTTGAGTTAAACAAAAAGATAAATAAATAAATAATCATCACGGCATATTACCCATTTCTGGGTGTTCCAGTATCTACAACACATGTAGACATCGGTAATGATGACGATATATTTTACCGTGTGGGTGCTTACCAGGCGTCACCTCACGGGCACTCATAGCTTGTGTGGAGAGTGCACCACAGGGGTCACTTTTATGCCATTTAAAATTGGAAATATTTGGCGTCTGCCGGGATCGAACCCGGTTCCCCAAAAATATAACATATTAAAATTTGTAATACTTCCTATTACTTACTTGGTTTCTGGTTAGGATTGCTAACCGTAGGTACTATAATATATGGTATTATTCTATATTTTGTTTTTGATGTACTATACCGTGAGTATTTTTTAACGTGAAACATTGGGTTTGTCATATCCATGGTTACGATTCGACATTTGATTGACAGCAATGTATTTGCGTGTCCCATTTAAAATGAAACATAGGGAACGAATTTGACATTTGATAAGACGTTAGTAGAGATTAATTTTGTTTAAATAATTATACCTGCTTTCTAGTGTACCTTGTGCTCGAGTGATTTTCTAACTTGGCCAAATTTCTTACAATATTTAAATATAATACTCTGTCAAATTCATTCCCTATGTTTTCAATGAGACAGGCAAATATATTACTGTGTGCGAAGGCGACCTAAAATCTTTATCGCAAATCTGAGTTTCTGATGAACATCTGAACTTCTGAACATCTGAAGTACTTACAACTTAGATAAATGGTTTGATTTTAGTGAGACAAATTGATTAAATAAGCTTCAACATTATAATTTAAAAAAATGGTCTTGTGTTTAGGAACTGTGAATCTATTCTTGAAAGTATAGGTTTACAAGAAAAGCTAAATATTAAAATGGATGGCTGCAAGAACTTCTTGACTGGAAACGTGATGAAGGGAAGAAAATATATGTATTATTTGACTGAAATCCAGTAATTTTCTTCCCTTCATTAAAATGGATGATGTCTATTCCAAAATAAACATTTTTTACGGTTTACAGTAAAATCAAGGACTCTGCTGATTTTATAGATAAAAATACGGGGCAAAAATGGCAATATGCTTTCAAAAAGGCAGATAATGTCTTTCCAAATTTGTTAAATTATTTTCATACTTTCTCTGTATTCCCGCCACTTTTGCTTTTACAGAGAGAATTATTTCGATAATGAATCAGAAGTGAAGGAGATAGCTATAGAGCAAGATCATGTTTAATAAAAAAATAACTGTTTATACATAAAAATATAGAATTTCATTGTAATTATGTAATATTTTTTCAAAAGATAATGCTGGGTTTATGCAGCTTGTAAATTATGAAATTAAATTAAGAAACTAAACTAAAATAACGTCGTTTAGGCAGCTAATTAAAATTCAGAATTTTATGTTTGACATTTCGTATAATCTAACTTATAGGTGAAATTGCGATACATTATATTTATATAGGATAAAAAAATAAAGGTAAACAATTAGTATTTCTTCGCTCTTTTCTGCAGGAACTTTGTTATCATCGTACATTTTCATAGGTTAGGTGCGAAAATCTATCATACGTGTGCGAAAGACGCAGGCGCAAAACAAAGA
This sequence comes from Ophonus ardosiacus, assembly GCA_943142095.1. Lineage (NCBI taxonomy): Eukaryota > Metazoa > Arthropoda > Insecta > Coleoptera > Carabidae > Ophonus > Ophonus ardosiacus. The sequence continues at coordinate 82,367,748 of OW964823.1, forward strand.
AATTATAAAATTAAACTAAAAGTTGAAAATAGCGAACTTCTTAATTTAGTTTCATTAGTTTAATTCTTCAGTTTAGTTGCATAAACGTTGTCATTAATCTCAATGGTTTCTACTTGTTTAATTTAGTTTTACAATTTAATTTTTTAATTTAGTTATCTGCATAAACCCAGCATTAGTTACATAATTAATAATGCAAGGTCTACAAAAAAATACACATTTAAAAAATGATTTCTTATTTTTTTAAAACTACCTATATTTCCAACCACTTTCCATTGTCATACTATATTTTTTTCCATATACTATATTTTATTGGTTTTGATCTCTATATTTCACAGAAAAAAAACTTATTCCTATTCTGGTTGTGAAAGGAGCGTTCATCAACATAGACGGCTATGGTTCATGTAAATATAAACATTCGCAAATGTTAGTAAAATTATTTTTGTTTCTCAACATGTTTTATAAATAATTGTGAAGGTATGTATATTACTCTGCCATGTTTAGTAAAAGTTACGCGCGGTTTTCAATAATTTTGAAGTTAATTTTCATATATATTAATAAACAAATGTTATGAATTCTATTGTCGTTTATTTCTATTGGGAAAGGGAGTAGGCGAAAGTATTTTCATTCACTGATTTCGCCCACCCGTTGCCATAGGAATAACGAGTGGACAAAACAGAATATTTCAAAGTCTGTATCCAAGTAGCATGTTTCAATAGCAGAATTGAACAAAAGTATTTTATTTGTTGCAAATTTAACCAATCTCATTGAAAGATAAATAATTTGTCAACAGTTCTAGCCGAACGAAGTTATATGAAAATCTACATTTCGTGAGGGAAAGATTGTCGCAGTGGACGTGATTATGAATTTGTTATTTCAAGCGTTGTGTAATTTGATTAGCATTTGCATGAGTGAATTTTAATTGCCTCAGGATATCGTATCATTAATTGACTTGTGACAGAAATAGCCTCGGTGCGAAATTTAAAAATGTGATGTTCTACGATACTTCTCTGCTTGCATATGATTGCTTCATATTAAAAACTGATTAGCAACCCGTGTAGATACTTATATGAAGCGTAATATTCGATATTAAATCCATAGAAAAAAAACTGTTGTGGCCACCACAAGACCTCTCGCCATTTCCATATTAGGCTATATAAGTATTGTATTGCACTTCGCTTTCGAACCGTCGTTTTATAACAAAATATTACAGAACTTTACTCAAATATTGTTTTTTATTGTATTTAACATGTCTTCTGACAACATATAATTCTAATTACCTATATCTATTTTTCATTGTATGAGAAAGTTTCTAAATGTCTGAGATTCTTCCAATTCATTAACCAGATTGGCTGTATTTCTGATGGATATATGCATTTTACCACAATTTGTTAGACGCTAATGAACAAGATGATTTTTTAATAATATCGGGAATGTTTTTTACTATTGTTGATTTGTATAATAAAGAAATAAAAAAATATAAACTTAAAAAACGTAGATGATCTGTTAGGCCGTGGTTAGGCCTATGAGCATATTGATTTGTCAATGGGCAGTATCATAATTTGTTTCTGAAAGTATGCTGTACAAATCAACCCATATTTTTGGAGGGTACTGTATTACAGACAGAAACATTTTTGTAGCAATGGTTTAAAATTTCTTTTCATATTCGCTATTTTGCTATTTGCAATTTAGCAGTTTTCTCAACTAGTAATCCAACTTTCTGAAATATTAATCCTTCTCTTGAGATTATCCTATTTCGTGCTTTATAATTACAGCAAAGCGAACTACAATTGAAGTTAATATCTACATAATTTTTAATTCATGTACACTTCACAATGCATGTGCAACTAGTGTCGGAATAAAGCTACATAATACATTGTCCACAGTACAAAACTTAGCGCAATACAAGTAGTTGCACTTGAATCATTGATGACCGTTAGCACACGTAGGGAGGTGATCGCTACACTAAGTGCAAAGTTTGAATGAAGGAAGGAGAGGGGAAGGATGAGCAAGTGGCAAACGCTTTACACTTTAACTTCAGCCTTTCACCCTGGGCACAGGGAAGGGAAATATGTCCAACTAGGATGCCTGTGGGAAATTCAGTTTACAGTTTCATCAAATTATAACTATTTCAAAAGGACAATGGCCTGGTTTACACCGTGACACTATATTGTAACCTAATCAAATCTTAACTATACCAAACATTTGGTTATTATCATTTCTTTTTAAAGAAAATGTTATTAAACAATAATTCTCTTCCGTAAAAATGTTTCAAATTATGAAGACAAAAAACACGAAACTTAAAACTTTGCCAGTTTTGTTTTTCGATGACAAGTATTCATTCATGTTCAGCCAATTCGGCATCAATTGAAATTTTTTCCACAATAAGCTACTTGCGTGGTACTGAAAATCCGATTTCTATCAATATACGTAGTGTTATGTTGAATACATTTTATTATAAAAAAAATTATTTGTTTTTTAGTAAATTAAGAAAGAAAATTTTCTGTGACGGCATTGAAGAAGGAAACCATGTATAAAAATGTAATGTATAGATGGCATGGCGTGCGAGAAAGTTTTAATTTGAATTTGACATTAGTTCATTTTTCTCTCTCTCTGATCTCTCAAATACATTAATTACTTGATAAATAAACACATAGGTAGTTACCTGTAATTTAATATATCGATACCAAAAAGGCAAATTAAAATACTAACCTCTAAACTATTGTTGAAACGTCAAACAGGATATCAACATTACCCGTACAAACAAACGCTATGTCAAACGAAAAAATATGGGTAGCAAGTTTTTACCTGCTCTTCAAAAATATTAAATAAAAAAGGTACGCAAGTAATCCATGGGATTAGTGGGGACCAGAAAAGACAAAAACTTGAAAGAAATGGGGAGTTCACTTATATTAAATTTGTAGATAAGATTTATTTATAACTGTTTCTAATCGTATTAGTGTATTATTAAATATAAAAAAATATAATTTTATTGCAACTTTTTTTTAATTACGTAAAAGTGTAGCATACATTTAAATCGTCCGCCAATGACGTCACGGGATTCAAAGGTGCTACTTCCTTTTGTGCAGATGGCGCTGTTGTCTTAATAAATGACATTTGAACAAACATAAACACAAACATAACCTTTGAATTAAATGTCATGCCTGTATGTGTAATAACAATACTGCAAGAAAGAATAATAATGTAACAACATATAAACACAAGAACATAACCTCTGATAACGTATGACAGTAGCGCGTATACAGAAACAGAACAAGTTAAGACATACGGACATATACTTGTCTTTATTAATGCGTGCTCTGTACGTCGATGATAGCACCGGAAGTGAGCTCGGTGACGTCACAATTGCGGGAACGGTCATAGTAAAATATTCGCCGCTATTTATCTCGGGTTTGAAGCCGAATTTTCAAGAAAAAAAATCGGTTATTTCTAAATTTAAAAATACTATAACAATATAAAAATAAAAAAATCATGAACTCACCCATTGTACATATTTAAGAAGAGAAAATGCAAATACAAAAAATAAATCTAGTACGAGTGTTTTAGATTATTACAATACTAATAATACAACTCAGGTTTTATTTTTATTGGGTTTTTTAAATGTAAGCGAAATAAATAAGTAATGTTTATTTAAAAATCCATATATGTACTACTATTATCTTACAATATATTTTACTTATTCATTGCCTACAATATGTTACAAGAGGCCTTTTTTTAAACCCACCCAAAAAATCTAGTGATCTTTTTTTTGACTGGGAAATATTTCAACAACTCTGTTCTTACGACAATTACATATTTGTTGCTTTGAATTTTTCCATTAAAATTGTAGTTTTGTGTTTTCTTAAGATGAAGTATTTATGACACAGAGGATAAAGTAATATTTCGGACAATCGGATGTTACAAAAATTCTAGATTATGGCTTCTGTGCAGAACTGTGTGTTCTAAGGAGTTGTACATTGTAAAGGTGTTCCAGTGGACACTAACAGTTTTTGTAAGAAACTAGGAGCTGTGTCGAGTTCTCCGAGACGAGCCGGAAAGTTAGAGTTTGAGATTCACTGTTTATTCCCTTACAAAGTAAGTCTTGCTCCTGCTCCGTTATCTTGTTGTCTTGTTGACTTGTTATCTTACTACTTGTTGTCTTACTTCGTGTAGACTTGTTTTGTTAACTTACTCGATTTCTTGTTGTTCAGTTTTCCGACCGGTTTTACAATCTCTGGTTAAAATTTTAACTGGCAGTTAAAAATCAATAATGAATCGAATTATTGAGAGCAATGATAAATTTGTCATTTGACGGTTCATTTCATTTCAATTTTGTTTATTTAACTGACAGTTAAAATATAGAAATTGTCCCTTGGTATCTTAGATTGAGCTTGTTATTTTCAAGTTTTATTCATTGTTCGCATTTATTATTGGTTATTTTCTATAACAGTGTTGGTAAGGCATAACAACTTTCTTACAAAATAGGGCTGATGTGCAGGTTTAAAGTATTCACTTGGCCCTGTATGTTTTAAATTGTTTATGATATTTGTAAACCCTGAAGAAGGTATATGTGTATATCGAAATGTCGGTTTTATGAGAATAAATTGAGAACACTCGAGAAATTTACCCACATAACCATTATTAACTATAAAGGTCTTGAACGCTGTTCCGGAACTTTTTGTGAATGTCAGAATACCGTTCCGAAACTTTTTTCTTATCGCTCTTGTCCAAGGACAACTGTAATAGAGTAATTCTAAAGTGACTAATATAACAAAACACAATTGTATAATTACAGATTAATTACACAAGGCCTATATATTCTTAGCAAAAAATTATCTTGCATCCTATTGCTTGAGGTACGGATTAATCTTCAGGTTCCTTCAGCAGCAAAAAATTTAAACACTTAGGAAAAAATCTGATGTGGCCAGCACATAAACTCCCGTCAATTCTATATATTTTAAACAAATCTATTAACAAAAGTTCTTTGGAAAAGATCTATAGGTATATCCAGTAAAATTGTAACACGAACATCTACAATTTTCTACAAATTCCACACCGAAAGTTCCATGGAAAAGATTCTACAAATCCAATAAAATTATAACACGAACATATACTACGTAAATTGCACTTGACACTGACATCTGTCAATTAGAATTACATGAATATATCAGCTGTTTCCATGATTTTAGTAAAGCTGGCTGATTTATGAAAGTTAATCTATAATTCTTTAACTCTATATCTATTGAATATGAAGGAAAATGTATAATCAAACCAAGATATTTTTTCATATTGATAACTACATAAAATGTCAAAAAATGATATTTAACTGCGTTTTTCAAGAAAAACTGTTAAGAACTGTTTATAAGGGAACTTTCGGTTGACCAATTATAACCAAAATCTAATCAGCTCTTCATATAGAAGTAAAGAAGAGGAACACGAAAAATAGTTATTTACATTCGAGTGCGTGTAAAATACTTTACGCACGAGAATTGTATCAAATTTTTTGGCCGACGATAATAAAAATCACTTTTTTTAATGAGATAGGTTGTACTTCTGAAAAGGGTTAGTTTAAAATACTGGGGTTAAGTCAATTTCCAAATTTGATTTTACTTACCTTCATTAGAGTACTTCTTCTAGCGAAAATTGATTTGTAATAATAGACGTTGTTTATGACTGATAATATATTTATTTGCTCATCTTTTCTTCGTAATAAATAATAGGTAGGTGTCGATATTTGACATTTCAGCAATTTTCGCCTCGCGTATTTGACAGGTATATCGATCAGTGACTACGACGGTAACGGCGAATTTTTACAATAATGACAGATGTCGCTGCCGTGATTTTGGTTTATATAAATTAATTTTAAATATAGGAAATGTTAAAGTAAAAAAATAACTTAAGTAGGTAGTACTTTTTTACATGAACTTTATTATAGTAAAGATGATTTCTTTTCTAAATGCCCATAAACGTCCAGTGTATTTTGATTATTTTACCGCATAGTTAGACAAGTTACAACACAGTAAGCGTAAAATGTAGGTTACACTTGCTGTGTATACAATTGTAGAGTTCCCATTACACTTCAGGAGGGCAAAAATGTTATTTATCTAATTCCGGTTTAAAAAGTTGAATTTTACCTAACTTTTTCACGTTATGAAAAATTACTTTTTACATAATTGATAAAAAATGAGTTTCGTAAAAATCTTACGTAATAGTATATTACATCCGAGGTGGGAGCTATTTCATTACAGCCGAGGGCTTGCGTGTATTACTGAGAGGCGAAGCCTCGAGATAAGATAAATAAATTATAAAAATTATCCATTTATGTCTGTGTGTAAATATATCATAAAAATAAATAATATTTAAATATCTAGTTAAATAATTTCTAATTGCTTAATTTGTTGAAATCGAAAAAGCATGTGTCACTTTAGGCATTTCTTAAATCCAGGAAATTTATAGCTAGACACCGTTTTAGGAATCGTTGGTTATACAGAAGCGACAGTCAAAAAAAGAAACGAAAATTAGAGAGAGAAAGAGTATGCCAACAAATTTAAAGGGCTAATCGGATAAAATCGTATTGTTTCGGCCTATCTTCCTATCTTAAGATTCTTTGTTCTTTTCATTATCTCGACGTGAACATTTTTCGTTAGGGGTTACTAATAAAAGTATATTGAGAAACACAAATTGATTTCTAATAAGAACAAAAAATATATTATTTTTTCAACAATCGATAGGAAAAATCGTTATCATAAGGAAAATCATTATATTTCACATATTCCGGAAGAGCTGTTATCTCAGCTTGTCACGGCCATGTATTTTAGGGTTATGGCTAATTCAAGCAAACCAAACACGTCTTCTCACTTTTGACATATGTCATTTTGTGAACTGTTCGTGAATTTTAGAAGTGGTGTTAATTTCTAATGAAATGGATAAAATGAAGAAAGTAGAATCGGGAGGACTAGTTTGTTCATATAAAGACTGTATAAATTTAAAAAATGGAGAAAGGGAAGTGTAAGTTTTTTTCGTTTCCAAAAGATCCAGAAATGTAAGTTATGTAAAACGACTACCATATTATGTAAAATGTATATTCATTTAATAAATACAGGTGTAAAATGTGGCTTAAGGCCCGTGGAAAAGAAGATTCGATGGAGAAGGATATATGGGACATATTCATCGAGTCTGACTTTTGTGTTGGATGGGGATGTAGGATCAAAGATATACAAGGAATTTATTTTAACATGCAACATATGATCAATCACTTCCATGGTTACTCATTATTGTTAAAAATGACACCAATGTAATATTTGTCCATTTTAAAATGCAACATACAAAATTTGTAGTTTTGTATTATCAAAACTAATTTCCAATAAATTAGCCTACATACGATTAACAAAAATCAAAAAATGAATGTTGCACATCTTGCACACTTTAGCTTACAAAAATTCATAATTTTCATGTAATAAAAGTTAAGAAAATATCCCCATTCACACTGAGGAATATATCCTAGTCGGTCGTAATAAGAATAGACACCATTAGTGATATGTTCTGGAGGTATCTCCTATGGTTCAATACTATTTATAATGTTGCATTTTAAAATGGACAAATAGTACATTGCTGTCATTTTTTGACAATAGTAAGTAACCATGGAAGTGATGAACCATAATGTTGCATTTTAAAATAAATTCGCTGTAGAAAATTCTGCATTGTAATGAATTTGTAAAATTCATGTATTTGTTTAATAAAAATATAATTATGTGATTATTTTATCTGATTTTAGTACATTTATGTCCTAATTTTTCTTTTACCATTTAAAACAATTTAAATTTCGAGCGTAGATCATAACCGTAAAATCGCAACAACAATGGTGCCGGCAACGAGTGTCGCTTCTGTATAAATCTTAGAGTATAGAATAGGACTAGAGAGAGCGTAAAGTACAGATGTGGACAGAGTTTTTGTCGCCATGAGACGGAAGGGGAATCTCGTGGCCGCCATCTTGGGACGATCAACGTTATAATTTATTTAAGCGCGCTTTCTTCAGTTTTGTTACAAAAATACAATAACGTAACAGAAATTGAAGCTATTTGTAATTAGCAAGCTTTAATTCAGTAAGAAATGTATTAAAATTAATTAAATTTAAATTTGAAAGAACCAAAAAATTGTAAAATATTCAATTTGAAGTGTATTGCGATTAAAATAAAATATTTTTTATAGAAATTAAACTGTTCGAATTTTATGACAATTGTAATGATTGAGATAGAAACTTACAAAAACTAGGTACCGAATAGGCAAATAATTTGAAGCTAGAAATTTCATATAAAAATATATATTTATGATGTTTACAATACAAATAAATACGAAGTACAAACATATTTATTACAAAAAATAAGTTAATATTTTTACATGAAATATGTAAAAAAATACAATAAATTATATGAACTAAACATTAATAATATGTATAAGTAAAATAATACTTACTTGTGAATTGTCATCGCTTTTTCCTTTTTTTTTTCTTGTTTTAAAGTTTTTACGGACATTCGGTTATTACAACCGAAGGCACAAGTCGTTGACATGTAATTACAAACGTTTCACATTCAAATAACACAAATTAAAATCGATTATTAACGTAAAATAATCAAATAACCAGAGAACGCTTATATACACTTGATCTTCCCAAGATGGCCGCCGTACAAACACAAGCTTACCCCGCATGACATCAGCTTTGAGTGTTTAGGCGCCCTCTATGTGTATATATATTTTATAACTCTATGGTATAAATGAATGGGGGATTACACCATTTTTTTTATAATTTCATCTGAAAATATTAGGAAAACCCTATTAATAAGCGAGTTATGGTCTCCCGAATTTTGAAAAGATTGACGTGACATCACATTTATGTGTTTTTATATCAAACTGTTTTCATCATGGACCTAAATGTTCTTGAAATATATGCTATTTTAAGTTATATTTACATAAAAATAAATGAATATTATAACACTGTATAAATCTGCATACTTTATAATTACAGGTGTATTTAAATTATTAAGTTTAATGCAAGAAATTTATGTTAAAATAAAAACTGTTTGGAAACTGCAGTACAGGAATGTTAGCCCCTCCTTTCGAATTTGAATTTCTTAACTTCCATTGGTAGTAATCCCCACCTCCTAACACGCTATTTGTAATGCATGTAAAGGCGGTCTTTCGGCCGCCAATCAAAATATTTTCATATTAGTGTCGAAGCGCTATAACAAAAAACCCTTTATTTCCGAAATATATCAATTATACCATTTCATTTTTTTATTAATATTCGTTATTCAGCATATACATTCCTTTTTTTTACTATTTTCCTTTAATTCGATTGAGCTGTAATCCCCCATTCTGTGCTTATATCCCAGTTTATGCAACATTATAACAAGTAGATCATATCTACCATAACTCCCATTCCATTTATGTTCATAATCCACGCAATCATAACTGGATAACTCCGTAGTTCTCCTGCTGGTCCGAACCTTTCAGCTTCACTTACAGCACCATTCTAGCCCTGTTCCCCGTAGTTTTCTCACTCCTGTGCTCAACAGCAAACGATAGAAATAGAAACCCGGCAGCTAGTAACTAGCGGTAGTGTTGTTTGCCACAGAAACACGATTTAGGTTAGTTGAACGTGTTGTGTATGAAATGAATGGAACCACGGGGGAGCGGATTCAATTAAGTGCTAGTTGTGACGTCTGCCATGTTGCAGTTTTATTTTCGGTTTTAATTTACCAGAATTGAAATTGTTCCTAGTAGGTTATTGTTCACTCTTCAACTGTTAATTGGTTTTTTTGAGAATAATGCGAAATGGAGTATTATTTAATATTGGATTTAAAAGAGTCGAGTAAATATGAAATATTTTCTCTTCGTTATTTTATCGAATAGGCATTGAACAGACAAATATTAAAATTATTCTGAAAATGTCAAAGCCGTCTTTCCTTTATTGATACTCATAAATAGTATATCGTTTCAACTTTTAATTTAAAAAAAATATATATATTAATTCAGAAAATGTAAATTCTATTTCGGGAAAATAACATGATTTTCGGAATTCGATTTCAGAAAGGGTACATTTATTTTCAGAAGAAGGAAATTTAATTTCAGAAAAACTAAATTCAATTTTAAAGTCCGTCAGATAAGGAAGGTATTGTCTTTGGTAAAGACGAGATATATTTGCCGAGATCTCGATTCTCGAAAACTGTTTCGAAATTCTCGGTAGTAAGTAAATAATACACAAACAGTCACGAAACGCCAAATGTAGATTTTGACAACTATTTAGTGATAGAGAGCGATGTATAGAGGTTTACATATGACTGAAAAAGATGTACAATGAGTACGAACGCATGCGCATTATACTTTAACTGAGAACTTCCGTACTGTTGAAGGACAGAATATATATTTCTATCCTTTTATGTTGGAGCATTATTCTAACAAGAAAAGAATAGGAAACACTTGGTCCATTAGTTTATAGGTCGATGGTGATATCTGTCTTTATTTAGCTATGGCATTTTTAAACAAAAAGATAATAAAGTATTTGGCATTTTATCTATCAGATTTTATTAACCTTGTATGACACGATGAAGTTTTTCTTTACAAGTGACTTGAAAAGTTGTCTCTCTCGCACAATGACATGAGTGCAAGAGAGAGAAATGAATAGACCTTTAACGAAAAACTTTAAAAGAAAAACTGGAACATGCGCTACTTTTTCTTAAAAGTCCCTAGAAATTTTAACTGTCAAATGTCATTTGTGTTTATATTTTTGATGTATACAAATAATGTTATAAGCGATCGATGTTAAACTGAAAAATGGCAAAATGTGATAGAGAAGTAATTGAAATCTTAAGGTAAGTATAACTTAAATTTTGACACTTGGATATTTTAATTCACGCAAAACTTGATCGTGTAAATATACTTGTAAAGTCACTTATAAAGACGCTTTTCAAGTCACTTGAAAATAAAAACTTCATCGTGTAATGCAGGCTTTTGCTAAGATTTCTAGCGTTATTTTCTTTTTAATGTTTTATAACAGATTAGAAAATGCTAGATAAATATTAAATTAATAATAACATAATAAAATTTGCACAAGTTTTAGGTTATATGAAATTTTGACAGATAAAACTACAAATATTTAACTTTTTGTTTAAATTACTATTAATACAAAATTGTATAAATTTAATAATTAGTTTATGGGACCAAAATATACATATTAAATTTTTGTCGAAAAATCTCGGCCGAGACGAGACTCTATTAAACGAGACGAGACAATTTTATGAATTTGAAACGAGACGAGACGAGACAATGAATTTGAACTAGTAAAATCGTATTCTCGGGACCCTATAACGTGCTTATTCATTGAAAACTCCCCACCGATTTTTTTGACCAAATGCAATACCTTCCTTACCTAAAGGTGGCGGAAAGTAAAAAGTTATAAAAGAAGAAATTAATTTAAAATTAAGAGAATTAATTTTTAGTAGATGATTTCAGTTGAAGAGACTCCGGCGCAAAAATGCCTTTGAGCTCTTAGAAAGAGGGCCGAAGGGGGCGCCAAAAAGTTATCTTGCGTATAGTAAAAATTTGTCTAGTTACACCCCTGGAAGCAGCAGTTATAGAATTAGTAGAAGAACTATTTACATTATAGAAATAACAAGGAAACTTTTAAAATCTGTAACTTCGTCTTAAAATATACATAAATTAAGTAAATTCTTAGTTAACGTAATAATATCTAAAGTAAAACACTTATTAAAAGTTTAGAATAGTTACGTTCCAACATTGAATTTATCTATGCGTTTAATTTTCCTTTATACTCACCTAATTTCTACTTTAATAATTATTAAACTTTGATGCAGTAGATCTATTTTATAATTATGATGAAATCCATATTAAATATATTTTAATTGGAAACTTGTATTATTTAGGTTGTTTACTGCACAAATCTGATATTTTTATTTTCGTGAAGACAAAATGCATTTAATCAGAAGAACTTTTAATTGGAATATTTAATTGTATTTCAAATATAGGCAAATGATGTTAAGGATTTCTTCATCTTAGTTTATTGCGGTCACGTTAGAATTATTTAATGTAAGACACATGGTTCATATTTATTAAAATTTTATTTTAAATATGATCAATAGCCATATTCTTTTTGCTCAAATCGCAGTTCGTCTAAGCTCACTTTGGATAAACTTTATAAATTGTAGTTCTTTTTTTCAAACTCAGCTAAGAGGTGTATGTATATATATATATATATATATATATATATATATATATATATATATATTCATCCTTATCGATGCTGCATCACCCGCAAAATAAAGACATGCAATCAATGAAAAGGGTAAAGTTGTGAGAAGAAATGGCAATTTGTAGGTTATAAATATATTTCGAAACTTGAGCTTTTCCTTATACGGTAATGAATTTTAAAGTAAAACCTTAATCCCAGATAATGTAAGCGTGATGCATAAGCGCTAAAGATTTCAAGGTCTAAGCTTTGTGCATAGCAATAAACATAATTAAGAGATAGAGGTATATAGTTATTCTCGATTTTGTTCACAATGTCACTTGTCCAACATATTAAAAATATTTCATTATACTTGCCGTGAACTGGTGTATTTGACATGGATACTGAAAATCTGATAGTGTATGAAGCTATAGTTCAAAGAAGAAAAGCAGTTGCTTTATTAGTTTCATCACAGTTCGAAAAAAAAGAGTAAAAGTAAAATATTTTGTTGGAGTAACTGCATTTTTATTCTTTTAAGTATAAAATTTTACTATTTCGTTTTGCATTTAGTACTTTTGTTAAATGAGTAAAAATTTAGTAAGAGTAATAACTACCGCTTTTATAGTAAATCAGAATAATACTCTTTATATTATTTCTTTTTAATCATTTATTTTTTAAAATCTGCTCCCAAAAAGTGTAAAGTGATTCAAATTGCACTAATTTGAATAATTTTTACACTTTTCTTAGTAATACACTTTTTTAAAATAAAATATTTAGTGAAATATTAATTTCATAAGTGTAAAATATACTGTTTTCAATGTAGTATTACGAAGAGAGTACTTTTATTATTTTTTACTCACCACAAGTATAAATATATTTTATATATCTGTACATCAGAGAACATTTTTTTTACCTTCCGTCACCTTTAGGTAAGGAAGGTATTGTCTTTGGTCAAAAAATTCGGTGGTCAGTTTTTAATGAATAAGCACGTTTTATGGTCCCTACTATATGAATTTACTGTTTTTAAGATGATGTCTGTATGTGTGTCTGTGTGTGAAAAATTTTTCTCCGACGATAACTCCAATACTACAATTCTAAAAAATATAATTCTTTCGTATTCCTCTTCTTTACATCCATATGACGAGCTGATTAGATTTTGGTTATAATTGATCCACCGGAAGTACCCCTATTTGAAGTTTTTAACAGTTTTTCTTGAAAAAACGCAGTTAAATATCATTTTTCGACATTTTGTAATTATCAATATGAAAGAATATCTTATTCTCTATACGGTTTGATTATACATTTTCCTTCATATTCAATAGTTATAGAGTTATAGAGACATTAAGAGATATTAACTTTCAAAAATTAGTCAGCTTTGTTAAAATTATGGAAACAGCAGATATATTCAAAAAAATTTAATTGACAGATGTCAGTGTCAAATGCAAAACCAAAGTTATATGTGAATGTGATAGAGTGTCCCTCGCACGCAAGTGACTTGCAGTTGCGCCTCGCCTCAAGGTTTGAATTTTCAATGCCGGAAGTATGAGAAAGGCCAAAGAGAAAATGGAAGGACTGTGTAGCAGAAGATTTGAGAAAGGAAAAATTGCGTGAAGAAGATATGTTGGACAGGAATGAGTTAGAGAGAAGAGTAAGAAACAGCGACCCCTAATAAAATAGGGAAAGGAACTTTCGGTATAAAATTTGTAAAAAATAGTGTGTTCGGGTTACAATTTTACAGGATATACAGAATCTTTTTCAAGAAACTTTAGGTATGGGATATATACAAAATACATCGAATTGACGGAATGTTTTGTATTGGCCACAACAGATTTTTTATCTTAATCGTTATTTATCGAGTAGTACTTTAAGGGTAAAGTGTACATTTTATTATTTTTTGTTAGGGTTTATGGGCCTATTTAACTTAATTTCAAATGACAGGTAAATAACTGTTTAAAATGATAATGCCTATTTTATTTTCCATTACCTCAGATTTTATTATTCTCTATAATTCTGACGTGATACTCGTATTAATCTTTCTATATTTCTTTCACTTATGACATTTCCTCGCTTGAGATATGATTGGATAAAAATTGTTGTATGTAATCCGCGAGCAAATATCAACAAATATTTCCTCCGTTGGGTTTGCAGCAAGGATCGACAGCAGCAATATTCCATAACGCAGAACATGTTACGCGTTGTTGTCACGTTTCGCGATGAGAGATATCTCCCACGCGATATCCGTAGATAGCGGTTCGTCGCCCGGGCCATCAAAATTGCCACAAGAAATTGAGCTGAAATTTCTCAGAAGAAATTGTATGTTGTATGTTTCATCTAGCACAACCTTGGATATAGATTGCGTACTTCATGTGCAACAAATGATTTTTGAAATTGAACTTGTTTGCGGGTTGGCGTTTATTTCTAACTTCAAAGTTGAGTTTTGTTTCTATACCCAAATCATTCAAACAGCCATGCACGTCATCACTTAAGTGTGTAGAAACCTTAATGCATTAAAATCACTAATAGTGAAAAATGAAATAAAATTTTAATCATTTTTAACCGTCCAAAAGTGTATAGTCTTATATAATAATTATTATTAAGATGAATAGTAGAGTTCATTACTTATCGTAAATGATATGAATAATATATAAATAATGTATATCAACGTCATATTATTCGTTTAATTGTTGCTATAGTTGGCAACATTGATAATTTGTATGTTCATACTGTCAAAGTAATTATTTGAAAAATATTTGTATTGTGTTTGAAACATTTTTGTGCGTTGTAAAGGCCTATTTATAATAAAGTAATGTTAAACGCAAAGCAACGACGCAACGGGACCGTTAACGCAAACACAAAATCTGTTAATCTGCCAAAGGTAGCACTTCTAATCAATCAGAAGAATTCGGTAGATATATTTCTTTGAAATTCTGCTCACTTTTATTTATTGTCTTTATATGGCATACATAAGTATAAATAAGGTTAGTATTATAAAATAATTTAAACAGAAATGGACAGTGACTAAAATATAGTATTTATTTTGTAGATGTGGCAGTTCATTAACATGTCGATAATACAGATAGCAATCTGTATCTCTTTTCATAAAGATTCTAAAACCTCTGCAAACGTACCAGTACATGACGTCACACATCTAGTTACTTTTATTCATTTTTTATTAATGACGTGCATTGGCTGCTTGAATGATTTGGATATACACACCGATTTTTCACACTTGACCGTTACGTCATAGTTTGATGTTCGTATATTAGATATACAGTAAAATTTTTGAAAGAAGTCCGATCAAGGCTATCTACGAATTGTATCTATGAATTAAGATTTTGTGCTGTCAAATTTAGTAGTGTCTTTTATTTAGTTTTTATGAGGCTACATAATATCTTGTGTACTTCATAAAAACTACGTAAACGACACTACTAAATTTGACAGCATAAAATCTTAATTCATAGATGCAATTCGTAGATGGCCTTGATCGGACTTCTTTCAAAAATTTTACTGTACGTATCGTATGTTTGTCTCTGTCTTACTTATGGTTTCCTACATTCTGTCTTCGATACGTATATCTAATATACGAACATCAAACTATGACGTAACCGTCAAGTGTTAAAAATCGGTGTGTATTGGAATCATGCTAAAAATCACATATCCAGATTTTAATGAATAAGTACGTTTCAAGGTCACTAGAATCCGATTTTAACATTTTTACAATGGTGTCCGTGTGAGAAGCACATTTAATCTTTCTTATGGCTTTATTAATTAAATATTTAAAATTATAGGTAACCTGCATATAATTAGAAATTAGAAATACCGCCAATCTTGTAAGAATCTCTGACATTTAGAAACTTCCTCATGCAATGAAAAATAGATACCGTGAGTATTTTTTAACGTGAAACATTGGGTTTGTCATATCCATAGTTACGACTTGACATTTGATTGACAGCAATGTATTTGCCCGTTCCATTTAAAATGAAACATAGGGAACGAATTTGACATTTGATAAGACGTCAATATAGGTTAATTTTGTTTAAATAATTATACCTGCACTCTAAATTAAAATTAGTTGTAGAAAAAATATAGTATGCACCTTGTGCCCGAGTGGTTTTCTGACTCGGCTAAATTTCTTACAATATTTAAATATAATACTTCTGTCAAATTCATTATCCATGTGTAATTTTAATGAGACAGACAAATACATTGCTGTCAATCAAATGTCAAATCATAACTTATGGGAAAATTCAACGGTTATCTGTCATATAACGGGCAAATACATTGCTGTCAATCAAATATCAAGTCGTAACCATGGATATGACAAACCCAATATTTCACGTTAAAAAATACTCACGGTATAATTAGAATTGTATGTGCGCAGAAGATATGTAAAATACAATAAAAAACAATATTTGGGTAAAGTTCTGTAATTTTTTTTGTTACAAAACGACGGTTCGATAGCGAAGTGCAAGTGCAATACAATACTTATATAACATCAAATGGAAATGGCGAGAGGTATTGTGCTGGCTACAACAGATTTTTTTTTCTGGCGGAGAATCTCATTATATGCCGTGTTGTCATAATTACGATATCTAGCATTTTATTGCTGTACCCGACAGCGTCAATGTTTCTGACTATAGTTACGATTGCTACGAATACACGTTCATAGTTTGTAAGGTACATAGTATGTTCTCTAACTTTTAAAATGATATCGTAAGTACATAAAAGTGGAATACGTATAATTAAAGTTTTCTGCTGTCTCTACACGTTTACTACTTCTATCACATATTTGTAATTAAAACTGCTGTTGACATATGAAAAAAAAACTTTACATAGTTGACATCATTTTCAAGAACACACGCAATAAAAAAATCTGTAGGTAAACTATCCTGCGTGGTAACGAAACACCGAATAAAAAAGTTGTTTGTGTACCTTAGAACAGAAAATCTAGCAGGCTTTGAAAAACACGTTCAGAGCCACCTACGTTCTTTAAAGTCACCTCGCGTTTGTCGTTCTTTTACCTGTTTTCTGCTCAAAGTGCAGGTCAGGCCTTAGGGGTGCAAAAAGGGCAGCGAAGGATCGAGGGCCGTGCCTTTGAGGGCGTTAGCGCTAATGGTACGAGGAGACAGCCGATGATAAATGAATTTTTCACCTGCGTCAAGGTTTTCTAATCTGATCTACATGGCGAGAGAAACATCTTAGCTAAATCGTAGATCTAGATGGCATGTGATGTATGATGAATTATTAATCTCTGCATACGAATGTGGGGATTGGTGAAAGTTTCTTTTAACTTTTATATTCTTTTGAACAAACATTAAAAAAGTTTCCAGATATTTGAAGTATACTTCGTAAATGGGGTGCCGTGAATGGGTGAGTTGGGTGACTAGTTGTGATTTGAACAGACGTGATTTGATTCTAACGAAATAGTTTCCAATTTTCAAACAGCAAATTGAGTTATAATTTATTATTTATAAAATAAATTAATTAATAAATATATATAGGTATATCGTCACGGCACATGTCTACACATGTAGACATCGGTAATGATGACGATATATTTTTACTGTGTGGGCGCTTACCAGGCGTCACCTCACGAGCACTCATAGCTGGTGTGGAGAGTGCATCACAGGGATCACTTTTGTCCGATTAAAAGTCTGCACTGGCCGGGATCGCCCCCGGATCACCAGGTTGGCAACCAGACACTACACGCGTATATGTATATTATTATTTATAAATAATTTTATTTTACAAAATTTGTGTACCCTACTTTTGTATAGATATCTATGATCAGTAATAGTTTCTTTTTTTCATTTATTTCTTAATAATTTTCAATTTTTTTACCTAACAAAATTAATAATTCATATTTTATTCATGTGTAAAACAAAAGAATGTAGACTAGATATACAGTGTGTCCCACTTAGAGGTGCCACCATTGGGTTCGAGAACTATAAGAGATACGATGTCGGTTAAATGGAACTTTTTGTGCGCCTTTGGGAGGCCATCTCAGATGTGCTTTTGTTTTTCCAAAAATTCTCATAGGGCACTAGATAATGACGAAAAACTGAATATTGTTGTTTTTTTCTTTTTCAGATAACTTCTAAACTATTAGTAATTGAGAAAAACGTTTCAAATACAAAAGAAAGATATTTTTATTAACTACGTACGAAATAAATTTTTATATCCGTAAATTTTCGGGATATAACACAAACTTATATTTTTTTAAATAGAATCTATATCTGATTTTAGTCTAAAAAAAATCATTATTTTTTTCTCTTTTCAACGATGTAAGGTGTTATTATGTTTTATATTTGTTTTGCCTTCAAATTTATTATTTTTTCCTTATTTTGTATTAAATTTAAAATTATTTTGAAAATATTGGTAGATTTCTATTAAGAAAATTTATTTTGTTAGAAAATTTTGCTCAAAACTCGTATCAAACGAATTTTTATAATATTTTGTATCTGGTCGCCCTTGGCACATTAGTGTAATTTGTAATTATGAGTCTTGAATGAAAATATCATTTTTTTGGAATATCGTAAGATGCTATTTAAATGAATTTCTTTTTGGAAAATACTTCCGTGTGAAGGAATACAAAAATAAAATAGGACATTTATTTACAAAAACGAAGGTAAAAAATTCTTAGATTAGATTGAAGCAATAGCTCAAGAAGAATGGAAAATAACGATAAATTAAAATTTAAAAATATAATCATTATTTATTAAGTAGCACTTGTAAATACAAAGAGTACATTTTATTATTTTTTGTTATGGTGGAGGACCCCATTGTGGCGACTGTAAAAAAAATCTTGTGTGTTTTGAGAGCAAATGGACATTGTCGATTCAAGAGAATGCCTCTCAATCGATAATATCCCATTTTGCGCTTGTAATACACAAATAGCTATTAAAATGTTTCATTTACATATAACGTACATAGAAGGGCACATCAAGAATATCCAATAGGGCGCCGATTGACCAAGGGCCGGCCTTGATGTACATTAGAATATGTCAAATATTACATCTTACCTTCCCAGATGAAGGTAGAAGAGTGTACCGAAACGTCGGTTGTGTAAGAGAATAAATGCTGTTCTACCAAAATTTCAAGTAATTGTCAACACCTAAGTTATAATTAAAATCTTTTTTTTCATGAAAAGGTCAACAGCCGAAAATTTAATTTTGAGTTAATCATTTTTCTTTCGCGGCGGTTCATAAGCCAACAAAACACTTCCCGCAACAAAACAATTGACTGAAACTTCATCGTCATTTTTTTGTGTCTCGGCGAAACAATCACTCATCTGATTTCAATAAAAACGTTAATAAATTGTTAACAACTCGAAAGTGTCGCACAGAATTACAGCACAAAGGAGGAGCCGAGAACAAAACTAAAAAACGAAATCATTAATAATAAAGTTTGCGACACGAAAAATGGTCCTGTCCCTTTTGTACCCCTGCGGCATATTGTATGTCGGAAGTGACGTCACAATGCGAGGGAGAATTAGGTCTGTTTATTTCCGCTCAGAATTTCTTTAGCTACGCATGGAGCGCGGTTTCGTTAAATGCTACAATGGCCTACTACGGTGCTTTTTACTTTTATTTTGCGTATGCATCAACTTTTAAATTCTTTGATGTTGGTTTCATAACGGACACGAGTGCTTGAGATTTTATATTTTATATAAAAATTCAAATGAAACTCTTTATGAATGAAATTTAATTTTGCTGGAAGTTTATATCTGCGAGTGTTTCTACATAACTTTGTATAAAATTATACATTCTTAACGACTAATAAAAATGGGTCATAAAATGCTTGCACGACAAGTGCAATAAACATGCTTGTATTGAAGTAGTATAGTAGACGCAAATATACAGGGTGTTAAAAAATAAGTGTCCCAAATTATGAAGGGCATATAGTACTGACCACAATGAGTAAAAACAGTTTAATCAACATGGGTTCGATCTTCAACTGTTTTCAAGATAAAAGGCAATGAAAAATACAAAACATAATAACCCTTACATCATTGAAAAGAGAAAAAAAAATAATTAATTTCTTGAGACTAAAATCAAATATAGGTTCCATTTAAAAAAATATAAGTTTGTGTTATATCTCGAAAATTTACGGATATAAAAATTTATTTCGTACGCCACTAGTTAGCTAATAAAAATATCTACCTTTTATATTTGAAACGTTTTTCTCTATTACTAATAGTTTAGAAGTTATTTGAAAAAGAAAAAATCAACAATAATTAGTTTTTCGTCATTATCTAGTGCCCTACGAGAATTTTTGGAAAAACAAAAGCACATCTGAGAAAATCTTGAAAACCCCTGAAAATGGTCAAAATCTGAAAATTTTTTTGCGATTTTTGGCCATTTTCAGTTATTTTGCTTTAGAGATTGTATGCGTTGTTCAAAAATTCTGAAAATTGGTCTACTTATGTAGTTTTGCCTGTAGAATCGAATGGTGCTTCCGACAAATTCATATCTCGACCCATTTTTGGGCTATTACCCAAAAATGGGCAGTTTTGAGCAAAAGTTTGAATCTAAATATCTCGAGAATGAAAAGAGATACCGACCTGCGGTTTCAAAATTTGGAATCAGCGCATTGAGAAGTATCTAGATACATAAAAATTAGATTTTTGAAAATTTTGAAGTTTTTATCTAAATGTGGGGTATATTGACTTTAGGGGCAATAATTCAAAAATGGGTAGAGACATAAACTTGGTAGTAGTATTATTTGATTGTAAAGAGAATTTTACGTAAGTGTACGCATTTTTACAGTATTTATATGTACATTCATGTGATATTTTTTTTTTTTGGATTTATAGAATATTTTCCAAAGAACTTTCTGTATGGAATTTGTAAAAAATTGTATATGTTCATATTACAATTTTACTGGATATGTAGAATCTTTTCCAATGAACTTTTGGTATGGGATTTGTACAAAATACATCAAATTAACGGAAGGTCTTGTGCTGGCCACAACAGATTTGTATATGTACATGTACCAAATGATATTTTTATGATAAGTGCATTTATTTACCAATTTTATAGCGATCAAGTATGGTGTTTATCATTCAATGAAACTGATGCTAAGCAATTAAAATAAACCCAAATTATACAATTAAAATTTGCGAAAAAATAGCCGCAAAACTTGTGCTTCATTTTATTACACAGAAGTGTACATACGTCAATTTATTTAAACTATATATATATATTAATAAATTTTATTTTTATTTAAGTTGTGAATAATTATTTAATAAACAAGTTTTTGCAATTATTTCTACATCTGATTTATTTGTTTTCTTCCATAGCACTCTTTGTATAGCCATACTTAAATAAAAGTTACGCATATTTAATTTTGCATTTTTCTCGATTTTTTTGTTATGCAAGGGTATGAAACTAATATATCATTGAATTCAGAAAAAAATACTGAATCGAATAAGCAAATAAAAAAATAGGTTGCCATTTAAAATAAGAAAGTTGCACCCCGTATTTTAAGAACCACTAGTCTAAAAAAATTCTTGTTTCGCTCATTAAAGTAGTCTTATAAAATAGAAACTGTTTGCTAATTTAACCGACCTCGTAGCTCTTACTTCTCGAGATAGCAATAGTGTACCAGTTAAAATGAACACATATACTCGTATATATATATGAATGCGACGGGACGGTGAAACGCTGGCCACATCAAATTTTGTATATCAATAAATACAGTTTACATTCTCGAAATATGTCGACCCGTTTGGAATTTATAGACGAAAAAGTATCACTTGCTTGTCATAAAATCTGCATTGAAAAATCAGCAATTTTCCTGTATATTTCGACCATCAATAGAAAATAAAAAGTTGAACAATGAAATTTCCGTCAATTGCTTTGTTGTTTTGTGGTGGCGTTGTTTTGTTGCTTTACGATATGAGCCAACCAAAACCGCTAAGCGGTAGCGGCAGATATAGAGCATGTTGGAATTAAACTTTCACGTTTTCCAATGGAAGGTTCGCAACAGAGATACGGCTACACGGCCTACAACAGTTTTATTATTAATGAATTTTCAACTGAGGATAATACTTTTCGATTTTTTCCACTCAATAATGCAAAGGGAAATAAAAACCCAAAAAAGTTTTAAAGCAAAGTCGGGTATTCAATTTTTACTGATAACTTTCATAGAAATGCGTTTTTGAAAAATTATTTACTTTTTAACTTTCAACTGGGACAACATGAATATTTTATTATTTCGATTTCCAGAGTAAAGATAACATTATTTGAACCTTCACTGTTGCAATATTGAACTTAATATTTCTAAAGAAGTTAAAATATGGAACACAGATTTACAATTTTACAGAAGTAATAGGTTTGTTCGCGGTAGCGATCCCGGACTAGTTTGAGCATCACACGCTTGCGCAGTTTCGTTTTAATCGTTCGCGGTACGATTCTGACTGATAACTCCGTGTACATGATTGGTTACGTACTAATCAGACCAGTCCGAAAATTGAAGCAAGTACTATAAATCAGGGACTAATTGCGAGTATTCAGCGCATGCTTTTCTGTGTTTAATTACGTTTATTTTAACAAGTTCACAAACTTTAAATTAATAAATATTTGAAGGTAAGTGTATAATATTGCCTCCATTTCAGTTCAAAATTATATAATATTTTCATTCAGGTACATAACATACATAACCTCAAACGTAGAAAAAATCTCAAATCAATCTCGGATCACGCATGCGTATTTCACGATTTATGAATTAGTACGGAACAAGTACGAAATAAGTTTGGGATCTGTCAGGGACTGTTACCGCGAACAAACCTAATATCACTAGACCTCCTGATTTTATCGATAAATTTTTATTTTGCACGAATTTTTTTTTTCTTAGAAACACGAAAGCAAACTACAGGGTTTTACCTAATGTCAGTTTGCTTGAGTGATTTTGCTTAAAAGCAAAAAAAAATGAATGCATTAATTGTCACACTGACAGTTATAAACAATAACAACTGTTTATTTACTTGGTAGCGGAAAATTATCGGGGTAACGGGGTTTTATCAGTATATTACTGTTCCCATTGGTTGAATTTTCAAATGTTTTGCATCATGTTTAAAAACTAGTCGTTGGAATTTATCTAAATAAATATACCATCACGGCATATTACCCATTGCTAGGTGTGACAAACTGCTTTGTACATAGATTTCGGTAATGATAGTGACATATTTGTACCGTGCGGGCGTTTACCAGGTGTCACCTCATGGGCACTAATTGTTGGCGTGGAGAGTGCACTATTTAAAATTCAAAATATTTAGCGTCGTTCGGGATCCAACCAGGTGCCCAGATTCGCGACTACACACTCAGGCACGTGGTCACGAGACCCCATTTTTTAATAAAAAATCTGTTGTGGCCAGCACTGTACCTCCCGCCAGTATTTCTGATGATGCCGCAACTGGCGAAATTGTTCAATAAAGTGAAAATTATACTTTTTTTGTAAAACTTGTTATTATTGTTTTTAAAAGTTTTATTAATTCAAATACATATGTACCTACATATTTATTGATGCTCGAAACTATATTATGTATTATTACAATTCGTATAACTATTGTTTTATTTACTATTACAATTTTCTTTTTAAAACGTTACCATTAATAATTTGAAATTATAGGTTCTTTGACAGTGACATTTATCTGTCAGTTACATACATATGAAATCTGAACTTCATTAGATGTAACGCACTTATGCTTATCTACAAAACATTTGTGGTTACTTTTTGATCATTCCTCATATATTATTCTCTATTCTGCAAGTTAATATCTACAGAAGTATTTTGTAATTTAATTATCCTGAAAAGATATCCTGCTTGCGAGATGAATCTCGTAGAGAACAAATTTAATTTGAAGTAATTCATGTCTAGTGACCTTATAACCTTTGGCAGTAACAAATATCTGTAATTCATTGCGACACCTAATCCTTATACTCTACAAGAATTTATTGTTCTACTCGAAACAATCAAAGGCATTTTGATGAACGAAAGTTCTTAATTAATATGAAGATCTGCAAAAGTCTTTTCGTGATAAATTAAATATTAATTAATTATTTCGTCCATTTACTTATTTTAATTCAATACTGTTTTAATAAAATAACGATTTTATTAAAATTAACAATATAATAATTAAATATTAAACATGGTTTAAAATTACAATATTGCATGGAAATGAAATGTCAAATAAATTATAATATATTGCTGTCAAAATTTCGACTTGCATTTATTGTTTAAAGGTAGATTAAAATTTAAGTCTTGTTGGTACAACTAGAAATAAATTAAGTATTTGAGTTACTGGAAGATATAAATTAAATTATAAACAATAATACATCTTTCTTCACAAAATATTTTGTGAAGAAAGGTGTATTATTGTTTAACAATTCATGTTTCTCTGCATATTTCAGGAACAAGTATAGTATTTTAACTCAAGAAATTTAATTGTAAAACTGAACAAAATGAAACAATTGTTATCAATATCAACGTTTATGCAACTAAACATAAAATTAAACAAATGACACTAAACGAGTTGGCTATTTTTAACTTTCTAGTTTAATTTTTTAGGGCCGCTTTCATCATCAAGCTTACTTTAAGACTTTAATTAAAATTACTTTAAGACTATATCTTTATTTTAAAGTAATGGCAAATTGCTCGTGAAAGTGCTAAAGTTGTATTATGAATACGAACAAAACTTTAATTTTAATTTAAAGTGTTGAAGTAAACTTTATCTTCACTTCATCACTTTAAATTGTAATAAAAGTTATATTTGTTTTCTTAATTTAACTTTAGCACTTTATCAAATTAAAATTAAAGTCTTAAAGTAATTTTAATTAGAGACTTCAATTGAGGCGGATTATGAAAACGGCCTACAAAAATGTACGTTTTGCAGAGAAAAACGACGAAATGCTAAATTAACTTGTTCAATAATTTGTATATTGTATTGGAGTTATCGTAGGATAACACACACACGCACACACACACACACACACATACACACACGCGCACGCAAACACACACACACACACACATACACACACGCGCACGCAAACACACACACACACACACATATTCAGACATCATCGTACAACTAGTAAAATCGTTCAGCATTCTTTCGAATTTTGAATTAACATGATTCGAGTCTTTGTTTTCTTGAATCTACATAGTACTGCATTGTTAGTCTTTGGTAGATTAATGGAGAGATAAGTATTATTATTTTATTGTCATTGTGCAGACGGGTCTACAAGTTTAGATTTCATTACAAAGTATTTTAATAAAGACACTAAGTAATTATTATCTTGTAGTTATACCTGGCAAAATATAATCTTGCTTTACAAAATGCAAGGAGCACGCATGTTTTTACTCGGTTCCTTTCCCATTTTTAAAAGATGAATGCATATCTTTCGTCTACCAACTATTTAAAATTGGCAAATTTCTCTAATACATTTTTCTATAGAATTTAGGTTCTTGTTTTCGGGAAATTATGGAAATTATTTATTTCTGGATTTCTGCGTGCTAATGACGTACATAGGTTAAACGCAACAAAAACGTGTTGAAGTTTTAGATTTTGTTATTATACTTTATTTCACGTAAGAATAGCGGTGGTTTAGTTAGGGATATATAAATTCTACCCTTTGATTGGTCAGAATATTAACCTATTTCGAAACAAATATCACCTGTCAGTTGTCAAATAAAATCTACAGAATTAAGTGATGTTTAACCATATTTTGTTGCAATTTTAGATTTTGACATTTTTACAGATAAATATATTTATTATTGACAAAGCTTGGTTTCACAAATTTAAATTATTTAATGCATGTAAAAACGGTCGGCTCTTAAGATCTACTATTTTCTTACGTAAAGTGAAGTATAGCGTACAAATTTCACTCCACTCGTGATTTATTTGTTAAATAAGTGACAGAAACGATACGTTCGCCGCTACCTCGGCTAGAACTTACTACCATGCACTAGTTCATATTTTCGCCGCTAGACGTCATATTGTTCTATTTCACTAGCGAATACGTTCCTTACCTAAAGGTGACGGGACTTACAACGGGTCGAGGTATTTTGATCCTATCATAACGTACATTGTTCCATTCAGGGCACCGAACCCGCCAAAAACTGGGTTCGGTTTAGGTTCAGGTTAATTTGTTTTTTGAAAGATGGGTTCGGGTGCGGTTTTGGTTCAAGCATTAATAACATTTGCGGTTTTGTTCGCGATTCAGGTTCGAAACAATGTAAAATGAGAGCCGGAATTTACGCAAAACGCAACAAGAAACGAACACAATTTTCACGAAAAGTCAGCCCAGACAGCAATGGAGACGCCTAAGACGTCGATTATCGGCTGTATTTACTTGTCGAACTAAAAATTAACCTGAACCGGAGTTGAACCCCGAACCTGAATTTTAATACTAGGTTCGGTTTTGACTCAGGTTCAATTAAAAATATATCTGAGGTTCGGTTCTCGGTTTGGGTTCCTTAAAATGTTACGGTTTCGTCCCGGTTTTGGTTCGGTTCAGGTTCAGGTTCGATGCCCTGGTTCCATTATTTTAATATGCGGAAAATTCATGTCTCAAACGTCTGATTCTTTATAAAATAAAGATATAAAGAAAACTACTGGTCCGGATCTGCAGCCATTTCCTCTACCACATAATTTAAACTTTCCGGTACATCAAATCTTCACATTCCTGTTAAAAGTTCCTGTACCACATACTACAAAACACAAGGGTATTATTCTCGTTTCTAGAGCAATCAACAAGTTGTAAAATTCTTCGAGAGCACCACCTACGATCCACCATTCGAGTTCTAAACAAGAAAACAAAATTCCCGCGCTCATTTGCAATTTCCTCTCATCGACTATCACAACCGGATGTCATACGCCCAGCTTTAATCTCAGCGAAGTTCATCTGGGAAACTTTACTAACGATCAAGTTGGTGGCGACAATTTACAGTCAGAGAGCGATAGTCGGGACAAGGAAGGAAGGGTTACAAACTGCCTCTACAAATATAAGATCGAAGGGATGACCACTGACACCGAAACAGGAAGTTGAGGTTATGTTATTCATCAGGGTCTGAAAGGGATGATAAACCGCATAATTAACATTTTTAATAAACTTTGGGGGCGCGTAGCAGTGTGCGTATAGTGTTTGGTTGCCATT
Organism: Ophonus ardosiacus; assembly: GCA_943142095.1. Lineage (NCBI taxonomy): Eukaryota > Metazoa > Arthropoda > Insecta > Coleoptera > Carabidae > Ophonus > Ophonus ardosiacus. The sequence continues at coordinate 82,395,147 of OW964823.1, forward strand.
CTGGTGAGCCGGGTTCAATCCCGGCCAGTGCAGACTTTTAATCGCACAAAAGTAACCTGTGGTGCACTCTCCACACCAGCTTTGAGTGCCCGTGAGGTGACGCCTGGTAAGCGCCCACAATATAATCAATATGTAGGGAGTAAATTGCCAGGACTAAATGCTGACATGCCAATGAAAGGAAAACTATGAGCTGGTATAAAAAACTCATAATACATCTCACATCACTAATATCTAGAGTCCCATTACCAAAAATGTAATGACACAGTGTTCTGTCATATGGCATAGTAAAAATAATTTTGATATAGTTAGTTTCCACAAGTAAGACCCGGCATAACAGGCAGTAACAGGGCAGATGATCGGCAGTGAACGTGTTTTTTTTTTTTCTTTAATAAAGATAATTAATATTAATGAAAGATTTTTATAAACGAACGTGAAGCTGTCAAAATTTTAAAAAAAATTTTCATAGGGAAACCGCTCATAGCAGCTGTAGACACGTGTTTCGCTCTTATTAGAGCTCATCAGTACAGCATAGCATGTAATAAGAGCGAAACACGTGTCTACAGCTGCTATGAGTGGTTTCCCTGTGAAATTTTTTTTTTAAATTAATATTAATCTTTGATATGGTTCCTTGAACTTTCAAAATAAATTACGTTAGAAATAATTAAGATTTGATTATACAGAAACATTACGTTAATTAATTTCAAGTATTAAAGTTGTCAGTGGTCCAGTGGTACCAAAAATGTTAGTTTAATGAGAACTACCTTAAATATTCGAATTTTTAAAAAATTCTTTCTGTTTCGTACTCTACACATGTCATACTATTCACCCTTCAATTTATGACATTAAGTTCGTTTCCACCCTGTATGTATGTATATATATATGAATTCTAACTGTTATTGAAAAGTTCATGTTTACAATTTGTTTTTTATTTAGTTAAAAAATATCCGTTTACCATACGAATAATGTAGAATGTCTATAACGAGTATGAACTGTATGAAAAAGTTGGTCACGCACATACGTAAGCATTTAGCGTAATTTCATATTTTCTGCTTTTCTGAACAATTACCAGAGAGAATTTACCTTACGTTGAAATTATTCACCATTTTCTCTTCCCCTTCGTTTGTCCATCCTCTTCCTCGCGGGGTAATTAACACAGATCCTGGCCAGGACTGGTCTAAGGGTCGCTTACCTCAAGAATGTGAGAATGCGGAGCCGGACAATTAATCGAAATAACAGAGTGCGTTTTAGCACCATCGAATTGATAAGGGTTAAAAGCGAACGACAAGGACCGAATCAAATGGAAGGGAGAGAAACTGGGGCGTAGATCGAGTTGGAGTATTAATGGATGTGATTTATTTTCATTTTTGGAAATGAAAAGATGGAAGTATAACAACAATTTGTTACGTGAAGAATAGGGTTAAATGGAAATGATGAGTTAATTAATGTCAAGAAAAACTCCCTCTTAAGTAAGTTACAGTTAACTTTATGGTAAAATGTAGTTATAACAGACTTAAACAACAAAATGAGAATGGAAGTTTCTGCTAATATTTATTTTTATATTGTGGGTAAAATTCTCGACTGTTCGTGTATTTTAAGCGTTAATAATACTCGCATTTCAGTTCATACAACATTATATTATAAAACTGAAGTATCGGTACACACTTATACCTTCATTAGGATTTACAAATATTTAAAAAAAATAGTAATCTCTGACATTTAGAAACTTCCCCATACAATGAAAAATAGATATAATTAGAATAATATGTGTGCAGAAGACATGTTAAATATTAGTGTTTCACAAGACAAGATTTCTTGTCTTGCTAGACTATTTCTTGTCTTGTCTTGCAAAACAAGACAAGAAATTTAAATAACTCTTGTCTTGTGTTACTCTTGCAAGCAAAAATCTTGTCTTGCTTGCAAGACTCTTGTATATTTCTTGTCTTGCAATTTCATAACAATAGGAACAACATATTTAAATCGGAAGTGATATTTTACTTGAAGCAGTGAAGAGATTTTCGTGAAAAAATGTATTATGCTATAATTGAAAACTTTTCAAATCTTGTATTTAACCCTTTTATATTAATGAGTCCGACATATTAGATTCTTGTTAATATTAGTAAACCTAAAGTGGCACTTTACTTGAAGCTCTGAACTGATTTCCTTGAAAAAATATATTAAAATATGATAAAAAATAACTACTCAAATTTGGTTTTAAAACTCGTATATGATTGAAAACAACATTAGATTTTAAGTATATATGATAAGTCGGACGTGCTTCTTAACTAAGAGCTCTTAACAGATTTTCAAAAAAAAAAAACTTTATTATTTTTTGTACTATAAATTTTCAAAATATAATATTTAGAAGATTTTTTAAGAAACTACTACTTCCGGTTGTCAATTGTTACCAAAACCTTTTCAGCTTTTCCGATTAATGCCAGCTTAGCTAGAGGTAGAACCTATAATAAAATGTTGATATAATGAATAATAATATAATATTGCAAGAGTACAAGAATGCAAGAAAATACTAAAAAATCTTGCTATTCTTGCACTTTTCTTGCAGGGCAGATTCTTGTCTTGTCTTGCAACGAACTATATAACTCTTGTCTTGTTCTCGTCTTGCATTTTATGGAAGAACAAGACAAGAACAAGAAAAATGCAAGACTCTTGTGAAACACTATTAAATATAATAAAAAACAATATTTGGGTAAAGTTCTGTAATTTTTTGTTATAAAACGACGGTTTGAAAGGGAAGTGCAATACAATACTTATACAGTGTGTCCCATTTAGAGGTGCCATCATTAGGATCTCGAGAACTATAACAGATACGATGTCGGTTAAATGGAACTTTTTGTGCGCCTTTCGGAGGCCATCGCAGATGTGCTTTTGTTTTTCCAAAAATTCTTATAGGGCACTAGATAATGACGAAAAACTGAATATTGTTGATTTTTTCTTTTTCAAATAACTTCTAAACTATCAATAATTGAGAAAAAAGTTTCAAATATAAAAGATAGATATTTTTATTAACTAATCAGTGGCGTACGAAATAAATTTTTATATCCGTAAATTTTCGAGATATAACATAAACTTATATTTTTTTAAATAGAACCCATATCTGATTTTAGTCTCAAAAAAATCATTATTTTTTTTCTTTTTTCAACGGTGTAAGTGTTATTATGTTTTATAATTTATAATTATTTTAAAAATATTGGTAGATTTCTATTTAGAAATACTCTTTGTATTTAAATAATTTATTTCGTTAGAAAATTTTGCTCAAAACTCGTATCAAACTAATTTTTATAATATTTTGTATTTGGTCGCCCTTGGCATATTAGTGTAATTTGTAATTATGAGTCTAGAATGAAAATATTAAGTAATAAAGGCATAAAACAAATTATTTCGATCAAATACAATATAATTAATAAAAATAATAATGTTTTTTTGGGAAATAATAAGAAAGTTCAGGAAAATAAAGAGAAAAATTAAATTTTAGGAGCAAAACAAATATAAAATATAATATCCCTTACATCATTGAAAAGGGAAAGAAATAATGATTTTTTTGAGATTGAAATCAAATATGGGTTCCATTTAAAAAAGTATAAGTTTGTGTTATATCTCGAAAATTTACGAATATAAAAATTTATTTCATACGCCACTGGTTAGCTAATAAAAATATCTATCTTTTATATTTGAAACGTTTTTCTTAATTACTAATAGTTTAGACGTTATTTGAAAAAGAAAAAATCAACAATATTCAGTTTTTCGTTATTATCTAGTGCCCCATGAGAATTTTTGGAAAAACAAAAGCACATCTGAGATGGCCTCCCAAAGGCGCACAAAAAGTTCCATTTAACTGACATCGTATCTTTTATAGTTCTCGAGATCCCAATGGTGGCACTTCTAAATGGGACACACTGTATAGCCTAATATGGAAATGGCGAGAGGTCTTGTGCTGGCCACAATAGATTTTTTTTACTTAAGCAAAAAGTATCAATTTTGTGACTCTTTAAAAACGTACGTCCTTTCTATCAATCTTGTATCATATATAACTATTCTATTCAATTTTATTTCTTTTTAATTTACAAAAACAATGAAAACTATTTCTTGAAAACCAGAGCACTTAAGTTGTTCATTACTTCTTCTGAAAAATGTTGTAAACTACCTACTTGACCCTTTTTCAAAATGATCATTCAATTTATTTGGGTAATAGATGCAACCTCGGATTCAACAAGAAATAACTATAAAATAAAATATAAAAATATACTCGCAGTTGGAGAAATACGTTTGAGGAGCAGTGTATGTCTTTAAAAATATCTATAAAATGAAAACTGGGTCAGGCCAACTGTCAAGTGAAGTAAGCCGTGATTTACTGAAGTTTTGCATAAAAGGAATAGAGCTAATGACAAATGCTAGCTCATTATTTCCATCTTACCAAGTTTTAAATTTAAAGTAAGATCTTAATCTTCATTAAATTGACAATATTTCTAAAGAAATTGCTAATGTAAAGGAGGAAACTAAATCCATATATATTCATCTGTTTTCTCTTTCTAGTTATTTGAAGTGAAACAAAACAAGCATAATTCATTCATTTCCGACGCGTTTCACGCTCGAACAAATGAAAATAACAAAGCAGCAACGGCGGAACGCCAGACAGGGCGAAAGAAAAACGGATTACGTGGAATGGTCGCCCCTCAGGTGGTACGCGGTCCTTATTTTATCATTCGTCTTCGTTTTTACAAAGTTTAAATAGATACGAAGGACTACATTTACGAAGAGATCACTTTAAATTTGAATCAGATATAACGAGTTGAACGGTTTCACTAACGTCTTTTTAATTTGTCAAATCGTGATTTCGTTCGGATCCCATTACTGATTTAAACCTGGTTTAAAATTAAAATCCCTTTTTACCTCTCGCTAAGAGAGGTATTGGAATCATGATAAAATTCGCAGATTTTAGTGGATAAGCAGGTCCCAAGAATCCGATTATAACGGTTTCTCAAATACTATAAGACTTAAGACATATTTAACTGCGGTTTCCTCAATCTGACATTACTGGGAAGAGCTGATTAGAGTTTAGTAACAATTTTGCAACCGGAAGTACTAGTTTCGTAAAAAAATTCTAAATATTATTTTTTGAAAATTTATGTTATCACAAATATTAAAGAATATAAAAATCTCTGTCCAATACATTTAAAATGTTTATTACTTCTATAGAGTTACAGATAAAGAAATATAAATATATATAAAATAATGTTATCATTACATTCATTTATTAATCTCACAGCCCATGGAAAACAAGTGGAAAAATGAAATTGACAAATAATGTCAGTGTCAAAATACTAGAACATTACTGAAGACTTTTTCTGGGAAGTACATATACTATTTCTTATTTTATTATTAATTAAATATTTATAATTATAGATACATATACCGTGAGTATTTTTAACGTGAAACATTGGGTTTGTCATATCCATAGTTACGATTCGACTTTTGATTGACAGCAATGTATTTGCGTGTCCCACTTAAAATGAAACATAGGGAACGAATTTGACAGATGTATTATAATTCAAATATTGTAAGAAATTTACCCAAGTCAGAAAACCACTCAAAAGCACTAAACATATTTCGGGCACAAGGTGCACACAATATTTTTTCTACAACTAAATTTAATTTTTAGAAAACAGGTATAATTATTTAAACAAAATTAACCTCTAATGACATCGTGTCAATATGACAGATAACCGCTATAAGTTACGACTTGACATTTGATTGACAGCTATGTATTTACCTGTCTCATTTATAACATAGGGAATGAATTTGACAGAAATATTATATTTAAGTATTGTCAGAAAATCACTCAGGAACAAGATGCACACAATATTTTTTCTACTACTAAATTTAATTTAGAAAGCAGGTAGAATTATTTAAACAAAAACTCCACTGACGTCTTGTCAAATGTCAAATTCGTTCCCTATGTTTCATCTTAAATGGGACAGGCAAATACATTGCTGTCAGTCAAGTCGTAACCATGGATGACAAATCTAATGTTTCACGTTAAAAAATACATATACCCTTCAGAAATAACGCCAATCTGATCAATGAATTGGAAGAATCTCGAACATAAGAAGAATAAAAGGAAACTCTTTCATGGAATGAATTAAAAAATATATAAAGAAGATAAGTATGTGTTTTTGTGTGTACCAGAAATATTAAATACGTACACTACTTATATAACCTAAGATGGAAATGGCGAGAGGTCTGGCCGCAACAGATTTTTTAAACTAAGTACTAAGTCCTAATTCCTAAAAAATGCAGTTTTGTTTAAATATGAGCACTCACAAAACAGTTTCTGGATGTGTGATACATAATAATGATTGTAGAATCACCTCCACTGACCCACTTCTATTTTCTCAATAACACTTTTCCTAATCATACATTCTTATTGAAATCATTCCTCACATGATCAATCTAAATCAGAACTTGGTAGAGATACAGTGAAATATGAAACTTTTTCGCAAGAGAATAGTGTGAAAGCTTCGTAGTGACTATTAATCAAACCATATGAGCGGGAGAGATGCAACATCTTTCTGAAACTTTCTGAATTTGTTTAGTACTTGTGAAAATAATCTCAAGTTCATTTATCAATAAATATGAAAGGCGTAGAAACTTTATTGGCGAGACCCCATGTACTTAATACATATTTACAAGTTACGTAATACTTATCAACATAATCACTTATGAAAAGAGTGATATTGTTTGACGAACATAAGCGAGTTTTACAAATTATTTGAGTCAAACAATATCACGTTTTCATAACACATTGGCTCGTAGTATGATCACGGTTTTAACTAAAACGCTGTTGTAAGAAATATCAAATTTCATTATTTAATAACAATAATAAATAATATCAAATTTATCAAAATATGATTTTAAAGTAGAACATAGTTTGTATCCAAACAAATATTTTTTAAAAAATTTGTTCTTTAAAATAAGTGCGAAATTAATTATTGAAATTTGAATTTGACATTTCTTAAAACAGCGTTTTAGTTAAAACCGTGATCATACTACGAGTACATATGTATAAAATTTTATCTAATTCCGCTAAAATAATTTTAAAATACACAAAATTGTAGACTTTTCTATAGAGATGCACTCGATTTCGAGCTTTGGCCCGGCCCGGCCCGAAGCCCGCCTCGATTTCGAATCGATCATCGAGCCGGGCCGAAAATATTTTTTATCGGGCCGAATCGGGCTAATCATTTTCAAAAATCGAGGCGATTCGGACTTTTGATTTTGGCCCGGCCCGAAAAATGTTGTAGTTCAATCAAATGCACATGCAGTTTCCTTAATATTTTAATGAAAATGGATGAAATTAAAAAGGATCAAAATGATTTAATAACAACAAACCCCATATATTAATAAATAAAAATGTATTATTTTTCTTCCAGAATTCAAGGTTATTCATTAAAGCATAATAATTATATTGTGTTGTTGCTATTATTATTGTTATTACTCGTATACTTAAATAAAAGTGATTTTTGTTTCTACCATAATGATTTCTTGTCCTATTTTTGTGCAGAAACAAAGTTAGATAAAAAATCCTTATGTAAATTATATTTTTTTATATAAAATTTGTGAAAAAGTTGTTTAAATTTTCGAACGGCTTTGGTAAACAAAGTGTTAAATACACGTATGTCTGTAATTTTTATAACAAACTTACACTAGAAGGATCTCTTTTTTAACTACTTATGTTAACTAATGTTGAAAGTTATAAAAATGTAGAGGTTTTTTATAAGTTTGACATGAAAAAAGTTAAACATTTCGCTTTAACTTAAAAATCAACATTAGGAATGCCGGATGCACCCAATTTCGAAGCCTGGTCCGAAGCCAGGCCCGATTTCGACTCAATTTTCGAGCCGGGCTAGCTAATTTTTTGTCGAGTCGATCTTCGAGCCGGGCCGATAATTTTTATTTTCGGGTCGAGTCGATCCAAACCTCAAAGCCCGGCCCGGCCCGGCCCGAATGCATCTCTACTTTTCTATAACAGCTCAATATAAAAATTTCAAAATCAATAATGTACAGGAATTGCATGTGGGTCTATCATTCATATATTGATATTAAAGTAATCATTATTGATATATTCTTGTTTCTTTTTATAGCAATTGTCAGTTGTGTAATATTCTTTACGTAACTCAATTACGTAATAGTATATTAAATTGCGAGAGTTGCAAGAAGCAAATAAAAGAATTACTCACGAGCCGTTAGGCGAGTGTGTAATCTATTCGCTCGAGCGGTGTACTATACTTTTTCTTCAACCACAATTTTACTGAAATTTATGAATTTGTATTTTATTTTTGCAAAAAGAGGTTATGTCCACGTTATGACAGTATATGTCCGTCAAACGCCAAATTAATTGTTTTGCAGGTAATGTTGCCAACATGATTTTTGTCGAACATTGAAATTTCGCGGCCTAAGACAGTTTTTCTTCAAATAAAAAAAACCCCAGTTAAATATCATTTTTGACCTTTCACGTTATTATCAATATGAAGAAATATCTTATTGTATGGTTTGATTATACATTTTCCTTCATTATCAATAGATATAGAGTAAAATTATAAAGAGATTAATTTTCATAAAACAGCTAGCTTTGCTACAATTATGAGAACAGCTGATATATTAAAATAATTCTAATTGACAGATGTCAATGTCAAGTGCAATTTACATAGTGTATGTACGTGTTATAATTTTAATGGATTTATAGAATCTTTTCCAAGAAACTTTCCGTATGGAATTTGTAGAAAATAGTTTATGTTCCAATTTTATATAATTTATTGAAAAAAGAATTATATGAAATAGAAATGTAATGTGCTTATTAAAACATTCGTAATTTTTTTCTTTATAATAGGCACCAATTATTTTTTAATAAATTAATATAGAAACTTTTGGCATCTAAAAAACTGTTTTTTTATGTTATAGCCCTATGACCCGTTTTAAAATTTACACCCTGTATATAATCTTTTCCAAGGAACTTTTGATATGAGATTTGTTCAAAACACATTGACGGAAGGTAATGTGCTGGCCACATCAGATTTATTGCACGTATTTAACTCCGCAACGGATTCTATTTTTTCCATTAAAAAAAAAAAAAACAATGCACACCTTATTTCAAAAACCTTTAATTAAGTCACAAGTTAAGGGATTAATGTAAAACTTCGCATAGACACTAATAACAATTCACATAACCTCACTAAAAGTAGGGGCATGTTACATTTACGTAAACATTTCCTGTTTAATATTTAATGTTAACTTTTCCTATTCTGTAGAAAATGCTTTCAAATTAGTAAAGCCGTTGAGTAAATCTTTTAAAATCACCACGGAATGTCTTGAGAAAAAGAAATTTCTTTTTTCTAGAAAGCAATTAAGAAAAACAGCTTCCCAGAACATTGTGGGCGACTACATTATATATTAATCAGAAAAGAAAAACAAAAAGTCATTCTAGGCGGCACAAAGCATGTCCGATTAATAATGCAAACAAACCACTCAACAAGTGGCCAAGTTGCGCGTAAGGAACAATGGCTAACTTCCCCAAAGGGACAGAGGAAGGAAATGTGCTAATTAAAAACTCACTCGCTCCTCGAATTCAGATTTAGACAGAAAAACTTGTTGAAAAGGATTTTTTAAATGGAAGTTTTATTCGGTTGGCATTATTTCATCAATGTGAATTTTTATAATTCCTACGGCCTAAGATCGTTTCTCACCAATGGTAAACTAGAAACAAAAATTATTTCCAAATTTTAAATAAACACGATAGTTTTGAGGTAGCGCCTTCTCAACTCTCTCAACGGTATGTTTCTTCTGCGATACAGTCCTTCCATCTTCTCTTTTGCCTTCCTCGCACTCCCGGCATTCTAATCCTATACTTTCCATATTTGATTTTGCACTTGACACTGACATCTGTCAATTAGAATTTTTTGCACATATCAGATGTTTCCATGATAAATAGCAAAGCTGACTGATTTTTGAAAGTTAATCTCTTTATAATGCTTTAACTCTATATCTATTGAAAATGAAGGAAAATGTATAATCAAACCATATAGAGGAGCATTTTAATAATATTTAACTACGTTTTTTTTAAGAAAAACTGTTAATAACTTCAAATTAGGGTACTTCCGGTGGATCAATTATAACCAAAATCTAATCAGCTCTTCATATGGATGTAAAGAAGAGAAATACGAAAGAATTATAATTTTTAGAATTGTAGAATCGTTGGCGAAAAATTTGTCACACACAGACATCATCTTAAAAATAATAAATTCATATTGTAGGGACCCTAAAACGTGCTTATTCATTAAAAACTCACCAACGAATTTTTTGACCAACGACCAATACCTTCCTTACCTAAAGGTGACGGAAGCTAAATCAGTAATACCTTTTAATTACACGCCAATAACAAATTAAAATCAAAATTTATATGTAAATAATGTAAAATACACATAACATACAGTACCATCACCATCAATACCGTAGTGTGTAGTTACAATTTGGCCGCTTGTAGCGCTGACATCTACGTTGGCATCGCCAATACCTGTTAGGAAATAATGTTTATTATAAGGCTCAATGCATTATGGCAATTTACTAGGATACCATTTCCAGATACTTTGTTTAGTGAGTAATTCAACAGAAATGTCACATTTTTTTTACCTCTCGCTAAGAGAGGTATTGGTCATTCCTGGGAAGAGCAGAAAAGGTTTCGGTAACAATTGAACAACCGGAAGTAGTAGTTTTTAAAAGAAATTCTACACCTGATACATTTAAATTTTTTATTATATTATCTTCTATAAATTTAGAGATAAAGACGCCATAATATATAGAATATCGGGATATAACAAGTCGAGTAGGCGAAACTACACTAAGGAAACCAGTTGACAAATTCAAATATTTATAACATAATTTGTAAATGACAGATTTCAGTGTCAAAAATCAACAGTTTTAGTGACATTTTGATAGCTTTTTCTGGGAAGTACATTTAATCTTTCGTATTGTTTTATTAATTAAATATTTGAAATTATAGGTAATATGCAATTATGCATACATATATCCATCAGAAATACCGCCAATCTGGTTAATGAATTGGAAGAATCTGTGACATTTAGGAACTTCCTCATACAATGAAAAATAGATATAATTAGAATTATCTGTGTGCAGAAGACATGTTAAATACAATAAAAAACAATATTTGGGTCAAGTTCTGTAATATTTTGTTATAAAACGACGGTTCGATAGCAAAGTGCAATACAATATGGAAATGGCGAGAAATCTTGTGCTAGACACAACAGATTTATTTCCTTATTACCTTACTTGCTGTCTAGCAGACTGTCATTACAACAGCAATTATTTTTTTTTAAATATGTTATATACATAATTTTCTATATCTATAACCTAACCGAAAAATTAAAAATTTAATAATTATAAAATAGACTCACAGTAGTGGACACTTGGACAGTTCAGGTTAGAAGTTTATAATATTTTGTTCTTACGCACTGCTGTTTGTTCTTAAGCATTAATCCTTATGCAAATCTGGGAATGGGAATAAACGTTGCCATATTATAAACATTTTTACGCATTGCGCTTAATTATTAATTATAACTTTTAGGCATTAGGACAATCGGTGAAAATGAGGCTTTAGTCTCTAAAATAGCATGACGCCTAATAAAGCAAAAAAATAATAGAAGACCCCATTAATTAATTGTGATATAACTTTGCAAGACTCTAGATGAGAAAATGAATATCGCAAAGTTTGATACATGGAAGACTAATATTTCTTGTTGTTTCTCCCCTAATGATAATTCAACAACGCCCGCATTTGTTAGTAATGTGTGTTAGACTGGAGTTGAGCAGATTTGGTTCGACCAGACAAGTTCGGATGAAATAGAGCGTGTAATTCGTGCAATACATCACCTGACCTCCGGGAAACTGATGTGAGCCCACAGAAAATGAAAATGAAACGACTTTAATTTATCTGCCGGCGTGTTCGTTTGCTCGCAACACAATACTGCGGCCTATGTTTACACTGCATTACATTAACAAAACTGTTTTTGTTATTTTTTCATTTGCATCTAGTTAAATGAGAAATAAATAAAACAAAATGGAAGGGAAACAATTGTCCTACTTTCTGATTGATAAATGACTGTGCGAGGAATTGACCAACCAGAAAATTAAATATATAGATTTTTTGGGAATAATAGTTATTTATTGAGGGTAGAAAGTGCTTGCTATCGATTGAGGGTGGTTTTGGTTATCGATAAAATCTTATCTAGTTAATTGTGAACACAATATATGTCTAAGCGGATGACATTCAGACTAAACAGAGAGAGATGTGGGAAAAATGATAATTTGTAAACAGAATTTTGACTTACAAAGATAACAAAGTTGAAATATTAATATTGAAACTATAATTTAGAAGAGTTTATAATAAAGTTCTTTGCTTGTTATTGCTCCACCTTATAAGTACCTTTGCACATAAAATAATCTCTTATTTGTGTTTGATTCATGATGAAGTAAACGATAATTTTTAATAAGGGATTATTTTTAAATTATAAAAATATAAATATCAAGTCAGATATAACCATATAAATTGAACAATAAATTATTTATTCTATTGTGTAATATGTTACGAATAATGAGGGCTTTGATTGTATTATTGGTTTGTACCAACCCACATTATTAGATATTACATGAATTTATGTATGCATGTTCAACAATTTCACCACCTGCATGTTTACCTGTTTTCTTTGTATTTGTATTTGTTAAACATCTATGAATTGGTAACCATTTCCCCTAATTATAATTCGAACGTTAACTACTGCATTTTTCCCCGCACGGCTTTGTGTCTGGTCGGTTTGTTGACTTGCCTACGTTCCAAACATTTGGCACATTTGTATGCGAACCATTGAAGGCAAACGATTTCGCCGATTTAGATGTTCACAACGATTTGGAGCGCAGTGAAAATGCACAGCTATCAGCAATCAATTCATGGACATGAATTCGATAAGTTCTATTTAATATTGTTAATAGCGGTTGAAGAATAAATAGTCACGCAGAGATCAATGAACTACTCCTATTTTAATATTTATTTATTTGAACAAGAAGAATTAAAACATGTAAAATCTTATTTTTACCTCTCGCTAAGAGAGATGTTGGATTCATGCTAAGAATCGCATATCCAGATTTTAGTGAATACGCACATTTTATGGTCCCTACAATCCAATTTTAATATTTTTACGATGATGTCTCTCTCTCTCTCTCTCTCTGTGTGTGTGTGTGTGTGTGTGTGTGTGTGTGTGTGTGTGTGATAGAGAGAGAGAGAGAGAGTGGATGTGTGCATGTGTGTGTGTGTGTGTGTGTACGGATGTTAGTATGATGATGACTATAATATTTAAGACCTGTTTAATTACGTATTTTTCAATCTAACATTAATGGGAAGAGCTGAAAAGTTTTTGGTAAAAATTGGAGAACAAATATTATAGAATATAAAATTCTCTCTCCGATACATTGAACATTTTCATTATATCTTCTATAGATTTTGAGATAGAGAATTATAAATATATAAAATAATCCGTTGTAGCAGAAATATTATTATTATTATTATTATTATTATTGTTATTATTATTATTATTATTTTTCTTTTGCTTTTGTAACATAATTTACTTCAACAGGTAAATACAAAATTTGTACAAAAAAAGTATTGATTTATCCACAAGCATATTTCAAACTGAACGCCTTGTTTTTATAGGTATTATGTGTCATATTTTTCCACAGTTATACAATGAACGGTTTTGAAAAGAGAATTTTTGTTTCATGTAAATTTGAATATTTGGACATGTTTAGTTTTTGCGAAAAACTCGTTAAATCAATTATGGGTTTTTACTACTGATCATTAATAAAACAATAATCCATAACAAAATCATTAAAAAATTCTGCAAATAAAAAAAATTAAATAAATATATCATCACGGCATATTACCCATTTCTGAGTGTGCCACAATCTGTTTTACCGCAGATATCGGTAATGATGATGATATATTTGTACCGTGCGGGCGCTTACCAGGCTTCACCTCACGGGCACTCATTGCTGGCGTGGAGAGTGCACCACAGGGGTCACTTTTGTGCCATTTAAAATTCTAAATATTTGGCGTCCGTCGGGACGAACCCAGTTGCCCAGGTTCGCGACCAGACACTCTGGTACGCGGCCACGGGACCCCATCAAATAATATTGACATTGACAATATACGAATCTCTCATAAATGCCAGTCAAATAAAGTGACATTGTTCATCAGTATAATAATAATAATACCAAAATACGAGGTATGATCAAAAAATTCGTAAGTACAATTTTTAAAATTCTCGCGCTACATTTGTCGGATTGATATTTTTTTTTGTTGACATGTTGGTTAACCTATCTTTGATATTTGTCTCAATTTGTAGCCACATTTGATGTGTAGTTTAGATTTAACAGACAATTAAAAGAGTTGTGTTGCTGTATATTTGCGATTTTTTAATTTCCATAATGAGTGATCAAAGAATATGCATCAAGTTTCGCATGAAAAATGAAATTTGGTGCTGTAAAGTAGTGGAAATGTTGCAGAAGTCATTTGGTGAATCGAGTATTAATGAACGAGCGATTTACAAATGGTATAAACGCTTTCAAGATGGTCGTGAATCAGTTGAAGATGACGCTAGAGTTGGGAGCCCCAGTACTTCAATCACCGAAAAAAACGTGGAAGAAGTTAAGGAAAAACTTCTTGAAAACCGTCGAATTACAATTACGGAGTTTATTGAAGAAATTGTTCTATCATATGGTTCATGCGAAGAAATTTTCACCAATGTTTTGGGCATGAGCGAGTGGCAGCAAAATTTGTTCCGAAATTGTCAAATTTTGAACAAAAATTGCGATGTATCATCGCATCATAATGGATGATGAGACGTGGGTGTACAGATATGACATCGAAACAATGGCTCAATAATCGCAATGGAAGCTTCCAAATAAACCAAGACCCAAAAAAGCACGCCAAGTTCAATTGAATGTTAAAGTTCTTCTCACTGTTTTTTCGATTATCATGGTATTGTGTCCTATGAATTTTTACCTCAAGGTGCTACAGTTAATAAAGAATACTATATGAGCATGTTGCGTCGGCTGAATGAAGCAATTCGCCAAATTTATGGAAGGACAATTCTTGGAAATTGCACCATGAAAATGCGCCAGCTCACACTTCATTGCTTTTCTGTAAAAAATAGAACTTGTATTGATACTGCAACCACCCATTTCACCAGTTTTGGCCAGATATGACTTTTTTCCCTTCCCACAGATGAAAAAAACAATGAAAAGAAAACGTTTTGCGACCTTTGAAGAAATAAACAGAAAATTGCTGAAGGAACTGAACGATATACCAAAATCTGAATTTCAGTAATATTTTGAAGGCATGAATAAACAGTGGCATAAGTGCATTATATCCAGTGGGGACTGTTTTGAATGGGAAAATATAAAAATTAACAAATAAATAAATATTGCTTTAGAAATTAAAATTTTGCACGAATTTTTTGATCATACCTCGTATAACATTCGCAACAATACGTCGAAAACAATAACTTTCCATAAGTAGATTTTCAATTATTTTCATAAAAAAAAACTTTGTATTTTGTTTGGAACGAAATTCTACCTGAAATCGCTGACGGATATTTAAGTAAACTTTTCTCAACCCAACCTGCTGTGTAGTTAACATGTCTCAAACAAATTCCGAATTCAATTTCAAACTAATTCTGTGGCGTAGCAAGTTAAACCACATCTCAATACAGATTTCCGACTTAATATCTGGCTGTATTTGACTTGGGTAAACATAGCTTGTTGCAAGAAACCGAGTCATCCAGTCATCGACATCGTCGTTTCATAACTAGCAGCAGATTCTATTAAGCCTGTATCCCACGATACAACGTATCGGCAATTTATTGCAGTTAACGGCAACAGTTGCTTGTATGTGTGACAAAACGCCGTGTGCTAGGCAACTTTTTAGCTGCAATTAGTTTAGATGTATGCAGCTAAACTTTTCTTTAACGGCAACTTTCTAAGAGCAACTCGTTTGAGCGCATGCGCTAGATCACAGATGCAGCATGCAGCGACCAAAAATAACTTATGTTTGAAGCATCGTATGATCACGCAGGCGTCATTCTTGTCAAAGTCATACTTTTATTTGACAACAATACGTGTGCTCCCATATTAAGTGCATACAGTGAAGACTGATATTTTAAATAAAACATGTGGAAGAGGAACTGATTAACTTCATGAAAAGTTGCCCAGTTTTATGGGATGTTAAAGATCAAATATCAAAATTTCCCTATATCTGGTAGAAACCTTAAGCAAAGTATTTCCCTAGATTTTAAGGGAACATACATTCCGTGGGATAGAATAATCGTCATGTTGCCGATATCGGCAACTCGAGTTGCTTGTATTTTTCATCGTGGGATACGGCCTTTATAGTGCGGAGTTAACAACTTGAGAACTGAGGAGATGAGTTTATCTAGTAACTATAATGATTTAGTCGCTCGTGGTAGAGTTACGTCACATGAGATTAACCTCAGATAGGTACGCGTTTATTTTACTAAAGTAAATTCATTTAGAAAGCGGTTAACATAGGAAAACCCTTCCGATAAATGGGTGGATTTCAGAACATGGGATCAGTCTGTAATAGACATTGTAACCAAAGTGAGATTAGAGGAAATTTATTAGACTGTTTAATTAAATTTAGTAGCAGTCTCAAAAATGAGTTGCGTACCTACTAGTCGATATCTATCCGAATCAAGAATTTTTATAGTTATTTAACTATGAAATGTGTTAATAAGAGTGATTAATGATTGGGACATTAATCGCCAATGGGATCATTTAAAAAAAAAATAATTGTCGATTTTTTTATAAAATCATGATATCCATCTCATTTAATAAATATAGTAATAGAAAATAATTTGAAATATGCGACTTTTCATTCATAAATTTGCTAATAAACATTCGCACTTTTAAACACGGTCTAAATTTGTGACGACACAAATTCATACTCACACAAAGACAATTCTCTCACACACAAACACGCTTCACAACATGAAACAGTAACCTAACCTAAAAGTGTGACAGCTGACAGCAAAATATACAAGAGAGAAGATTATTTTTATTCTCAATGGCTCGTACCACGATCACGGTTCTAAAATCGGTGTTAGCTAGAACCGTGCTAACTATTTGACACATACTTCAGGGTTATAAAGAAAATCAGTGATGCCACTATACTAATTAAACCGAAAATGTATCGATAGACATATTTAATACATTTGGCTTCATTATTTTAAATTGTTTAATATGATTTGTCTCTGGACTTGTTTTTAAGATAAATTATTTAGAATATTGAAGCCAAATGTATTGAATATGCCTGTCAGTACATTTTCGGTTTAATCAGTATAGTGGCATCACTGATTTTTGTTTATAAACCTGAAGTATGTGTCAAGTCGTCGTCAAAATTTTAACTAATACCGATGTTAGAACCGTGATCGTGGTACGAGCCTATTTCTTTAAAAGTACTAGTGCAGTATAAGATATGTAAATAAACTATTTATTTAAATAAATACCAAACCAAATAATCATAGTTCTAAATTAAACCGGTAGAGCTCGACTTTCGTAACCCTGAATATGTGTCGTCAGCCGTTGAAATATTTGAAATTAAGCGCAACTTTTAAAAAATCATATATCTGATTCTAAAGACTTGTAAGATGTAAAACATACACCTACATGTTTAATTTGACCTATTTTTTCAAGAAAAAAATCTGTTGTGGCCAGCACAAAACCTTCCGTCAATTCGATGTATTTTGTACAAATCCGATACCAAAAGTTTCTTGAAAAAGATTTTATATATCGTGTAAAATTATAACACGAAACACTATTTTTTACAAATTCCATATTGCAAGTTCCTTTGAAAAGATTCTACAAATCCAATAAAATTATAACACGGACGACCATTATGTAAATTGCACTTGACATTTCCTTATTCCTATCCAACGCACTTTCTTCACACAGTTATTCCTCTCTCAAATCTTCTGCTACACGGTCCTTCCATCTTCTCTTTGGCCTTCCTCGTACTCCTGGCATTGAAACTGTAAGTCACTTGCGAGGGACACTCTGTTACTTTCTGATCCTATACTTTCCACTTTGGTTTTGCACTTGACACTGACATCTGTCAATTAGAATTTTTTGAATATATCTGCTGTTTCCATAATTTTTACAAAGCTGACTGATTTCTGAAAGTTAACCTCTCTTAATCTCTTTATAACTCTATATCTATTGAATATGAAGGAAAATGTATAATCAAATCGTATAGAGAATAAGATTTTCTTTCATATTAATGATCATAATACTTATGTCGAAAATTGATATTTAACTACGTTTTTGCCAGAAAAATTGTTAAAAACTTCCAAGTTTTATAAGCGATCATAAAACTTTGACAATAATATTTGTTGATGGTTGATTACGATGATCGACTGATTTCAGAATATAAAATGGAAAATAATCAGAATAGTTTGTAAATTATTTATTTCCTGGCCGACGTTTCGACTTTAACACTCTAGCCCTGAAGAAGACTTTTGTTAAAGTCGAAACGTCGGCCAGGAAATAAATAATTTACAAACGACTGCATGTCTGATTATTTTCCATTTTACAATAATATTTGTAATGGTGGTATCATTTAGAGTTAAAAATACCGCCCCCCCTTGACAGCTGATATTTCTCCAACAATTAGATTTCTGGGAGCTGAGTTGTGAACTGGTATCGACTTCGAGACGCCTAGCGTCGGGTTACAGACGCCCACGCACGAACCGGCGCGAGGCCTCCGCGTCCCACTCGCCATTCATGGCGACCTTCACCTTACTCCTGTTCTGACACGTCCTTCATCTTTGCAAATGCGTGTCAAAGGGAATTGGAATAATCGCACAAACAGAAAGTTCAATAAAGAAATAAAAATTGTTTTCATTGTAATGTACTTTATATAAATGAATTTAATAGAAGAATATCAAATTTGTTGGGTGGGTGTGGTATTCGAAGCTTTGTTCATAAATAGACTGTAATACGAGTCCCTCATTAAGGAACTTTGATCGCGTTTCATATTTAAATATCGTCGTTGTAAAGTCAAAACCTCATATCTCAATTTTTGTCGTCTTGTTATATAATATATCATGTTAAAATTGCCAGAAAAAATTTTGAAAGATGTTATACAACTACTGATGATACCGCAACTGGTGAAATTGTACCATAAAATAAAAATAAGCTAAACCGAGTGTTATTATTATTTTTTTTCTTTTAACTTATTAATTTAAATACATACCTACATATTTATTGATACCATATTATTACATTGCATTCGTATAATGTAACTATTGTTTTATTTATTATTATAATTTTCTTTTCAAAACTTTACCATTAATAATTTGAAATGATAGGTTCTTTAAAGGACATTTATTTGTTAGTTACATACATTTGAAATCTGAACTATATGTAACTAAGGTACAGTAAAATTTTTGAAAAAAGTCCGATCAAGGCCATCTACGAATTGTATCTATGAATTAAGATTTTGTGCTATCAAATTTAGTAGTGTCTTTTACTTAGTTTTTATGAGGGTACATAATATCTTGAGTACCTCATAAAAACTATGTAAACGACACTACTAAATTTGACAGCATAAAATCTTAATTCATAGATGCAATTCGTAGATGGCCTTGATCGAACTTCTTTCAAAAATTTTACTGTATTGTGTTTATCTCTAAACGTAGGCTCCGGGATTTATAAAATAGATTATTTTATGTATTAATCTATAAATTACATAAATAAAAAAAGTACCTGCCTGTAGAAAATTAAATAATAACAAGAACCGCGAAAAAATTACATTTAAAGGTATTTTTCGAAGAAAAACTATTTTGACCTTCAAGTAAAGTGTCATTTCCGGTTACTTAATTTGTACCAAAATTTAATGGCTTCTTTCCATATTAGAATAAGGTAGAAAAATAAGGTTTCAGAATGTTCTGAATGAAAATATAATATATAACACACTCTCCACGCCAGCAATGAGTGCTCGTGAGGTGACGCCTGGTAAGCGCCCGCACGGTACAAATATGTCATCATCATTACCGATATCTGCGATAAAGCATATTGTGACACACTCAGAAATTTATTTATAACACACATAAACACATATAATAAAATTTTTGAAAGAAGTCCGATCAAGGCCATCTACGAATTGTATCTATGAATTATGATTTTGTGCTGTCAAATTTAGTAGTGTCTTTTACTTAGTTTTTATGAGGGTACATAATATCTTGTGTACCTTATTAAAACTATGTAAACGACACTACTAAATTTGACAGCATAAAATCTTAATTCATAGATGCAATTCGTAGATGGCCTTGATCAGACTTCTTTCAAAAATTTTACTGTACCTTATTACAACTCTGTATGAAGTTATTTAAATTCATTCAAATTTCATAATTAAAGGGCAAAAAAGATAAAGTAATGACAATTATTTAGAATGTGACGATATAAATAAAAACATGATGTTCGCCTGGCAAATTATATGTCTCAACAATATAATTTAAATTTTGATGATTTAATTTACATTTAAAATGACGATTGTTTTGAATTATAAAAGCTAACGAGGTAATTATTCAAAATTCAAGACATTTAAATTTATAATTTTGATTTCCTTGTCCAGAAATAATTGAGAGGAAGATGTAGTACACTAAATAAAACAGATTTCAAAAGGGTAGAAAAAAAGTAAAACAGAAAATTGGGTTTTCAAAAATAGATTACTAGATAGAGTTCACTGCTTACACATGAAACGAAATATCCCTACTTTCTTTGTATTTTTCATTACAATTTGATATACTGCGAGATATACTCACAAACTACACGCAAAAAATAACGTTAAGTTACAGTAAAATGACAAGTAGTAACATATAACACAACAAAACACTGCCCACAATACACCATGACTTCCAGCCCCCCTCCTGCATATCTTCCGATCACAACATCCTATGCATTGATATAGGGAATTATTTCTCTAGTGAGTATAATGCACGAAGCTTTAATACTGAGTAATAGAAACAGTCATAGAAAATAAAAATAATTAGAAAATATCTTTGGTGGTAACACAACAGGCTATTGTAAAGTAATTATAAAAAAAAGAAGAATTTTGTTTGGTGTGCGAGTTTCGCTATACTTTAAGCCAAACAAGTGTATATTTTCTCATCCATTTGTCAGTTGTAGTGTTCTCCCGGTATCCTTCAATGTCCGTTCTTTTATCCTTTGAGCCGGATCCTGAATTGGCTTTCCTCACTTCCGTCGAATTTCGCGGGAAATGACTAAGAAAAACTCTATTCACTCTCCATGTTGTCTCGCACTCTGCCAAGCTTTATTTTTATTTTTCTTCGTGCGTCTTAGTCCGGGGCTTTTGCTTACAGAAATACCCTATGTTCGTCGCCATTGATGAAGCTTTTACATTACATATTCGCCTGAATATACTATTTTTTTTTTCTTATTTTCATAACTAACCCTACTATGAAACTTTATAAAAGAAGTAAGCTCCAAAAAAAGTATCATTTTGATTGCGAAAAACACTATACTTAGAGTTAAGTCGATATACTCGTACTAGTATAAGTTGTGGGAAAATTTTAAGAAGAAAATAATGTTAGTTTAGTATTTTCCTCTTAAATCAGACCTCAACCTTTTTAAGTTTATATATACCGGGTGTCCCAAACAAAGCATAGGCGTTTAACATAGGAAAACAGTTTTTTGTAAATAAAAAGTGCCCGGCAAAAAATTAAACCTTGATATTGAAATTGATAATAATACATTACATCTTGTACATTATTTAATATTAATTTATTTTATTATATTTATTATTAATATTAAGTATATTTAATCTTTCTTATTGTTTTATTAATTAAATATTTGAAATTATAGGTAAAATTGTGGTAAAATGCATATATCCATCAGAAATACCGCCAATCTGGTTAATGAATTGGAAGAATCTCTGACATTTAGAAACTTCCTCATACAATGAAAAATAGATATAATTAGAATTATATGTATGCAGAAGACATGTTAAATACAATAAAAAACAATATTTGGATAAAGTTCTGTAATATTTTGTTATAAAGCGACGGTTCGAAAGCGAAGTGCAATACAATACTTATATAGCCTAATATGGAAATGGCGAGAGGTCTTGTCCTGGCCACAACAGATTTTTTGTTATGCAGTTCGAAAAGATTTTCAAATGTCAGCGTGGCGCATTGTTTAGCACAGCTGCCTCTGAAATTTAGGTTAAGGTTCAATTTTCCTTTAGGGTAATTATTTTATTTTTTATATAAAAATTGTTGAACTTTTAAAAATCTCTCATATATCTTATTACAATCATTTAAAAATAAAAATATTGTAATAAATAAAGAGAATATAATTGACAATAATGGGCTACTTGCATGGTACTGAAAATCCGATTTCTATCACTATATATGTAATATTATGTTGAAAACATATATAAAAATATAAATTTTATTTTAAAAAAGTTATTTGTTTTTTAGTAAATTAAGAAAATTTTCTATGACGTCATTATTTTGAACCGAGGAAGAGAACCATGTTTAAGAATGTAATTTATAGATGGCATTCCGTGCGAGAAAGTTTTAATTTGAATTTGACATTTTGCTCTCTCTGAGCTCTCAAATATATTAATTACTTCACAAATAAACGCATAGGTAGTTACATGTAATTTAAAATATCGATACGAAAAACACAAACTTAAATATTAACCTTCAAATTATTGTTGAAACGTCAAACAGGAAATCTACATTCACCGTACAAACAAACGCTATGGCTTTGCGATCACTTATTGGTGCGGCGTAATTCTACGTCATACATGGCGGTAATTCAAATAATCAAATTTCATTATTTATTTTCTGGCTAATTTTTAAAAATTTTGAAAAAAAAAAATAGGGGTAGCAAGTTTTTACCTGGTCGTCAAAAATATGAAATAAAAAAAGGTACGCAAGTAGCCCATTGCTTACAATAATCAAAACATTGATATAATAATAATGTATTGTATCTATTGATATTAATAAACAATTTTTTTATAAATGCAGTAAAAACTACACAAATTTATTATATTTCATTTATTTTTAAAATGAAAAGAAAAACAATGAGTTGTTATTATATCAATATTTTGATTATATAAGCAATGAAAAAAATGGTATCCCACTCCTAGTCGATAGTATAGACATTTTATCCATTCGCGGAAATTCCTCTTGTGAATAAAATATATCTTTACTTACTTGTACCAGAAGTAATAATTATTCTATGAATCCATTCCGTATCGGATTGGATCAATATTGACATGTAATCGTGTTTCTTTGTTTCCTCACATGTCCTTGACTTGTTTATCGTTTATTTGTTAATGGATGTATCGTGTCACGTTATTTTGCCCCGTAAGCTGGCTTTCGCACTGTGATGTCTCAGTTGGCTGAGAATGGAATGGATGACGTGGCTTCCTGCCGAGCACAAGGGGAGCAAGGGGGGCTGTATGCAGGAATGAGATCGAGGGCAGGAGTGGAATCCCAAGAGAAGTAGATTTGTTGAGGGATGCGCTGTTTTAAATGGAATTGAAGTGATGTGCTTTTATTCTGAACGTGGAGAATATTTAAAAGTATAGATGAAAAAGCAGACAGATATTTGACATTTGGTAATTGAGTTAGCCATGTGTTCTTATGAATTTTTCACCTTCAGGAGCATAAACATACATTTTAGGCTGGATGCACACCGAGATAACAAAAACGTTACTAAACAAAATGTTTTGCGACATACTTAAACACTTTGTTTAATCTTAAAACACACTGACAGATCAAAAACGTTGTTGATCTAAACGTTATGACTTTAAACAAAACTGTTTTGTTGTATTTCAACGCCCATTTATTAAGCAAAAAGACTTACTATAAAATATTTTGTCATTAAGCAAAACATTTGTGTGTGTGTGGATGTGTGGATCCTGTGGACACGATTACTCAAATACTACCAATCAGAAAATTTTGAAATTTTGTATACCCATTCTATACTAATGTGGGAACGTTGATTAGTTTTTAGTGTATATCAGATAACCGGAAGTATCACTTATACAAGCTTTTACCAGTTTTTCTTGAAAAAATTGCATTGAATATAATTTTTCAGCAATTTTTACTATTAAAAATATAATATAATGGTACAATCTTCAATTCTACGATAATATAACTTTAAAAAACTTTAAATATAAATTTATAAAATAATTTATTTTTGTACATCATCTGACCCATGCGTCAAACAAAAACATAATACTTTAATAAAATTTTGACGTATTTAAACAAATTTCACTGTCACATTTACATTAATAATGAAACCGTGTTAAGAAGAATTAAGTAGAAATATATTTGATTTGTAAATATAAATCTGTTAGTATAAGTACGTGTCTTCAAAATGTCAAATATTGGTTTACAACTACACATTTACGACATGGATTATGTACGGCAAAGAATTTACACAGATTGCGTTTTTAGAGCACTTGGAAGTTGATGATGATTTTTCGTGGATTATCTTTTTCTTTGGTGAGGCACATTTTCTCCTCTCTGGGTATGTTAATAAGCAAAATTGCCAGATATGGGCAGAGAAAAATCTTCATGTGATTTACGAGGTACATTACATGTCCAAATGAGACTGTTTGGTGCGCACTATGGTCAGGTGGCGTCATTGGAACTTACTTTTTCGAAAATGATGAAGGTCGAACTGTTATAGTTGATGGTAAGCGCTATAGGCCCATGATAATCGATTATTTTTGGCACGAAATTAATTTCGTATTACAGACTTCTATTTATTAAAACAACAAATTAGATTTTGTTTATAAACAATCAACCGGAACGGAAAAAGATACTTTACTTAAAGCTCATTACTATTTTAAACATGGAATTTGCGGGAGGTCATGTGCTGGCCACATCAGATTTTTTTATAACGTTATGAAGTAACGTAACGTTTTGTTAGCTGTACATAGTATAATGACTAATAATAAAAAACTCGGCTCATAAAAAATATTGTTCAATTACAATAAACGAAATTTGATTACAATAATGAAAAAATACTAATCAACACTCTAAATCAATTTCACAGGATATATTATAATTTATTGGTAATATTAAATTAAACGGCACAACTACGAAATGAGAAATATCGTCTACTTGCTTGGTGTTGATGAAGAGCCGTATTATCGTATCATGTTCGCCCGCCACATTTGCACAAGAGGAATAACAATGATTCTCAATTGCTGCAATGTTCGTATGCACCCGCTTCGTGATATATTGTGCATTTGAGTGCAATCAATTCTCGCGGTATTGCCTCTCATTTAAATGTACATGTGGCCTACTAACACTAATTTGTTCCCATTTACTTCGTTCATATACCACTAACAGGACCAGTCTACCTATCGGAAAAAGTGATGAATTGATATCATAGGCGTCGACTTTGAAAACTTTTATCGAGTGCACTCACAAAACAAAAAAATAAGATTTTACATATAGACGGTGGTGACCGGTGAAACCGAACACAGGAGTTTAACATTTCCTGCTTCTCTACTTTAACATTTCCTGCTTGCATAGTAAAATAAAATTTCCCTAAATTTGACTTTCTATAATTTGGAAGTTTTACAGGCATATAAAAGATGAATTGAAAAGAGGAAAATTTACGGCCGATTTCACCACCGATTTCTAAACTGTTGCCTAGCAAGGAATTTCCTAAATTTAAGAACTGCCTAAACTGATACTTATCTATTTTGGATTTCACCAAACAAAGCAATTGAAAATTATGTGGAAATATTATTATTACGTTGAGGTATACAGGGTGTCTCAATAAGCTTGCTAACTATTGGTAACTTTTTTATTTGAAGAGATACGAGGTTGGAAAATTGGTGATCTAAACAAAATAAAAATTGTGTCAGCGGTTCCCAAAATTTGGGACAGAATATATGTTTTTTAAATGGAACTATATATTTTTTATTATCTTATTAGAAAGAGTATTTTTTTCTCTTTCCAATAAGGTAATGTTTATGTACAATTTTTTCAAATAAACGAGTTATTTACGTTTCAAGATAAAAATTATCTTTTATTAGTTTAGGTCAAGTAAACTATGGAAACAATTGTCTTTTATAAAATTATTATTTTATTAATTTATTTTACAGTAATAACAAAACAAAGAAAATATTCAAATTGAAACACATTATTTCTTTTGCACATTTAAACTCTTTTGGAAAGAGAGCCGACCGTTCTACGTAACTGGTGTTTAGATAACTTTCCATGTAGCACGATTATATCTAACTTTTCTTCATTTGTAAAGTTATTGAACATTATTAAACACAGAGAACTTTGGGGAGAAATTATTAAACGTCAAACAAACAAAGAATCAATTGTTTCCATGGCTTACTTGACTAAAAAAATAATAAAGTAGTTTACAAAATTTAAATTTTTAACCGTAAATAACTCGTTTATTTGAAAAATTAATACATAAACAACATTACCTTGTTGGAAAGAGAAAAAATTACTCTTTCCAATAAGATAATAAAAAAATATGGTTCCGTTTAAAAAATATATATATTGTCCCAAATTTTGAGAACCGCTGACACAAATTTTATTTTGTCTACATGACCAATTTTCTAATATAAAATGGCACAATTTTTCTCATTTAACCAACCTCGTACCTCTTCAAATAAAAAAGTTACCAATAGTGAGCAATCTTATTGAGACATCCTGTATAAAGTAATTATTTTTTAAAGAAATTTCCTTTACATATATATTTATAAATTTTTATTACAGAAGTGGAAAATATATATGAAATAACGCATATTTATGATATTTGACTGTGGCACGATCTAAATTGTCAGGATTAAATATAATCGAGAACAGCTACGACCTACGTTTTAAAGAATTTGCGCTTGCTGTTTTAATTACAGTTTATTCAATAATTTTGGGTGTTTTAGATATTTATACGACATAAGTAGATAGACAATACATTAGAGATTTGTATTTATAAAGTTTAATAGATAAGATTTGCATTTTAAAGTTTTTTTGAACATTTTGAAAATAGCATATTTTTGTTCCGGTATGAATAACATGGGAGTATAAATCGGCAGAGGTGTAGAGTTTTAGTTTGAATTTGCCGCCACAAATTGGCCGTTACACTAACGTGGTCTATTGTTTAATATGCGGTTTTCAAATTATCTTTGAAAACATCGTAATAATACGTATTTAATTTCCCCCGTATCATATTCTTTTTAAAAATTTGCCTCACACCAAAATGTGAAATATCAATTTCAAGTTTCATTCTTTAGTGAAAGAAAATAAATTTTATCTCTTATATCAGCATGTTAAACATAGAATCTTTGAAGTGGGTCTGGTCTATTACTGAGCTTGACTTTATGACTTTACTTTCTTTGAAGTTTTTACTCTCTTATATGGTTCCGACACCAAGGCAGATTGCTTTAAACTTCAATAGAAAACTTCTCCGCTTAATAGAAAGACTACTTTTCAAGAAAAACATCGCTTGAATAGGTATTTATCCTAAATATTATTTTATTTCAATGATATGAGAAATCAGAGTGAGGGTGTATTATACAGTGTGTCCCATTTAGAAGTGCCACCATTGAGATCTCGAGAACTATAAGAGATACGATGTCGGTTAAATGGAACTTTTTGTGCGCCTTTGGGAGGCCATCTCAGATGTGCTTTTATTTTTCCAAAAATTCTCATAGGGCACTTGATAATGAAGAAAAACTGAATATTGTTGATTTTTTCTTTTTCAAATAACTTCTAAACTATTAATAATTGAGAAAAAAGTTTCAAATATAAAAGATAGATATTTTTTTTAACCCATAAAAAAATTAATATTTTTTTCTCTTTTCAACGATGTTAGGGTTATTATGTTTTATATTTGTTTTGCTTTCAAAATTATTATTTTTTGATTATTTTGTATTAAATTCACAATTATTTTAAAAATATTGGTAGATTTCTATTTGAAAATACTCCTCGTATTTAAATAATTTATTTAGTTAAAAAAATTTGCTCAAAACTCGTATCAAATTAATTTTTATAATATTTTGTATCAGGTCGCCCTTTGCACATTATAGTGTAATTCGTAATTGAGTCTAGAATGAAAATATTAAGTAATAAAGGCATAAAACAAATTATTTTGATTAAATACAATATAATTAATAAAAATAATAATGTTTTTTTGGAAAATAATAAGAAAATTCAGGAAAATAAAGAGAAAAATTAAATTTTAGGAGCAAAACAAATAAAAAACATAATAACCCTTACATCATTGAAAAGAGAAAAAAATATTGACTTTTTTGAGACTAAAATCAGATATGGGTTCCATTTAAAAAAATATGTTTGTGTTATATCTCGAAAATTTACGGATATAAAAATTTATTTCGTACGCCACTGATTAGCTAATAAAAATATCTATCTTTTATATTTGAAAAGTTTTTCTCAATTACTAATAGTTTAGAAGTTATTTGAAATAGAAAAAATAAACAATATTCAGTTTTTCGTCATTATCTGGTGCCCTATGAGAATTTTTGGAAAAACAAAAGCACATCTGAGATGGCCTCCCAAAGGCGCACAAAAAGTTCCATTTAACCGACATCGTATCTCTTATAGTTCTCGAGATCCCAATGGTGGCACCTCTAAATGGGACACACTGTATAATTAGGATTTTAAACTTATACGTCATATAAAGGAATGTGGAAAATGTATAAAAGACATTTTTCTAAAAATCTTTTGAAGGAAAGAGCGGCCATTTCCCTAACATGACTAAATTTATTTTCATAATGACACGACATACATAAAATATTTCCTTTGAAAATGTTCTTTTGCTGACAAAAATGAAAGCATTTTCTATTTCACACAGCCTTCGTGTTTCCGTACTTTGTCGAGTAATGAATTTTATCATGTTTCTAGATTAAACAACCTAAAAACCAGGGTTGGCCTGATTTAAATCATTTGATTTAAATCATGATTTAAATCAACTGATTTTTTTAAAAAAATCACTGATTTTTATCACAGATGAAAAAAAGATTCAAATTGTAATAAAAATGAATTTATTTACTACAAAAGTATAAATAAGAACAAAAATATGGACTGTATTTGAATTCTAACAGATTACTGATTATATATTTTGACCTATTTTATTTAGGTATGTATTGTTTAAAAAGACGCGCGCGCGTGGTTACGTTATATACTAAATTTATGCAAAAATTCAAATGCATCTTTTTGGGTTTATTACAGATTTTGTTTTCGTTTATGAAATAAAATATTTATATTGCTTTTAGAATAATTAAAAAAGTACAATAACACCACTAGATCTTTAAAAATAGAAAAAATCAAAAAATCATGATTTTTTCCAACCCTGCTAAAAACCAGAGGACAAGTTTATGTGAACACCAAATAGAGAAAGTGGTTCGTATTACAAACGCTGAACGAACTGTTATAATATATTCTTATGAGGTAAAATATCAGTTTTGAACAAAAGCACTCTGTTCACATGCTCCGTCATAAATCGATGCGCATAGTTCCATACTTGCAAAATCTGATGTGGCTAGCACATGACCTCCCGCAAATTCCATGTTTAAAATAGTAATGAGCTTTAAGTAAAGTATCTTTTCCGTTCCGGTTGGTCGTTTGCAAACAAAATCTAATTTGTTGTTCTAATAAATAAAAGTCTGTAATACAAAATTAATTGATGCCAAAAATAATCGATTATGATGTGCCTATAGCGCTCACCATCAACTGTAACAGTTCGACCTACATCTTCGAAAAATAAGTTCCAATGGCGCCACCTGATCATAGTGCGCAACAAACAGTCTCATTTGGGCATGTAATGGTACCTCGTAAATCACATGAAGATTTTCTTCTGCCCATATGTGGCAATTTTGCTTATTAACATACCTAGAGAGGTGAAAATGTGCCTCATCAAAGAAAAAGATAATCCTCGAAAAATCAACATCAACTTCCTGGTGCTCTAAAAACTCAATCTGTGTAAATTCTTTGCTGTATATGATCCATTTCTTAAATGTGTAGTTGTAAACCGAATATTTGGCATTTTGAAAACACGTACTTACACTGACAGATTTATATTTAGAAATCAAATATATTTCTACTAGATTCTTCTTAACACGGTTTCATTAATGTAAATGTGACAGTGACATTTGTTTAAATACGTCAAAATTGTTATTAAAGTATTAAGTTTTTGTTTGATGCATAGGCAAGATGATGTATAAAAATAAATTATTTTATAGATTTATATTTAAATTTTTTTTAAAGTTATTTCAAGTTTTATTAACGTAGAATTAAAGATTGTACCATTATATTCAATTTTTATTAGTAAAAGTTGCTGAAAAATTATATTCAATATGAGTTCTGAAAGATATTTAAATATATTCAATGCATTTTTACCTCCCGCTACCCTTGGTAAGGGAGGTTAGGGATCGTGCTAAATATTACTTATCGAGATTTTAGTAAATGACCACGTTTTAAGGTCCCTAGAATCCAATTTTAACATTTTCACGATGATGTCTGTATGTGTGTGTGTGTGTATGTGTGTGTGTATATGTGTAGGGATTTTGTCTTCACTCTAACTCAAATACTATCATTCAGAAAATTCTGAAACCTTGTATTTCCATCCCGTTCTAATATGAAAAGGAGCCATTAGATTTTGGTGTAAATCGGATAACTGGAAATGGCACTTTACCTGAAGCTCATAATGGTTTTTCTTCAAAAAACCATTAAATGCCATTTTTTCGCATTTTACAGTAAATGTCACTGTCAAAAAACTAATCACTTCATATTAATAATAGTGACATTTTAAAAAGAAAATAGCAAATAAAGCAATAGTTTTCTGCAATGGAACAGTTTGCAGCGTTAGTAAATACGTAAGTATGTATGTAAATTAATAAAAATTCAATAGCGGGAGGTTTTGTGTTGACCACATCAGATTTTTTTGTTTTTATTTATTTATTTTATATACTTCCGGTTATCTGATATACACTGAAAACTAATCAGCTCTTCCCACATTAGTGTAGAATGGGTTTACAAAATTTCAAATTTTTCTGATTGATAGTATTTGAGTAATCGTGTACACAGGATCCACACACACATACATACCCATAGACATCATTGTAAAAATGTTAAAATCAGATTCTGTGGACATCAAAACGTGCTTTTTCACTAAAATCTCTATATGCGATTTTCAGCACGATCCCTATACCTCCCTTACCTAGGGTAGCGGGAGGTAAAAAAGTACAATGTTTTGTATTTAGAAAACTTATATTTCAAGATTGGAAATAATCATGTTTAGCAAATTAGAGCATGTTTTTTCTCACTTGTCCAGTTGGTACACTCGCTACCGCTCGTGCAGCCAATTTCCAGACGCGTAAGAAAAATACTTTGCTAATTTGTACTAAAAATAGCTATTATTTAATATAATCTATAATTTAAACAGTGTCATCTACTATTGTTCTGCCAATTATCAGTGCTTTTATCTTAATTTAATTACATTTTATGAACCCTTTCGAAACTTGTTTTGTAACTAATGCTTGCTTTAATAAAGGGAGCAAGTTAAAGGTCAGCGTCCATTTGATTCTACATTTGATTGGTAATTGTAGTTAAACAAGTTGGGAGCATAATCGAATAGCCCATTGAATTGGCGATTGATGAAAGCGCCTTGATGATGAGTCGTGATTCCAATATCGCTGCTAGGTGTAACAATTCAGTCAGTCATTAAATTATCGCTCACGCCGAAGCTGACAGCAAAACGGATGGGAAACAATTAAACGCACTCCCTTCATTTCACAACAAAATCAAATTTTCCAAAAGCAATTTATTTAAATTTAGAAAAACTTGTTGTTTATGAAATTTAAGTAAATGGATGAAATATAACGGTTTATTACCTAGTATTGGATGGGGTAATCTACCATTTACAGTGTTTTCAAAAAGTAATAATTTATTCATCGTTATTAATATGCACCGATTACGATCCCTTGAGCTTCACGTCATTAATTTCTGAACCGCAAAATAACAAGTATAGGTACCTAATGGGTTCCTCCACCATAATAAAAAAATAATAAAATGTACAGGATAGCACATATTCGAGTTCCTTATATGAAAAAAATTCATATTATGTTTGGTACAGAAAATTGATGTAGGTATTTATGGGCCAACTTTTTGAGACAGCTTTATAGGCACCACAGAAATTTTCTATCGTCTTTTGTTTTTGAGGTACAAGCTAAAACTTGTTTTTTGCTTATTTTGAAAAATATCTCGTATCTTGCTTATTATGAGCGATAAAGGAAAAATGTTTAGATACTTTTTATACTGTTTTTTTTTTACCTCGGATTCATGCTAAAATTCGCATATCCAGATTTTATTGAATAAGCACGATTTAAGGTCCCTAGAATCCGATTATAACATTTTTAAAATGATGTCTGTGTGTGTGTGTGTGTGTGTGTATGGATGTGTGTATGTGTATGTCTGGATGTTGTAGTCACTATTCCTCAAAAACTATAAGACTTAAAAAATATTTAACTGCAGTTTCCTCAATTTGACATTCCTGGGAAGAGCTGAAAAGGTTTTGGTAACAATTGAACAACCGGAAGTAGTAGTTTCTTAGAAAAATTAAATATTGAAAAACATAAAATTCTCCATCTAACACACTTAAAATTTTTATTATATCTTGTATAGATTTAGAGATAAAGACACTATAATTTATAGAGTGAACTAATCGCAGAGGCTACGACACTAAGGAAACCAGTTGACAAATTCCAATGTTTATAATATAATTTGTAAATGACACATGTCAGTGTCAAAAATCAACAGTTTTAGTGACATTCTGATAGCTTTTACTGGGAAGTATATTTAATTTTTCTTATTGTTTTATTAATTAAATATTTGAAATTATAGGTAAAAATGTGGTAAAATGCATATATCCATCAGAAATACAGCCAATCTGGTTAATAAATTGGAACAATCTCTGACATTTAGAAACTTCCTCATACAATGAAAAATAGATATAATTAGAATTATATGTGTGCAGAAGACATATTAAACATAATAAAAAACAATATTTGGGTAATGTTCTATAATATTTTGTTATAAAACGACGGTTCGAAAGCGAAGTGCAATACAATACTTATATACCCTAATATGGAAATGGCGAGAGGTCTTGTGCTGGTCACAACAGATTTTCTTTTACGTAGAATAACATGATATAATGTCACAAACATAACCTTAAAAAATATATAATCTAATTACACCATGTTAATGTACATAAAAATCAGTATAAAAAGTGTCTAAATATATTGAATATTTGAAATATGGGAGAGTATTTTTTTATTCGTTGCTGTACAAAGTCGCTCTATTTATGAACGAGTACAAGGTACAAGTAAAGTTAATTAACGAGACTACAATAAAAATTGAAATAATGGAAGGAACATTACTGTTTTCAATATGCTCGTTATCTTGTTTGTGTTGCATTGAAGAACGTACGTAACTAAATAAAATTCTTGTCAACATTGGTGTTTATTTTCGTTAGAGCAAAGATGTCTTGTTTACAGAATTATTTATAACGTAATTATATTTAATACCTCGCAAAGTTAATTTCCGTTACAGTTGGAGCATGTAACTTCTACACAAAGTTTAAAATTCTGGTGCAGTATAGCTTGCCCAACGGGGTTACGAAATTTTTAGTCTTCGTGATCGTGACGTGAATTAGCAATTAACACGAAAAATTGTCAATAATATTTAACGCCTAAAGTGAAAAAATCTGTTCTGGCCAGCACACGACCTTCCGTTAATTTGATGTATTTTGTACAAATCCCATACTAAAAGTTCATTGGAAAAGAGTCTATATATCCAGTAAAATTATAGCACAAACTAATACGATTTTTTACAAATTTAATACAGATAGTTCATTGGAAAATATTCTATAAATCCAATAAAATTATCACATGAATATACATTATGTATACTCATATATAAATACTCTAAAAATTTGTACACTTAATAACATTCTCTTTACAATCAAATAATTTTACTACCAATTTTTGAATTATTGCCCCAAAAGTCAATATACCCCACATTTAGATAAAAACTTCAAAATTTTCAAAAATCTAATTTTTATGTATCTAGATACTACTCAATGCGCTGATTCCAAATTTTGAAACTGCAGGTCGGTATCTCTTTTCGTTCTCGAAATATTTAGATTCAAAGTTTTGCTCAAAACTGCCCATTTTTGGGTAATAACCCAAAAATGGGTCGAGATATGGATTTCTTGACAACACCATTCGATTATACGGGCAAAATTACATAAGTACACCAATTTTCAGAATTTTTGAACACCGCATACAATCTCTAAAGCAAAATAACTGAAAATGGCCAAAAATTGCAAAAATCGTAAGGGGTACCCCTTACGATTTTTTCAGATTTTGGCCATTTTCAGGGGTTTTCAAGCTTTTATTTATAAAACATGAACCGGTTGGACAAAAATTATGAAAATTGCTAAACTTATATATTTTTGTCCATAGAATCGAATGGTGATGTCGCCAAATTCATTACCCAAAAATGGGCAGTTTTGAGCAAAACTTTGAATCTAAATATCTCTAGAACGAAACGAGATATCGACCAGCGGTTTCAAAATTTGGAATCAGCGCATTAAAAAGTATCTAGATACACAAAAATTAGATTTTTGAAAATTTTGAAGTTTTTATCTATATTGACTTTTGGGGGCAATAATTCAAAAATGGGTAGAGAAATAAACTTGGTAGTAATATTATTTGATTGTAAAGAGAATGTTACTTTTCTCTTGTCCGACGCATCTTCTTCACACAGTTCTTCCTCTCTCAAGTCTTCTGCGATACAGTCCTTCCATCTTTCTTTAGCCTAAAGGTGACGGAAGGTAAAAACAGTTTCCTTAGTAAAAATAATAGAACATATTAATTAGCACTTGAAACA
Source organism: Ophonus ardosiacus (assembly GCA_943142095.1). Taxonomy (NCBI): domain Eukaryota; kingdom Metazoa; phylum Arthropoda; class Insecta; order Coleoptera; family Carabidae; genus Ophonus; species Ophonus ardosiacus. The sequence continues at coordinate 82,430,282 of OW964823.1, forward strand.
TCGATGTAATTTAAAATAATATTTACACCCACGCCCTTCATTATTAATTGCGAGTGCAATTAAATGAAGTTATCGAAGCGACAGATAAAACATCCGAGGGTGTTGCAATCAGTGAGATTTCATTTGTTAATTAAGCCAGGGAAACATCACGTAATTGAATCAAACTTGTATCATCGCATGCGCGAATTCTACCAACAAGATGGAAAAACTTGCCGCTTGCCGTTGCAAAGGCAACACGATGCAACTCACCCGTACATATACTCATTTTGTTTGTTTAACTTTCGCGAGACTGAAAGATAATATAACTATGTTACTCAACTTGCATGCAGCTAAGAAACTGCAGTGTGTCTCACAAAATTATTTAAGTTGAACTTCAAAGCATGTATGTTTAGTTTATTTAGAATACTTTGACATCGCGTTCAAAATGCTTGCATTACATACGAAGTTATAGAGATTGCAACATACAGATACGTAAATTTAATAGTAATGCTGGTTGCAACAAAATTCATTAGAAGATTGATGCCCGGTTTCATATACGATTGTTAAATCTTGTGTTAGTTAACAACTTTTCAAAATTAACAACTTGTTCAAATTTTATGATGTTTCATGAAATTAGCAAATCAATTTTAAACTGTTGTTAGTTAACATGCATGTTAAAATTTGTTTAGGGAATTATTGTATTTTTTAGTAATATAAAAACCAATTTCATAGTTATTAATAATAAATGTCATTATTGACAGACTGGTAAGTACCAGTTGATGTCAAATTTTTATATATATATGATCCAAAATTAACAAAACGGTGTCCTTAGATAGCCAATCTCATTTTAAATTAAATCATCAAAAAATTCAAAAGGAATTCCTTGATCTCTGAATACTCTTTCTCTTCGCAGAAATCGAATATCAATTTCAAAAAATTCTTCTTCAGACTCATCAGATTCCGAAAACATAGTTAAATAATATTTCCTATGACATTAATATTTTTATTTTAAATTACACAGCTAATGCAACTTACATTTACTAATTTTCTTGTTGCAAATTAATTTATGACGGAAAAGACAAAATAAATATTTTGTTCTGATTACACATATGTGACAGATGTCTTAAATAGCAACTGGTTAGAAATTTAACAAGACTCGAGACTGTTGTTAAAATAGCAAACCATTTAACCATAGTTTAAATCTAGCATTTGTTGATGAAACAATAGTTCCTCCTTAATCAGTTGCTAAATTATTTAACAAATTGTTAAGATTTAACAAGCGGATATGAAACTGGGCATGAATGTGCTATCAAACAAATATTTCATTATACTACCGCCAATGACGCGGTTTCTCATGAACTAGCGCATATGCAGTACCTAACACCAAAATTTATCTGTTGTAAACTTACACGTCTGTACGCTTACCAGAATTAGCTAGAATTCCTATAACGACACTGGTTTATTCGGTTGCCTAGCTGAAATTGTATGTTCGAACAAGCAAAGATTTAAAGTGTTGGTTTATTATATTCTTGAAGATCTCTGAAGAATTGGAGTTGTTTTCGACGACTCGGGAACTTATGTTGGTCTCACACGACACTCTGGAACCTGGAACTGTTGATCATGTCTGGATACTGGACCTAAAATTGTAGAATTTCTCTAAACTCAAGAGTTTATAACTCAAAAGTTTATAACCGCCTATGCATGCATTACAAATAGCGTGTTAGGAGGTGGGAATTACTACCAATGGAAGTTAAGAAATTCAAATTCGAAAGGAGGGGCTAACATTCCTGTACTGCAGTTTCCAAACAGTTTTTATTTTAACATAAATTTCTTGCATTAAACTTAATAATTTAAATACACCTGTAATTATAAAGTATGTAGACTTATACAATGTTATAATATTCATTTATTTTTATGTAAATATAACTTAAAATAGCATATATTTCAAGAACATTTAGGTCCATGATGAAAACAGTTTGATATAAAAATACATAAATGTGACGTCACGTCAATCTTTTCAAAATTCGGGAGACCATAACTCACTTATTAATAGGAATTTTTTCACCGGATTTTCATCAATAGTCTTAGTTTTCCTAATATTTTCAGATGAAATTATAAAAAAAAAATGGTGTAATTCCCCATTCGTATATAGTGAACGCAAGAAGTAAATTTGGTCCATTATAGCCGAAAGTACACTATATACGAGTTCATTATATGTGTTTTGATTTACATTAGGTAAAATATGTATTTAGTTGGGACTCAGTATATGCGTTCATTATAAGCGAGTGTACATTATAAGCGAGTTCACTATTAGTGGATTCCACTGTATATAAATAAATAAATGTTACAATATGCTATGTTGTGTTTACCACCTCATTCTTCAAGGACACATAAATAAACCTCTTCATAATGTACGTGATTGAGAACAATTGCTAGGTAGATAGGTACATGGCATGAAATTCAACTGTTCCATTTCAACAACGCAGTGCATTTGTTCCTGTGGCGCTGGCTTTAGCATAGCTAACACGATTTGCATCTTCATTTAAATGTAGGGAGCCTCAGCATCATCTCAGACGTGTTGTGTTTGCATCTCGACTTGGTTTTGATTTATTACATAGCTGGATTTGTCTGCTGAAATATGAGCTTCGCAGCCATGCTACGAATATCGCCACTCCCACTCCACTACATTGTAATTGGAGGAATGATTGCAGACATACAACTTTACTTGTTAACTGTTTGTTAAGGGATGTGCTCTGTAATGAGGAAAACAGGAAATATATCCAATGCATAGATTACATTGTAGCCCTTCGAAGCCAATGAAGGTTTATACAGAGGTATATTTTCGTGCTGCCATCTATTAACATTTTTCTTGAACTACACTTGTGACAAAGTTCACTCCATTGCTATATAACAAACAAATCGCTGTTATGGTGACAGTTGCAAGATGGTGACAAATATGAAGTGAGTGTATGATCTTTGCAACAGTGACTCCCGCTATAACTATAAAGAATACATGACAAATATGATATTCTTTAAGCTTCCATAGCCATCCGAGAATTATGTAAAACGCAAATATCAAAACACAAGTGACAAAATACAGAACTTTAAAAATCTGTTGTGGCCAGCACAAGACCTCTCGCCATTTCCATATTAGGCTATATATGTATTGTATTGCACTTCGCTTTCGAACCGTCGTTTTATAACAAAATATTACAGAACTTTACCCAAATATTGTTTTTTATTGTATTTAACATGTCTTCTGCACACATATAATTCTAATTATATCTATTTTATATCAGTTTCATGTCAGAGATTGTTCCAATTCATTAACCAGATTGGCGGTATTTCTGATGGATATATGCATTTTACCACAATTTTACCTATAATTTCAAATATTTAATTAATAAAACAATAAGAAAAATTAAATATACTTCCCAGAAAAAGCTATCAGAATGTCACTAAAAATGTTGATATTAGACAATGACATGTGTCATATTATAAACATTGGAATTTGTCAACTGTTTTCCTTAGTACCTTGGCCTCAACGATTAGTTTACTCTATAAATTATAGTGTCTTTATTTCTAAATCTATACAAGATATAATAAAAATTTTAAGTGTATTAGATGGAGAATTTTATGTTCTTCAATATTTAATAAAAGAAACTCCCAAAAAATTATATTTAGAAGAATTTTTCTAAGAAACTACTACTTCCGGTTGTTCAATTGTTGCCAAAACCTTTTCAGCTCTTCCCAGGAATGTCAGATTGAGGAAACTGCAGTTAAATATTTTTTAAGTCTTATAGTTTTTGAGGAATCGTGTCTACAATATCCAGACATACATACACACATCCACACACACACACACACACACACACACACACACACACACACACGCACACGCACACACACACATCATTTTAAAAATGTTATAATCGAATTCTAAGAACCTTAAATCGTGCTTATTCAATAAAATCTGGATATGCGAATTTTAGCATGAATCCAATACCTCTCTTAGCGAGAGGTAAAAATGATTTAAGAAGTTTTAAAAAAGTGTTGTATTACACTCGTGAGGAATACATATTAGTCACTAAAGAAAAATAGCCACGATGCCTTTCGTGACTAATATGTTACGTTCCACACTTATATAATAAATAACTATTACTCAGGCACTGATAACGCCAAAAAATTTCATAGGCTGCTAGATAAAGACTGAAAAATGATTTTGGTCAAAAAATTTCATTTCAATTTTGGATTTTAAACTCATAATTTCAATAATATTTGAAATTTTTTAGAATAAGTGAACATCGATATTTGTTTTTTTTTATTTTGCGTCTATAAAAATGTGTCAAGTATACTAATTTATCTGTTTAAAATGATCTTCATGAATGTTGAAAATCTTTTCCATGATTTATAATGTAAAATTTACTGCGATACAATATTTCAGTGACATTTTTCAGGATAATTTATAATTCATCTCTTGTTTTTGTACAGTAAGCTTATTAACGCACTTTTGATGTAGTCTTTTGTACTTTTCAAACATTTAATAGCTAAAAAACTTGTAACAAACAAAGCATGAATATAGCTTGAGTACGTTGTTTGTATAAAGAATCCAATTAAAATGCAAAAGTGACTCAATTTAATTGTATTTTCTGTGTGGAATAGCCTCATCGTAAATATAATTTCAGGATTAAGTTTCACTATGTACTACCAAAGTTTCAAATAGGGTTCATTTAAAATTTAAATCATGCTCAATAAATTAGGTTAATAACGCAAAAATTTACTATATTCGCTTCACTAATATAATACAGAGTTATCTTAGATTAACATTATTTTACAATCATGATGTTTAGTAATTAAATTTTTTATTCAATTTTGACGTTTTAAACTGTCATTATTAACTCTATAGCAACAACTATAAGTAATATTTTATTCACAAGTAAATTAAAATTTTAAAATTACTCTCAAAATTTTAACTCACTCTGCAACAAATAATGTATTTAAAATAATATCAGGCACGAAAATAACACTCACCACAGTATTTATCAAACATTATCAGCCATTTTCATTATTTTTGACGACACAAGTGACAGACCATAAATTACCATATCTCACTTGGTGTATAAAATATCTATTATCCAACACTGACTCATAAAATACTTGTTACTATGGTTATTTGAAAAACTACAAATATTATTTATATTAAAAAACAAGTTTCGTAAGGCAATCTACGAGTCTTTTAAATGATTATATCGTTACATTAGCCATCTATTCCATAAAAAAACCAAAATTAGAGCGTGGAAGCAAGGATTTGTGATGATTTGATGAGTTTTTGTAGCAAAATGTGTGGTTAGTTGTCACGCCTGTCACACTGAAAAAATTAACAAATATTTCAAGGAATTTGTGATTATATAGACATGTATGTGCATTGACTGACTTCTCGCAATTATTTAAGTAACGAAATAACTAATAACTTTATTGTAATCAAAATAAATAGTTAACTAGAGATCAGATGTCAGTACGACTTGCAACTATCCTACCGCCATCTGTGTACAATCATTCCTATTACTAAACATAACTGTTCACACAATTTATTTCATATTTAATTTTATTTTATCGTTATTTTCCATTCTTCTTGAGTTTTTATTCAATCTAATCTAAGCATTTTATACTTTCGTTTTTGTAAATGAATGCCCTATTTCATTTTCACAGCAGTGTGGCATTTTGTTAGGTTATGTTAAATACCGACAGAACATATGTCAAATTGACTTGTGAACGTGATAAATGTGTAATTACAGTGCCATTAGTTCCCAACTAAACATTTTCACAAGTGACATTTCTCAACACTGTATACTTAGAAATTTGGACAGCGAGCGTTTTTTCTACTTTGTCGCAAATGGCTACTTTCTATAGTGACTGTAAAAAAAAATTGTTGTCTTAAATTCTATAAATATGTATTTTAAAATTTAATAATATTGGATAAAATTAGTTATTAATATTCTTACCTACATACTATATTATGCTTTGATGACAAGTTTCCATTTAGATTCCAACAGATAAGAAACTTAAAATATGCAATAATCTGTTACATCATCAATGTACATCATATTAAAATATTGCTTCATCCTACAATTACTCACATTTCAGTGTCCAATAAACAATGATACCTGAATCTTTGCTAGATAATATCGCAAGAATTCTGGACAAAGTAGTACCTCTTTTGGGTTGGAAAATGAGATACGATTCTATTTACGATTGCTACGACTGGATAAAACATTTTGCTTATAATGTCGGCTTGAACCTAACACAAAGGCAAATTGTTAATAACAGAGTGAAGTTCACTCCTAAGAAACTGACGATAAAGGAGTACTTCATAGCCAGTGGTAAGGGATTTTCTTTTTTCTTTTCTGCAGCACAATCAATGTTGAATGTTTTAAATTGAAAAGATAATTGGAAACAATTCTTTCTAAATCACCAGATATAAAATCATTAGAATGTCTTTACTCCATTCAACTCGTTTTGAAGAGTAATAAATTAGGCAAACTTGAAGTAATTTGACACAGTTTAATTTGATTGATATATAAATTAGAATTAAAATGGAAATCTTATAGGCTTCTAATTACAAATTTAAAACTGGTAATTCTAATTCGATGTCAATATTAACGAAGTATTTTGTTTGAGACTGTTTTTTGTTTGTTTGCTTTCATTTATTATGAAATGAAACAAGTATAACGACCTAATTATAAAATTTTAAAAATAGATATATGTAGACTGCAAAATACGTCTTTTTATAAAACGCGATCACACTGCAAAATTTTCATTGCCGGTTTTTCAATATCTGATTAAAATTTTAAGTAAGAGTTAAATAAACAAAATTAAATCGAAATGAACTGTCAAATGAAAGGTTTATCATTGCTATCAACTAGAAGTTCAAATTTTAACCATAGATTGAAAAAACAGCCCTTGGCGTTATTTTACAATCTATATTTTCGATTGTATTTTCTTTAAATACATCTCAAAATCAAAACATAACCTAGTATAAATTTTAATCTATATTTTCGCTTGTATTTGCTCTAAAAACATTTCAAAAACTCAACAAAACCTAATACAGGGTGTCTCAATAAGCTTGCTCACTATTGGTAACTTTTTTATTTGAAAAGATACGAGGTTAGTTCAATGAGCAAAATTGTGCCATTTTATATTAAAAAATTGGGTCATGCAGGCAAAATAAAAATTGTGTCAGCGGTTCCCAATATTTGCAATAGAATATATATTTTTTAAATGGAACTATATATTTTTTATTATCTTATTGGAAAAAGTATTTTTTTCTCTTTCCAATAAGGTAATGTTGTTTTTCTACAATTTTTTCAAATAAACGAGTTATTTAGGTTTAAAGATAAAAATTATCTTTTTTTAGTTTATTTAGTCAAGTAAACTATGGAAACAATTGTTTTTTATAAAATTATTATTTTATTAACTTATTTTATAGTAATAACAAAACAATTAAAGAAAATATTCAAATTGAAAGCCTCTGTTTCTTTCGCACATTTCAGCTCTTTTGGAAAGGGAGCCGACCGTTCTACGTAACTGGTGTCTAGATATAACTTTCCATATAGCAAGATCATATCTAACTTTTCTTCATTTGTAAAGTTATTAAACATTATTAAACACAGATAACTTTACGGGGAAAATTATTAAACGTCAAACAAACAAAGAATCAATTGTTTCCATGGCTTACTTGGCTAAAAAACTTATAAAACAGTTTGCAAAATTTTAATTTTTAACCGTAAATAACTAGTTTATTTGAAAAAATTGTACATAAACAATATTACTTTATTGGAAAGAGAAAAATATACTCTTTCCAGTAAGATAATAAAAAATATATGGTTCCATTTAAAAAATATATCTATTGTCCCAAATTTTGAGAACAGCTGACCCAATTTATATTTTGTCTACATGACTAATTTTCTAATATAAAATGGCACAATTTTGCTCATTAAACCAAACTCGTATCTCTTCAAATAAAAAAGTTATCAATAGTGAGCAAGCTTATTGAGACACCCTGTATAACGCTAAAAATTAACTCTTGGATAACTCGGGCCGGATTTTGCGCGTTAGGTTAGGTTATATTATTATATTTAAAGTATCTAAGTTAGCTACTCGTCATTTGATAAAAAAATTGACCAAATTATAAAAATTGCTAATTTAACAATCTGGCCGTATTTTACAATGTCAACAAAATAACTAATAACTATGACACAGTATAATTCTCTTTTTAAAATTCAAAGGATTATGTGAAATTTATTCTGTCCTATTATTTCACCACATGGCCACAAGGAATAGTGTTTTTGTTTTAATTGTTTTCATTGCCTTCCCTTCACAAAATGCCTTGTATGTGAAACAGTTCAACTACTCTATTTCCACCAAAACAATAGTAAACTTTTATGTAACTACCAAAGAACGCAAATGAAGCTCGAGGTTTTACTGTAATCTGTAATAGATTTTATCTTGTCGTTTATGAGTTTCAACACAAACTACAATTTTTAATAGATATACTGACACCAAGTGAGCTAAAGGTAATGTTTGTTCATGAGAAGAAAGTTTAGCTCCCGAGCCTGTAAGGACGAGTTAATTTCTTTGAGTGAATAAACATTCTTAGCTCACGTGGTTTGTACAATATTTTATTCAATTTTGACAAAATAATAATAAAAACCATTATAATATTTCATTATAAACATTTCATTATAAAAAACTGATCAGTTAGTAGGCTGAGCATAATAATCTTCGCTGATAGACGTCAAGTCATATAAAATGCTTTATTGTCTGTCATTTGTGCCATGAAAAATAATGAAAATGGCTGATAATGTCTAATAAATATTATGATGAGTGTTATTTTCGTACCTGATGTTATTTTAAATGCATTATTTGTTGCAGAGTTACTTAAAATTTTGTGAGAGTGATTTAATGGTTATTTATGTATTAAGAGCGTAAGGAGGCTTTTATGGCCTGCGGCGGGATTTTGAGCCCGAGGCGTAAGCCGAGGGATAAAAACACGTCAAAGGCCATAAAAGCAAGTTACACTCGTGGTACATACAAAACTTTATGCACGGACGAAAATTTTCAAATTATGAGTGTTAGAAAAATTGTATCGCAAAGAATTTGTCCTCGTACATCCAGTATCTAGTGTTGTTATGAAAGCGGAGAACAACAGTTTATTGTTTGTTTACTAGTTATGTCATTTGAGTTTTATTTTGTGTATCTCCGTGCTTTCCATATAAATATCACAAAATTAATTTTCAATTTTCATTAAGGAATATAAAAATTTTCGATTTGTAATAAAAACTTTTCATGTTGCCTGTTTAAATTGTTCATATTGTAGGTTATAATTTTGCTTGACGTAATGAGGCCCCCGGGCTATAAAATGACGTTTATGTCAAAGAAATTCGTGTATAATTGTCAAATTATGATACGTCCGTGCATAAAATTTTTTAATTCACTTGTGAATAAAGTGTTACTTATAGTTGTTGCTATGGAGTTAATGATGACAGTTTAAAACGTCAAAATTGAATAAAAAATCTTGTATTATCCTGGTCCACCACATTAGAACTGTGCTGACGTCACTATACATCTTCTCCAAATTTTTCAAAAATAGTCACTTAAAATAAATATATCATCACGGCATATTACCCATTTCTGGGTGTGCCAGTATCTACAACACATGTAAACATCGGTAATGATGACGATATATTTTACCATGTGGGCGCTTACCAGGCGTCACCTCACGGGCACTCATAGCTGCTGTGGACAGTGCACCACAGGGGTCACTTTTGTGCCATTTAAAATTGGAAATATTTGGCGTCTGTCGGGATCGAACCCGGTTCCCCCAGGTTCGCGACCAGACACTCAAACACGCGGCCACGGGACCCCATTAAAAAAAAAAAAAATAGTCACTTAATCTATTTAAATACATACAGGTATTTTTATTTTGTCTATTATCATATAGATATGTAAAAATAAAAATTTTGTTAGTAAAATTAGTTTTAGAACTAATTTTTTTATTTAATCCTGTTTCGTGAATTAGAACCGGAGTTAATTTGACAGTTTATGGACCTAAAAATAGGACTAAAAATGGAACTAGCGCTAATTCAGATTAGCTGCTAATTCGTTTCGTGAATTAGGAAAGGAGTTAAAAATGGAACTAAAAGTGGAATTAGCGGCTAATTCTTTTGTTAAATCTGTATAAAAATAGTTTTATAATTTTGTTTTAGGTCTGTGCCTAACAATATTAACAACCACAATACTGTATATCTATCTACATTACAAAATAGACATGCCAATTTACGAAATCACTGGCCTTCTCTATTTCATTGGTGTTGGTCTATTCTGCGAAACTGTTATCGTCAACTTATTGAGAAACACTCACACCTTATCCCACGTTGCCAATCTCCACAACGAAGCTGATACGGCAATGTTGCAGCTCGGATTGCAGTTCGATTATCGATTCGCAATCATCCCGACCATGTTTTTTATGGGCCTGGCTTACTCAAACATTGTATTCACCGTTCTTTCTTTTGCTATTCGGAATAATGAGAGTGTTTTCAGTTTGATAACAATAGTAATCTTAACCTATATTTTGGTGTGTTTGTCGTCCATGTTTTTTTTCTTGTACGCAGGGCAGGTCTATATTTGCAGCTATAGATTCATGAGGTTAAATGAGTTTATTGAAAGAGAAATTGTTGATATAGATGAAAATGAAATCATGAATTATAATGAAGAGGAGTTTGATAACTTTCTTATGAGGCAATTGAAGCCAAAGGATAATTTGAATTTGATTGCAATGGTGTACAGTAAACATTTAGAAATCATGAAATGTATTTTGAAATTATCTTCAATGCCTTTCTTCGTTCTTATACATGTAATGATAATGTTGTTTGTTATACTAATATATTGCTATATATTTATGAATCTAATAATCTATGAAATGATTTATTTATGTATCAGTGGAATGACAGGTGTTTTCTTTATGACATTTTGGGGAGAAATTATGAATCGACAGGTATGTTAAAATTGCCCACTCATTTTAGTCACCCTAACTAACTAATTACCATGGCGACCATTTAAAAATACATTGGGATGATTATAAAACAATAGGGTCCTCCACTAAATTTTTTTTACAAAATTTCATCTAAACTGAAAGTGATATGTAATTTTAGAAAGTCTTTATTGTTATTCGTTAAGCCGTAATAATTTTTTTAATATTCTGTAACGTAGATATAAAGATGATTTTGTTCTCAAACAGTGGATTTCGCTAATAATTGAAGTCACATAAATAAATTTTTTTCAGCACTTATAAAATGTATAAATATGTTAAAACCCCTGTGGTCAATAATTGGAAATATGGGTGGATAATAAGTAATTTAATGTCATAATTAATAAAAATACTACGTACATATTATAGTCCAAGATTTGATTACCACTGGTAGCCTGTCATTCAACATATCTTTTACTTTCATACCAACGCTTGTGATCTGTCATGGCATCATAAATTTAAACTAGTATTATTTGGTTTATTTCTGTTGTTTTATTGTTGTTATTTTCTGCATTTATATACTTGCAAATGGATTCCGTATTTCAAAAAGGCGATAGCAGATGGTTTGAAAATAGTATGAATTTGGAATAGAATAAATGTGTGACGTAGATATAGAGATGAGGAAATGGTAATAAAAACTCGATTATTTTAGAAACTAATAACTATTTTTAAACTTTGATAGTCCTTACTATACAATTTTAAGGTCTAGTTTTAATATAACTGACCCTTGTTCTAATTTGTTACTACGGTGGAGGACCCTATTGTTGTGTTATTTTGTCATAGCTTAATCATCCCTGATTAACAGTAAATACTACCAGAAGTGGCAGCACGAACTTTAGAATTCTATCAAATGAGTCATTGTTTTCGCTTTTCGCCAGGAAGTGAAAATTTGGTAGCATGCGTGTCTCGAAATATTCGCCTGCAAGCGTACGACTCGAGGCGAAAGTGTCAAAGTAATGTTATTATTTTGCCACAATTCTATTCAAAGCCGATTTATATACAATTTATACATTTATTATACAGGATGTCCCAGATTTAAACGGCATAACTTGAGCCATGGATTAAACACTTAAAAATAAGGTGTAAATTTTTCTCTTTAATTGCATGAGGATTTTCATGAAACCAAAGATGAGAATTTCTTTGATTCAAAACCAAATCTCCCGAACAATGCCACGCAGCGACCAATGCAGTGGCAGATCGTGAATATCTCTGAAACAAAGCATTTACGGACATTTGCTCAAATGAACTTGTCACCTTATTTTTACGTGTTTAATCCATGGTTCAAGTTATGCCGTTTAAATCTAGGACACCTGTATACAAATGTCATAATATTTTTTATTTTAATAGTATAAAATCCAAAAAAATCCTGAACAAAAAACGAATATAAATAAATAAATAAATATATCATCACGGCATATTACCCATTTCTGAGTGTGCCACAATCTGCTTTATCGCAGATATCGGTAATGATGATGACATATTTGTACCTTGCGGGCGCTTACCAGGCGTCACCTCACGGGCACTCATTGCGAATATAGAATTCTAAAGTGCATGCTACCACTACAGATGTTTTTGTATGTCCCGTTTCTTATAATATGTATTATTTTTTACTTTCCGTCTCCTTTAAGTAAGGAAGGTCTTTGGTCAAAAAATTTGGTGGTAAGTTTTTAATGAATAAGCACGTTTTAGGGTCCCTAGCATAAAATTTTACTAGTTTTACGATGATGTCTGTATGTGTGTGTGTGTGTGTGTGTGTGTGTGTGTGTGTGTGTGTGTGTGTGTGACTAAAATTTCTCCGGCGATTATAATTCTTGCTTATTCCTCTTCTTTACGACCGTATGAAGAGCTGATTCGATTTTTATTATAATTGGTCAACCGAAAGTTCCCTTATTTGAAATTTTCTTGAAACAACGCAGTAAATATAATTTTTTGACATTTTATATGATTTTCAATATGAAAGAATATCTTATTGTCTATAAAAATAAATATATCATCACGGCATATTACCTATTTCTAGGAGGGCCAATCTGCTTTGATGCAGATATCGGTAATGTGTCTGGTCGCGAACCTGGGAGAACCGGGTTCGATCCCGACCAGCGCCAAATATTTCGAATTTTAAATGGCACAAAAGTGACCCCTGTGGTGCACTCTCCACGCCAGCAGTGAGTACAAATATGTCAATATGTCTTATTGCCTATACGGTTTGGTAATACATTTTCCTTCATATTCAGTAGATATAAAGTTAAAGAATTATAAAGAGATTAACTTGGTAAAGCAGCCTATATTGCTATAATCAAAAAATAATCTGTTGTGGCCAGCACAAGACCTTCCGTCAATTCAATATATTTTGTAAAAATCCTATAACAAAAATTCGTTTGAAAAGATTATAATATAAACATACACATGTTAATCGCACTTGACCCTGCTTTCTTCTTCAGTTTTTCGCTATTTTATTAGTGGTCGCTGTTTCTTACTCTTCTCTTCCACTCATTTCTGTCCAACGCATTTTCTTCACACAGTTGTTCCTCTCTCAAGTCTTCTGCGATACAGCCCTTCTATCTTCTCTTTGGTCTTCCTCTGCATGTCACTTGTGAGGAACACTATGACACTTTCTTACCCGATACTTTCCATCTTTGGTTTTGCACTTGACACTGACATCTGTCAATTAGTATTTTTTGAATATATCCACTGTTTCCATGATAAATAGCAAAGCTGAATTTCGAAAGTTAATCTCTTTATAACTCTTCAACTCTATATCTGTTGAATATAAAGGTAAATGTATAATCAAATTGTATAGAGAAGAGCATTTTCTCTAATATTTATAACATAAAATGTCAAAAAATAATATGTAACTGCGTTTTTTTAAGAAAAACTGTTAAAAACTTCAAAAAAGGGTATTTCCGGTGAATCAATCATAACCAAAATCTAATCAGCTCTTCATATGGATGTAAAGAAGAGGAATACGAAAAAATTATAATTTTTTGAATTTTAGTATTGAAGTTATCGTCGGAGAAAAATTTGTCACACACACACAGACACACACACAGACACACACAGACACACACACAGACACACACACAGACACACACACAGACACACACAGACACACACATACACACACACACAGAGAGAGAGAGAGAGAGAGAGAGAGAGAGAGAGAGACACACACACACACACACACACATACATACATACATACATACATACATACATACATACATACAGACATCATCTTAAAAATAGTAAATTCGTATAGTAGGGACCCTAAAACTCGCTTATTCATTAAAAATTGACCACCGAATTTTTTGACCAAAGACAATACCTTCCTTACCGAAAGGTGGTGCTCTTTCTCTCAAGAAAATAACAATTGTGTTTTATTTTAAGGCGAAATATACATTGGAATTAATGGCCGACTGGTGTATGTGTTATTTTGATCCAGAAATGCTTAGTACTGTAAGTGATTGCAAACTGTATAATTTTTTACAATCTATACAAATAATATTTCAGTGGAATTCAATTTTGATGCAAGTATCACACGAAAAATTAGAACCAAATGCTTTTGGTGTTTTACCATTAGACACTAAACTAATATTATTGGTAATATGTATGTAAAATATATTTTACAAAGGTGAAAAGTAAAATTATGTTGCAGGTGATTGAAATTACTTTAGCTATAATTGTATTCATTGTGCAGTTTTCTACAAAAAAGGGTACCTAATATATTTATAACGTAATTATGTAATATTGTCCGTACATAAATATGTATAAATACAAAATAAGAGAAGTTAAACGTTTTCTAGACATATACAACTTAATTTTTGTAAAAATTATGAATTTATTTATTATCTGGGAATATTTAATGTAATTTTAATTTTCCTAAATGTAAAATAAAGAATGATAATATATTTGTACGTACCTATCACTAATTAATTTTATTTCATATACTTAAGTACAAAAATATTTTATCCAATACCAACTCATGTCATAATATGCTTTATTCACAATCATTATTGTAATATGTCGATTCTTAACCTTTTAGAGGTTGGGAAATACGTCATTCCTAACTTTAAAGACAATCTCTTGGGTTGGAAATAACAGATTTCACTTTCATCTTTTGGGATGGAAATGTTTATGTAGAGGTTGCCTAGCAACATTGTCATAGATCCTTATACTAAAGTAGGCTAAACACATTTTAAGAGAGCTGTCAAAAAATATTAATAAAATTAAAGGTTGTAACTCATTGATTTATTTTGAAAATTATTATGTGCAAAAAAATATTTTTTATTTGGACATAAAAATAAAAATAGCAACTTTTATAAAATTAATATAAAAACTAAATTTTCTAATATTTAGTGTAATAACCGGAACCACGAGAATTTATTACTTCTTCTCGTTTCATCATGAATTCAAGTAATTTTGTTATTACATTTCTATCAATTAATTTTAGTTCATCACTAAATAATACTCTTTTCCACATGTCAGTTGTCCAGTTTACATGATTTTCTGCAAAAAAAATAATCGGGCCTTCACGATCTTCTTCGAAAGAAGTGGTTTCTTTGCAGGCCGACGACTATAAAGTTCTCCGGCAACTAATATTCTTCTTCCCTGTCTTGAAGATATTTTATCTTTAACATTACTTAGTAGAAAGCCATAAATTTTCTATGATGATAACAACGGGTTTTTATCGATATATGTTTTATCATTCTGTCGCTTCGGTTTGATGTTTTTTTTTTTGTCTACTAGAAATTGTAGAAGGCTCAATATTACCCTTCCTTCGAAAATGGATTATTATTCGTGCTATTGTAGATTTATACAAATTAAAGTTCTTTGACATTTTATTCCGCGAAGCACCATTTTCATATGATTTAATTATTAAATTGCGAAATTCTTTAGTCAAAGTCTTATTACGACCCATAATTTTGAAGTACTAATTTATATTTTTTAAACAATTATACAATATAAACGTTGAAATTGAGAAAATAAAGACATTCATTATGTAGTTGCTATTTTTATGTCCAGACAAAAGTAAGAATTATGCAAATTAAATACTTACTTAATCCTGCACCTTTCTACCCTCACGGGTGTAAGGCGTTCCCCCGGCCTGCGGGGGAGGGGGTTGAGTTCTGATTTGTTGGTCTTCTCCATATTTCTTTCCACTCTGCTCTATCTTGTGTTGCTGTCTTCGTTTCTTCCCAAGTTAGACCTCTTCTTTGCGCTGCCTCCTTTACTTCTTCTAGCCACGTTCTTCTTGGTCGTCCTCGTGGTTTCTTTCTTCCAATTTTTGCTTCAAACACTTTTTTAACTATTCTCTCCTCTCCCATCCTTTCTACATGCCCATACCATCTCATCTGTCCTTCTGCTATCTTATCTTCTATTGCTTTTACTTTTAAGTTTTGTCTGTAGGTTGTGTTTTCAATTCTGTCCAGTCTTGTTTTCCCCTCTATTTTTCTCAAGAATCTCATTTCGGTAGCCGTAATTTTTTCTTTTTGTCTTTGCGTTAATGTCCATGTTTCAGCTCCGTGTATGAGTATAGGTGTCACTACTTTCTTAAATATTTGTACTCTGGTCTCTTTCGGTATTTCTTTCTTTCCTAAGAAGCTGTGTTTGATGCTATTGAATATTTTGCCTCCTGTTGTTCTTCTTTCTTTTATTTCTTCATCAAATCTTCCATCTTCTGAGATCATTGCTCCCAGGTATTTAAATTTTTGGACTTGCTGTAGATTTTCATTTTTTAGTTGTATCGTGTGGTGTTGTTCATTTCTTCCTAGTATCATGGTTTTCGTTTTTTCTTTATTGATCTTCATGTTTAATTTTTGTAGCGCTTTATCATATATTTCTATATTCCTTATTAAGGTTTTTTCGTCTTCTGCTATGATGACCATGTCATCTGCATAGCATAATTCTGCTATTTCCACTCTTCTCAATTTCCAATTTCCTATGTAGTATTTCTTTACTTCTTTCTTTGTCTCTTTTATTCCTTCGTCAAGAATTAGCGTAAACAGAAGCGGGCTCAAAATGCATCCTTGCCTTACTCCGGCTGTAGTTTCAAATGTATTGGAGGTCTCTTGTTTCACTCTTACATAGCTCTTAGTGTTTGAATATAGGCTCTGAATTCCTGTTATTAACGTACTTGATATTCCCCTTTTTCTTAGCGTTTTCCATATGTCTTCTCTATTGATTCTATCAAACGCTTTCTCTAGATCAATGAAGCACACATGTACGTTTCTCCCTTCTTTTATTGCCTTTTCCCCTATTTGTCTTAGTATGAATATCGCATCATTTACTCCTCTATTTGGTCTAAAACCAAATTGAGTTTCCTCTAAAGATTCTTCCAGCTCTATTCTTAGTCTACTCTCCAGGATTCTTGCATATATTTTGGGCACTGTGCTTATTAGGGTAATTCCTCTATAGTTCCGGCACTCTCTGCTATCTCCTTTTTTAAATATTGGTGTTATGATACCTATTTGCCATTCTGCTGGTGTTATTCCTAGACATATACATATAAATTCTATAAATTTAATATAAATTATTTTAACATAAAATAAACTTATTTTAAGACGTTATTCTTTATGTAATTTATTTTCAATATTCTTATGTTCACTTCAGAGAAATAGAAATTTTTTAAAAGTTGCTATCTTTATGGCCAATACTGTAATTCCCAAGCTAGCAACCATCTTATAATAACATAATAATATATAGTTACATACACTGAATCTCCACAATAAAATCCGCGGTTTTCTGTAGTTGACAACTTTCTTTAACCACCAATAACCATCTGCTCATACCAGCACAATCATTCTTAACCACACTTGTCAATTTCCGTCACTGGGCCACATAATTTCACATCACTGGTGAGCATATTCCAGATATTCGACAATCGGAGTAAGAGGAAGGAAACGCGGTGCTGCAAATTAACGGCGCTTCATGTACTGAGGGCCTAGGTGCACATCTGCATTCCTATTCAATTATCAGCCGGCTGCAGGGCGATAAGCAGGACCGCAAATAGCTTGCACTTCCTGCTTCCGGCCCTACTAGCCACGAGGAATGCAGGAGGAGGATCTGATAGTGGTGGGTTAGTTCGCGTATGAAGATAATGGAAATTATGTATTAAACTATAGATCGAAGGTATCACAGACTTTGTAAAACGTAGTTGTGGTTGTGGGTGGGTTTTTTTGTAACAAGACCATAACAAGCTAATAACTTTAATATAAACTCTTTTAAAATATAGGGGCCTATTCAGAACTCAATATTTGCATAGTCGTTATGGTATTTATGGTTGTTATGTACTGTAAAGATTGTTAAAATCAAAATTGGTATTCTCAGTACTGAAGGTGGTTACCGTCAACAATTGTTACGTGTTTTGACAGTCTTTATCATAACGACTGCTAAAACTATGTATTTATGGTTGTTATCACGTTGTTATTTATAATATTTGACATGTGACAGATTATTACATCAATCATATATTATTAATAATGCCCTTTCTGCTAAATATTAGCAGGATGCAGTTGATTATTCGCATGGATCCTGTTTCGACTTAAATAATGATAATAAGAACGATAAAAACCGTCGTGGACGAAAGTTTCTTTGAAAATATTATATTCTGTGGTAGGTATTCGTGAAAACCTAGTTATTTATTCTGGTGCTAATATGCGCTTTTTCTTCAATCAAAATTTAAAAAAAAATCTTTCCATAACTTTTCAGTCACGTTGTGGATCAGTGGTAGGAATTAACATACCCGTTCTGAATAATTTAGAAGTTTTCAAATATGACACAAATGTCATATTCTTCTTTAGTTGTTTTGGCAGAATGTTTGCATTTTAAATATAATTGGCAACACATTATTAAAAGAATAAAGAGTTGACATATAAGGTTAGGTTAAGTTCATATATGCATAATGAAGTTAGCTATTGTCAAATAATCTGGTTCATTCACAAGTATTATTTTGTAAAGATTGTCAATAATACCGACGTAGGTTCTGAATTTACAAATTCATAAAGATTGTTACAAATGTCTTTATGATAACAATCTTTATATCCGTAACAACCTTTATGACTGTGTTTCTCTGAATAGGCCACATAGTTTCCATAACAATATTTCATCCCTGTTATCTTTGTAAGTCAAAATTCCGTTTAGAGATAATTATCATTTTTTGATTAGTGAATTCTATTTTATTCCGGTATTTAAAACAGAGCATCGAACCCGAACCTGAACCGAACCAAAACCGGAACAAAACCGTAACATTTTAGGGAACCCAAACCCAGAACTGAACTCTATATTTTTCAATTGAATCTGAATCGGGACTGAACCAAGTATTAAAATTCCGGTTCAGGTTCATTTTTAGTTCAAAACGTATTTTCAATTATTTCCATATAAAAATCTGATGTGGCCAAAACAAAACCTACCGCAATTTAATTTTTATTAATTAAAATATATACCTACGTATTTATTAATGCTGCAGACTGTTCCATTGCATATAACTATTGCTTTATTTACTATTTTCTTTTTAAAATATCACTATTATTAATTTGAAGTGATTAGTTTTTTGACAGTGACTTAATTTTTATTAATTTAAATACATACCTACATATTTACTAATGCTGCGAACTATATAAGTTCCTTTGCATATAACATATAACTATTGCTTTATTTACTATTTTCTTTTTAAAATGTCATCATTACCAATTTGAAATGATAGGTTCTTTGACAGTGATATTTAGTTGTCAGTTACATTCATTTGAAATATGAACTGTGTAAGAAAGGAATTGTGTTTATCTTAAAAAAAGTATTTATGTATACCTGTAGAAAATTCAATAATCTTTAATTTTCTTAATGACAAAATGCGAAAAAATGGCATTTAATGGTATTTTTTGAAAAAAAGCCATTATGAGCTTCAGATAAAGTGCCATTTACGGTGATCCGATTTACACCAAAATCTAATGGTATCTTTTCATATTAGAATAGGGTAGAAATAGAGATTTCAGAATTTTCTGAATGATAGTATTTGAGATAGAGCGTCAACAAAATCCATACACATACACACATACATACATACACACACACACACACACACACGCACACCCATACAGACATCATCAATTGGATTCTAGGGACCTTAAAACGTGGTCATTTGCTAAAATCTCGATATGTGATTTTGTGAGGTAAAAAACATTAATTCAATTTTCATTTTGTCGAGTCGAACCTGAACCGGGAAAAAAACGCAAATTTTATTAATGCTTGACCAAAACCGAAGCTGAACCAATCTTTCAAAAAACAAATTAACCTGAACCTAAACCGAACCCAGTTTTTGGGGGTTCGATGCCCTGATTTAAAATCTTCAAAATATTATCAAAACTGTAGATACAGTCGACTCTCTATAAATCAAATTCACAAGGGAATTTGAATTTGTTCGAATTAAAGAGAATTCGAACTAGAGAGAGTACACAAAAAAAAAATACATTTTTATTTTTTTAGAAAAATGAGATATACATACCTATACAAATTGAAACATTATACGAGTGTCCCAGGCAAACCTATTCTAGTTATCTAAATTTAAATTCGATTAATAGTGAGGCTAATTTCATTGAAATTGATGGCAAATTGGCAAAATTTAGTTCGATTAAAGAAGAGTTCGAATTAATAAAAAATCGATTTAAAGAATATTTTTATATACGGGCGTATCAAAGTTCGTGTAACAAAAAGAATAGCGTATTCCTGAGCTCATTTTGAGCAAAAAGTGTTATATGAAGGCATGTCTGTAGATGACAAACCAAACATAATAAAATGACTTTCAATAAATAACAATGAGTAACCACAATCCTTTAAAAAACATTTCATTTCACAAACGCTTTGCCCAGTCTCGTAGAACTGTAATTACGAATTCCAGTACAGAAAATTATCTTTTAATAAAGCAAAAAATCATTCTTGGCAAAATTGTCTGTTGAATTGTTTCCGTAAATGCAGAATTTGTGTGCTTAATTTTGTAAAAAGACAACACTGCTATGGAAATGTAAATATGTACCTGCTACGTTAAAACGCATATTGCATGCACAAAGAGGTTATTAAACACGTTATGAATTTTGTATAATAGCACTGCATATACGAGTATGTTCATTATGGAAAATAAATTACTAAATATATCCAACTTTTAATTATGAAATTTTATTTTCATGTATTTGAAATACGCACGGTACAGAATAGGTTTTTAAATTAAAAATAATTAAAAATACATTCACATTTTAATTATGAAAGTAATTTCGTATACGAATAAATGAAATACATATTTAAAAATTCAATTTTGAAAAACCTAACGATAGTGTAATTTTGTAGGTGCTAAATTTACGCCAATTTCGTTATATCGCTACATTTTTCTCGATTCCTAGCTGACTCGTCCGCCATATTGGAGCCCAAATAAACGTAAATTTTGAAATAGAAGTGGATTTTAGAAGTTTATGTATTAACTCTTTAACGACCGCTATTCAGACGACAAACTATTACTGAAAGTTGGTCATTACACATCACTAGCAATGCTGTGTGATATGAAATGTTATTAGCCAATCAGATGCGTCCGCAACTGTGTGATATGATTTTATCACACGCTGCGATAATTGAGCGAACTAACCTAAAAATTTGTATTTAAAATTTTGACAGTTGCAGATAATTTGTTAAATTTACACGGATTAAGAAGGTTGGACCCTGATTTATCAGATTTTAAAATAATTTTCGGTGAATTCTGATAGCAATGATGTTAACATAATCTGTTTTAATATTTTTATATGTATATACAGTTATCAATTCAACAAATTGTGGTCGTCGGAAAAGTATCGTGTACAACACGTGCTGAAAGGGCATTTCACACTCGTGCAAAATATCCAACTTTCAGCACTAGTTATACAATATACTATTTCATAATTAAAAATAACTGTGTTTGAAAAGTGACTATTTACACACTGTAAAGAGTGCGTAAAGTTTGTACTTTACACATGGTTGCAGGAAATAGTATATTGTATAACTAGTGCTGAAAATTGGATATTTCACACGAACGTGAAGTTTGAGCCACGAGCCGAAGGCGAGTGGTTTAATCACGTGAGTGTGAAATACCCTTTCAGCATGTGTTGTACACGATATTTTTCCGACGACCACAAAAAATAAATAAATAGATTATGTTTACATCATTGCTATCAGAATTCACCAAAAATTATGTTAAAATTTGATAAATCAGGGTCCAGCCTTCTTAATCCGTGTAAATTTAGCAAATTATTTGCAACTGTCACATTTTTACATACAAATTTTTAGGTTAGTTCGCTCAGTTATCGCAGCGTGTGATAAAATCATATCACACAGTTGCTGACGCATCTGATTGGCTAACGAGATTTTATATCACACAGCATTGCTAGTGATGTGCAATGATCAACTTTCAGTAATAGTTTAGCGTGTGAATTTATGTACTTTTCGTAGTGGTCGTCGGAAAAATATATTTATTGCATAAGTAATAAAATAAATTATTTACTTGTGAAATTTATAACCATTTCTCCAATGATTTGCACAGTTTGGAGCAGAACATACAACCCGCCATTATGGATACTTTCTACGATTAAAAATAATGTAACACTGATATTGATTGGCATTGGCTGTGATTTACCTAGTAGCTATAGGTCAGATAGTAGTGACAGGCGACAAAATTGGATCTAGTCATATGATCCTGAAAAAAATAGTTTGCTCCAATAAAATTTGTTGATAAAAAAAACTGTAAAAAGAAGATGGGATAGAGGTAATACGATATCAATTTTGTCTTCCTTAACAGAAGTAAAATATTTCGGAGAAATAAACGAATATATCAAACGAAAAGCTCCCCAAGGAAATTGCTAAAACTGCTTACATTTCCTCTTTAGAAAACAATATGAATTTAACACCCCGTATTCTTGTTTTAAATTGCGTAACACTTAACCTTTTATTAGGCCATTATTACTTTAGAAAATAATAAGAAATTCCGGTGTCTAATGCAAAGTTCGCACAAAAGAATTTTCAATTTATTTGCATGCGTCGTGTAGCAGAGCAGCACGCGGTGTTTATGAGATCCCTGGGGACGAAGAACAGCAGCAGGAGGTAGGAGCAGCAGCTAATTTCCGGTCCTATCTTGCAAGGATTCTCCATCGCCCAAGGATTACGAGTAATGAAACTAGTCTTCGTGGTGAGCACTCAGCAGTGGGACCATAACCTATTTTATTTATACTAACCGAGATTGGGGAATACCAGTTA
This sequence comes from Ophonus ardosiacus, assembly GCA_943142095.1. Lineage (NCBI taxonomy): Eukaryota > Metazoa > Arthropoda > Insecta > Coleoptera > Carabidae > Ophonus > Ophonus ardosiacus. The sequence goes on from OW964823.1 coordinate 82,453,605, forward strand.
CTAGTTATTGTATATTGAACAACTAGATTGGAGAACAGACGGTCAAAAATGAGATTACTTGTGTAATTGGCTATAATAAAGTCTAAGGCTGTGTCCAATGTCGCATTTTGGCATTTAGTATTTGGGATTTAGGTAGGGTTGCCAACTGACCTTTTTTGGAAAGGACTGTCCTTTTTTGAGCATATTTTGTCCTTGTCCTTTTCTAACCCAGGAAAGGACGCGATTTGTCCTTTGATAGTAAATTTTGATATTAATAATATTTTTCTTCTTATTACAAATAGGAAAATGAAATAATAATTTCACATTTTATATAATGTAATGAAATAAAGACAGAATTTTTGACTTATTGATGTATTAGATATTTGGCAGTTAACATTTTAAGGTTAGCTATCTTATTGCGTTTTACTTGTTTTTGTCATAAAATATTGATTTTAATTTTTTAAGATTTTGTTATATTTGCTTCATTGTAAAAAACTATATATTATAATTTTGCATTAAAACACGTTTGACCTTGAAAATTTTCTAAAAATCGCCTGCTGCGCATTATTGCCCATAAATTTTAAACCTATACATAATTCAGAATAATATTGCCGAAAAAATGTCCTTTCCTATAATTTTATAAAGTTGGCAACCCTAGATTTAGGTCTTCACATAAATACAACTCCGACTTGCACACAGTGATATCCATTTCCATTGGTTTGTATGGCAACACTTTAAAACAACAAAAATGAATTATACAATTCAAATCCCGTGGCCGCGTGCCTGAGTGTCTGGTCGCGAACCTGGGGGAACCGGGTTCGATCCCGACAGACGCCAAATATTTCCAATTTTAAATAGCACAAAAGTGACCCCTGTGGTGCACTCTCCACGCCAGCTATGAGTGCCTGTGAGGTGACGCCTGGTAAGCGCCCACACGGTAAAATACAGGGAATTTATTTTAACATGCAACATATGGTCAATTACTTCCATGGTTACTCACTATTGTCAAAAAGTGACAGTACTGTAATATTTGTCACTTTTGAAATGCAACATACGAAATTTGTAGTTTTGTATTAACAAAACTAATTTCCAATAAATTAGCCTACGTACGATTAACAAAATATCAAAACATGAATGTTGCACATCTTAACAAACTTTAGCTTACAAAAATTCATAACTTTCATGTAATAAATGTTAAAAAATACTCCCATTTACACGGAGGCAATATTCTAATCGGTCGTAATAAAAATTAACAACATTTGTGATTTGTTCTGGAAGTGTTCCTGTGCAGCATTACTATTTATAATGTTGCATTTTAAAATGGACAAATTTTACATTGCTGTCATTTTTTGACAATAGTGAGTAACCATGGAAATGATGAACCATAATGTTGCATTTTAAAATAAATTCTCTGTATATCGTTATCATTACCGATGTCTACATGTGTGGTAGATACTGGCACACCCGGAAATGGGTAATATGCCGTGATGATATATTTATTTTATTTATTTATTCAATTTGATGCTTGAGAGTAAATGTTAATATTATATTTCATAAAATAGAAGCAAAGAAGCTATTCTTTGACAGTAAATTTGACGTTTTGTAAAAAATAGTGTGTTCGTGTTACAATTTTACAGGATATATAGAATCTTTTCCAAGGAACTTTTGGTATCGGATTTGTACAAAATACATTGAATTGACGGAAGGTTTTGTGCTGGCCACAACAGATTTTTTCCTGAAATATCAATTGTTGTTACTCTGTACATCTGTATTTACATTGTTTTTGTATTTTCATCAATCATGTGAAAAAAATTAAAAAAGAAAAATAGTCCACATAATCCAGAAGTTCGGATAAACAGGTGTCTACTGTAGTTAAGTTTAAAACAAATTAACTCAACGTATTGTAAAAATATTCATTTCAGAATTTCCGAATACGCTTTGCTTTATTTTTTTGTACGAGTTTTTTATTTACTTTTTGTATTCCCTCTATAAATATTTTTGTTGTATATACATATCTTTTAATCCCGTCATATTAATGAATGCCATTGTGTTTGTAAAACCGATAATATATTGTTTTCATAAAATATTCACAAAATTGTTTGAAACAGTTTTTCCGATAACGATATAACATTAATGTCCTTCATACAATTAAATTTTCATATATCAATAAAATAAAGCATTTTAATTAAACACTGTGGGACACAAATTTGCATATTAACATTCATCACATATTTACTCTTCGTCGGATGCAAACACAAAGTACAACTTTGTGGCCGGGAACAACGCTGTTGGTGAAATATCTGACATATCCCACGCATTAAATGCTACCGGAATAAATTGCTTCGGATGCCATTACCAAATTATTTTATTTCTATTCATAATCATATTGTTGATATAATCAATCGTAATATATTCAGAAGTAATATCACAAGACCTCCTGATTTTATTGATAAATTTTTATTTTGTACGAATTTTTTTTGCTTAGCAACAAACACGAAAGCAAACTGCATGGTAAATCCCGACTCCGAAGGAGGAGGGGTTTTACCTAATGTCAGTTTGCTTGAGTGATTTTGCTTAAAAGCAAAAAAAAAATAAGTGCTTAAAAATAAAGACAACGCAAAATGAAACTTGGCACATTAATTGTCACACTGACAGTTATAAACTATAACAACTGTTTATTTACTTGGTAGCGGAAAATTATCGGGGTAACAAGGTTTTATCAGTATAATACTGTTCCCATTGGTTGAATTTTCAAGTGTTTTGCATCATGATTGGTTAAAAACTAGTCGTTGGAATTTATCATAACAATAAAAATTAATGATGCTGTAGTTTTTATTTCAAATACAAACTATATTTGTTGTATTTTTTAATGTTACTATTGTATGTACCTACATTTTTACTGGCTATGTGAAAATAAAGAAAATATAACAATGAAGAACAAATGAAATAAAATAGACATTTACATTTACCTTCCGTCACCTTTAGGTAAGGAAGGTATTGTCTTTGGTCAAAAAATTCGGTGGTGACTTTTTAATGAATAAGCATTTTTTAGGGTCCCTACAATACGAATATACCATTTTTAAGATGATGTCTGTATGTGTGTGTGTGTCCGTGTGTCCGTGTGTGTGTGTGTTTATGAGTGTCTGTGTGCATGTGTGTCCGGGTGTGACAAATTTTTCTCCGACGATAACTCCAATACCACAATTCTAAAAATTATAATTCTTTCGTATTCCTCTTCTGTACAACCATATGAAGAGTTGATTAGATTTTGGTTGCAATTGATCCACCGGAAGTACCCTTATTTGAAGTTTTTAACAGTTTTTCTTAAAAAAACGCAGTTAAATATTATTTTTTGACTTTTTGTTATTATATATATTAAAGAAAATACTCCTCTCTATACGGTTTGATTATACATTTTCCTTCATATTCAATAGATGTAGATTTAAAGCGTTATAAAGGAATTAATTTTCAAAAATTAGTCAGCTTTGCTATTGATCATGTAAACAGCTGATAGGTACATTCAAAAAATTTTAATTGACAGATGTCAGTTGCAAGTGCAAAACCAAATATAGAAAGTAAAGGATCTAAAATTGGTATGTCATAGTGTTCCTCACAAATGACATGCAGAGAAAGGCCAAAGAGAAGATGGAAAGACTGTATCGCAGACTATTTGAGAAAGAAAGGACTGTGTGAAGAAGATGCGCTGGACAGGAATAAGTGGAAAAGAAGAGGAAACAGCGACCCTTAATAAAATAGGGGAAAGCTGAAGAAGAAATGAAGGAAGTGTCAAGTGCATTTTACTTAGTGTGTGTTTATGTGATAATTTTATTGGATTTGTAGAACCTTTTCAAATGAACTTTGAATTACAATCAATTAGTACTCACTTTAAAATTAATATTGGAAATCTTCATAAGTATTGAATAATTAAACGGGAAATATAGTGCACTTTAACACGCAGCTTTGGCTTGATGCATTAATAACTGATGAAGATTACGAAATTTCAGAGTTGAAGAAATTCCTGTACGGCGTGAAATTAGCAACCACTAACAATTGATTCATTATGGTCGAGCTGAATGTAGGTGCTGGCGTTGACTGCTATCATTCTGTACAAATAAGTAACCTAAAAAGCGAATTTCTTTGTTTCTCTAACCCAAAACATTGAATATTTTTATTATATCTTCTACATTTAGATATAGAGAGTCATAAATTTATAAAATAATTCGTTACAATCAAATAATGTTACTACCACTACTCTACCTACTTTTGAATTATTGCCCCATAAGTCAACATACCCCATATTTAGATAAAAACTTCAAAATTTTCAAAAATCTAATTTTTATGCATCTAGATACTTCTTAATGCTCTGATTCTAAATTTTAAAACCGCAGGTCGATATCTCTTTTCGTTCTCGAGATATTTAGATTCAAATTTTTCCTCAAAACTGCCCATTTTTGGGTAGTAACCCAAAAATGGGTCGAGATACGAATTTGGCGATATCATCATTCGAATCTACGGGAAAAAATACATAAGTACACCAATTTTCAGAATTTTTGAACACCGCATATAATCTCTAAACCAAAATAACTGAAAATGGTCAAAATTCGCAAAAATCTAAGGTGTACCCCTTACGATTTTTTCAGATTTTGGCCATTTTCGGGGGTTTTCAAACTTTAATTCATAAAAAATGAACCGATTGGACAAAAATTATGAAAATTGGTACACTTATGTAATTTTTCCCGTAGAATCGAATGGTCGTGTCGCCAAATTCATATCTCGACCCATTTTTGGGTTGCTACCCAAAAATGGGCAGTTTTGAGCAAAACTTTGAATCTAAATATCTCGAGAACGAAAAAAGATATCGACCTGCGTTTTCAAAATTTGGAATCCGAGCATTAAGAAGTATCTAGATGCATAAAAATTAGATTTTTGAAAATTCTGAAGTTTTTATCTAAATATGGGGTATATTAACTTTTGGGGCAATAATTCAAAAATGGGTAGATATATAAACTTGATAGTAATATTATCTTGTAAAGACAATGTTACGTAAGTGTACGCATTTTTAGAGTAATGTATCTAGTAGCCCAAATAACTCCTTGGAAACCAGGTGAAAAATTAAAATGTTTGTAATTGACAGAAAAATGTGACTTTGCCAGTGTCAAAAATCCATTTACATTACTGAAGGCTTTTTCTGGGAAGTACATTTAATATTTCTTATTTTATTATTAATTAAATATTTAAAATTATAGGTACATATACAGGGTGTATCAAGATAATGGAACAGTGCCGTTTATTCGTGTATGTGAAAAGATACAGGAAAATGTAATTAGGATATTTTGTAAGGCATAGAGGAGGACACATTTTAGCATAAACTTTATTATCATAAATCTAGTGATACTCAAACTATAGGGCAATATTATATTTTTTTAAATGGTATTATATATATTTTATTAACTCATTAAATAGAGATTTTGTTCTGAATTCAAAAAATTATAAAAATTAATTCAAAGTTAGTATTTCATTTCTACTGTATCTAAGTAATCTGAGCAAACATTCAATCAATAAAACAAAAAAAATATTTTAAAAGTTGAATTTATTGCCAAAATCGTAGTTTACTTGAATATAATAAAACTAAAATAAATTTTATTTATACACCCTGTATACCTATATACACATCAGAAATACCGGTACACTCGTCAATGAATTTGAAGAATTTCGAACATTTAGAAGAGTAGGAGGAAACTTATTATAGAATCAATTAAAAAATATAAAAATATATATTTTTGTGTATGTACCAGAAATGTTAAACATAATATGTACTTATACAGCCTAATATGGAAATGGCGAGAGGTCTTGTGTTAGCCACAACAGATTTTTTTTGTTTCGAATTACAGACAATCGCTGAGACCACATATCTTTGAGCTACCGTGTTGACTTTAACTATTGCTCGTAATCATTTCAATTTATTTAAATTGTGTTAAACAAATTTCTATTTAGATTGTGCTTTATTCAATTTATTTACATGATTAAAGGGAAAGAACTTGAACAAATTTCCTGCAATTATGTCTCTTTGTCTGAAATAATAGCTGTAAGGAAATTTTCTCGTTTAATTTTAATGGGCCGAATTCAGCACTCTTGTTTAACTGAAAAAGCTTGTCTAAAGATAACAAAATAAAGAGAGACATATGCATTAATAAAAAAATCTGATGTGGCCAGCACATGACCTCCCGCAAATTCCATGTTTAAAATGGTCATGAGCTTTAAGTAAAGTATCTTTTTCCGTTCCGGTTGATCGTTTGTAAACAAAATCTAATTTGTTGTTTTAATAAATAGAAGTCTGTAATACGAAATTAATTTCATGCCAAAAGTAATCGATTATCATGGGCCTATAGCGCCCACCATCAACTATAACAGTTCGACCTTTATCATTTTCGAAAAAGTAAGTTCCAATGACGCCACCTGACCATAGTGCGCGCCAAACAATCTCATTTAAACATGAAATGGTACCTCGTAAATCACATGAAGATTTTCCTCTGCCCACATCTGGAAATTTTGCTTATTAACATACCCAGAGAGGAGAAAATGTGCCTCACCAAAGAAAAAGATAATCCTCGAAAAATCATCAACTTCCAAGTGCTCTAAAAACGCAATATGCGTAAATTATTTGCTGTACATGATCCATGTCGTAAATGTGTAGTTGTAAACCAATATTTGACATTTTGAAAACACGTACTTATACTGACAGATTTATATTTACAAATCAAATATATTTCTACTAAATTCCTCTTAACACGGTTTCATTATTAATGTAAATGTGACAGTGACATTTGTTTAAATACGTCATAATTTTATTAAAGTATTATGTTTTTGTTTGACGCATGGGTCAGATATAAAAATAAATTATTTTATAAATTTATATTTAAAATTATTTAAAGTTTTTTAAAGTTATGTTATCGTAGAATTGAAGCTTGTGCCATTATATTATATTTTTAATAGTAAAAGTTGCTGAAAAATTATATTCAATGCAATTTTTTCAAGAAAAACTGGTAAAAGCTTGTATAAGTGATACTTCCGGTTATCTGATATACACTAAAAACTAATCAACTCTTCCCACATTAGTATAGAATGGGTATACAAAATTTCAAAATTTTCTGATTGATAGTATTTAAGCAATCGTGTCCACAGGATCCACACATCCACACACACACACACACACACACACACACACACACACATACACACACATACATACCCACAGACATCATTGTAAAAATGTTAAAATCGGATTCTGGGGACATCAAAACGTGCTTATTCACTAAAATCTCTATATGCGATTTTTAGCACGATCCCTATACCTCCCTTACCCTAGCGGGAGGTAAAAATCTATTGTGGCCAGCACAAGCCCTCTCGCCATTTCCATATTGGACTATGTAAGTACATTTCTGGTACACGAAAAAATTCTAAACACACACACACACACACCCACACCCACACACACAGAGAGAGAGAGAGAGAGGTGTCGGGATAAATAGAGAGGAAGATCATAGGAAAAATATTAAAATCGGATTCTAGTGACCATAAAACGTGCTTATTCACTAAAATCTGGATAAGCGATTTTTGGCATAAATCCAATACCTCTCTTAGCGAGAGGTAAAAAGATGCAAGCTGTTTCCATAGTTACTAGAGATTATTACTACACTAGTGAAGAGTTCTGAATACGGCCCATTATATTTAAAACGTAAGGTGAACTAGATGGCAACAACTGCGACCTGAGTGACAGTCACATTTCTCGTGACAAATGACGGAATCCACTTGAAGTGATTACTTAGTAGCAAGCACAACAATTCTACGTAGATACGTACAGGAATTTCTACAACTCTGAAATTTCGTAATCTTCTTTAGTTATTAATGCACCAAGCCAAGGCTGCCTGTTAAAGTGCACTTTATCTCTCGTTTAATTATTCAAAACTTGGGGAGATTTCCAATCTGAAATTTTAAAGTAGGTAGTAAATGATTGCAATTAGTTTATGAATTATAAGCAGTATGGAGTCCCGTGGCCGCGTGCCTGAGTGTCTGGTCGCGAATCTGGGGAACCGGGTTCGATCCCGACCAACACCAAATATTAAGAACTTTAAATGGCACAAATGTGACCCCTGTGCTGCACTCTCCGCGCCAAAAATGAGTGACGCCTGGTAAGCGCCCGCATGGTACAAATATGTCATCATCATTACCGATATCTGCGATAAAGCAGATTGTGGCACACTCAGAAATGGGCAATATGCCGTGATGATATATTTATTTATTTATACCGTGAGTATTTTTTAACGTGAAACATTGGGTTTATCATATCCATTGTTACGACTTGACATTTGATTGACAGCAATGTGTTTGCCTGTTCCATTTAAAATGAAATATAGGGAACGAATTTGACATTTGATAGACGTCAATAGAGGTTAATTTTGTTTAAATAATTATACCTGCATTCTAAATTAAAATTAGTTGTAGAAAAAATATAGTGTGCACTTTGTGCCCGAGTGGTTTTCTGATGGCTAAATTTCTTATAATATTTTCTGTCAAATTCATTCCCCATGTATAATTTTAAATGAGACAGACAAATACATTGCTGTCAATCAAATATCAAATCATTACTTATAGGAAAATTCAACGGTTATCTGTCATATTGACAAGATGTCATTAGAGGTTAATTTTGTTTAAATAATTATACCTGTTGTCTAAAAATTAAATTTAGATGTAGAAAAAATACTGTGTGCACCTTGTGCCCGAAATATATTTGTGGTTTTCTGACTCCGCTAAATTTCTTACAATATTTAAATATAATACTTCTGTCAGATTCGTTCCCTATGTTTCATTTTAAATGGAACGGGCAAATACATTGCTGTCAATCAAATATCAAGTCGTAACCATGGATATGACATACCCAATGTTTCACGTTAAAAAATACTCACGGTATAAAATTTTAAGTGAATTAGTGCTTGTTGACATCATTTAGCTAAACAATGTAATTATTATTGTATTTATGCAGTGGGAAAATTGGTAAATTAAACGTGAAGTTCATTATAGATTTATGTCATCATGTAAACCATTTGTGTTAGAGATAATTCGTATTGCTCGTATAATACTACGTTATAATTAATTTGCATACTATATGTCGATAATCATTTTGAAATATTGTTTAAAATAAATTATGCAATTTCAAAGCAAGGTTATGTTATTTTTTGTTTGGAGCAAAGTAATTCCGGTCGTGCTTGTATAACCTCATACGTTTATTTTTAAAAGATGAGGTTGTAATAATTACTAAAGCATAATACACATAAGGACTATTTCAGCACTTTTACTTAGTGCACTGATATACGAATGAAACCTGCGATACAAACGTAGTACGTAGTACTCAATCGAAATTGATTATTGTGCAAAATTCAAAAATTCTCGTTATCTTCTGATCTGGCATGGAATTTCTTTAAGTTTGGAAACAAACTAAAGTCGGAAGGAGCCAAATCTGGAGAATTAGGTGAATGAGGCAATAATTCGAAACCCAATTCATGAATTTTAGACATTGCAACAGATTTGTGGAATGGCGCATTGTCCTGGTGAAACAGCACTTTTTTTTGCCAAACCAGGTCTCTGCTCACGAATTTTTTCCTTTAGTTGCTCAAATAGATTTGCGTAGTATTGTCCATTAATCGTTTTACCTTTTTCAAGGTAGTCTACTAAAAGGATACCAAAATACGGTTGCCATAACTTTACCAGCTGAGAGAACTGTTTTCGCTTTTTTTGGAACGGGTTCTCCTCTTGCAGCCCATCGTTTTGACTGTTGTTTCGTTTCCGGTGTATTATGATGAATCCATGTTTCATCCACTGTTACAAATCTGCGCAGAAATTCTGTTGGATTCCGTTTATACAGCGTCAAACTCTCCTCTGCAATGGTCATTCGGGTGAGTTTTTGACAACAAACGCGACACCCATCGCGCAAAAATCTTTCTCATCTGCAAAACTTCACACAATATGTGATGTGTTCGCTCTTTAGATATGCCCACAATGTCAGCTATCTCGACCAACTTCAATCGACGGTCGCTTAAAACCACTTTTTGAACTTTAAGGACCATTTCTTCAGTTGTGACCGTTTTTAGCCTGTCTGGACGCTTATAGCATCAATAGTACTCGTAAGACCACGTTTAAAGTCTGCAACCCACGTTTTAACAGTGGTGAATGATGGAGCAGATTGGTTTAGAGTAGAATCCAGCTCGGCTTTAATTTCTGTGGGACTTAAGCCCTTAATAAAAAAAATATTTTATTACAGCTCGTACTTCGATTTTCTCCATTCTTTGAAAAACTCAAAAGTTGTTTTCTTTGGCGCTCTCTCAAATAGAAACTGCTTGGCCGAAGATAATGAAATTTCACTGACAAACTATTGATAAGTGACAGTACAACGAAAAATTTACAGATAAATACTTCAAATAAAAGTTATAGAAATATTAATTGCACGCATTTTTTATTTGAAGCATTTTTCTCTCAAATAATCCATAAACAACTGAGGGAGATAAAACAATTTTAATCATATGCTAGCTAATCCTTTGTTCATACTACGGTCAATATGGGTATGCTTCTCGTCAAGAAAAAGGAATGTTGAAAAGTAGGTCTTTAACATTTAATTGTTTTCGTTTTACAAATAATATTATTTTGTTTTGACACATACTACCTTCAACATGTTACAAAAAGCAATTTATTTTCAATAAAACTTTACGCGTTGGAAATAAAAATATCAAATAACACAAATTTCTCATACATTAAAAATGAAAATTGTGTTTTAAACTTTTCCAACATTTCAGGAAAATATGTAAATATGTAGTAGGCTATTTCATTTTCTGTACTGACACAGTATAAGTCAGAATTTAATGAATGTCTGTCCGGATATGAAAAAATGTTTGATTTTTGTATGGTTCAATATTCGGGATTGATTTGCATGTAGCCGCCGTCTGGCGAACAATATGAGGCCTGGAGATGATTTCCGGACTGGGTTAACGAGTGACCGAGCTCCGGACCTCGGACCCGGACCCGACCCCCAACCGATGGCGAAAGCAGAGGTATCACAAATGTTTCCCTATACAAAATATGCTTGATCGAGATTTTAGAAAAAGAACACGTTTTAAGGTCCCTAGAATCCTGTTTTAACATTTTCACGATGATGTCTGTATGTGTGTGTGTGTGTCTGTATGTGTGTGTGTGTGTGTGTGTGTGTGTATGGATTTTGTCTATGCACTATTACTCAGAAAATGCTGAAACCTGGTATTCTAATTTTGTTGTAATTCGTATAGCCGGAAATGGCACTATACTTGAAGCTCATAACTTTTTTTTTCAAAAATTACCTTAAAATTTCATTTTTCGCTATTTATATCATTATAAAAATTAAAAGTTATTGAATTTTCTACAGATATACATTAATACTTTTTCTATATATTTTATAGAAATTTAAAAAGTAATATTTTTTTATAAATCTCAGCATATGATTTAAAGATTCCTTCGTTACACAGTTCATATTTCAAATGTATATAAATAACTGATAAATGTCGCTGTCAAAAAACGAATCATTTCAAATTAATAATGATGACATTTTAAAAAGAAAATCTGTTGTGGCCAGCACAAGACCTCTCGCCATTTCCATATTAGGCTATATAAGTATTGTATTGCACTTCGCTTTCGAACCTTCGTTTTATAACAAAATATTACAGAACTTTACCCAAATATTGTTTTTTATTGTATTTAACATGTCTTCTGCAAACATATAATTCTAATTATATCTATTTTTCATTGTATGAGGAAGTTTCTAAATGTCAGAGATTCTTCCAATTCATTAACCAGATTGGCGGTATTTCTAATGGATATATGCATTTTACCACAATTTTACCCATAATTTCAAATATTTAATTAATAAAACAATAAGAAAAATTAAATATACTTCCCAGAAAAAGCTATCAGAATGTCACTAAAACTGTTGATTTTTGACAATGATATGTGTTATTTACAAACTATGTTATAAACATTGGAATTTGTCAACTGGTTTCCTTAGTGCCTTAGCCTCTGCGATTAGATTACTCTATAAATTATAGTGTCTTTATCTCTAAATATATACAAGATATAATAAAAATTTTAAATTTATTAGATGGAGAATTTTATGTTCTTCAATATTTAATAATAAAAAAAACTATATTTAGAAGAATTTCTCTAAGAAACTACTACTTCCAGTTGTTCAATTGTTACCAAAACCTTTTCAGCTCTTCCCATGAATGTAAGATTGAGGAAACTGCAGTTAAATATTTTTTAAGTCTTATAGTTTTTGAGGAATCGTGTCTACAACATCCAGACATACAGACCTCATTTTAAAATGTTATAATCGGATGTTATAATCGGATTCTAGGGGCCTTAAATCGTTCTTATTTAATAAAATCTGTATATGCGAATTTTAGCATGAATCCAATACCTGTCTTAGCGAGAGGTAAAAATAGTAAATAAAGAAACCTAATATAGTTTGTAGCATTAGTAAATATGTAGCCATGTACGAGTATATAAATTAATAAAAATGGCGGGAGACATTGTATTGGCCACAATAGATATTTTAATTCAGTGTAAAATTTGACAAAGACAAAAGATATAATTATATCCATAGATTATTGTAAACTGTTCGTGCAGTTTATTTCAAATTTTAATTAGCACAAAAGTGGCCCCTGTGGTGCACTCTCCACGCCAGCAGTGAATGCCCGTAAGATGAAGCCTGATAAACGCCCACACGGTACGAATATCGAAATAGGTAATATGCCGTGATGTTGATGTTTAATTTATTTATGTAGTTCTCCTCTAAAAAGTCTAATTATACCCAAAGCATTCAAGCAGCCAATGCACGTCATTAATAAAAATTGAATAAAAGTAACTAGATGTGTGACGTCATGTACTGGTACGTTTGCAGAAGTTTTAGAATCTTTATGAAAAGAATTATACAGATTGCAATCTATATTATCGACATGGTCATGAACTGTCACATCTACAAAATAAATACTATATTTTTGTCACTGTCCATTTCTATTTAAATTATTTTATAATACTAACCTTATTTATACTTATGTATGCCATATAAAGGCAATAAATAAAAAAGAAATATACCGAATTCTTCTGATTGATTAGAAATGTTACCTTTGGCAGATTCACAGATTTTGTGTTTGCGTTAACAGTCACGTTGCGTCGTTGCGTTGCGTTTAACATTTTATTATAAATAGGCCTTTACAACGCACAAAAATGTTTCAAACACGATACAAATGTTTTTCAAATAATAACTTTGACAGTATGAACATACAAATGAGGTCATGCACGACTTTTTTTATAATTTTAATCGATAGAGTAGTGAAAAATAATAGACCCGTATTTTTTATTTTTCCTCAAATCGATCTTTAATCATGAAAAAATTGTAATTGAAAATGACATTCTTTAAAATGCGGCTGAAGACCCCCGCTTCGTCCCTTGTCCATTGACGTCACAGAGTGAGAAGCACGACCATTTTGATTTTCACATTGTCTTAAACGTCAAAGTGACATTTAAAGATAACCTAAAATTTATGAAAGTAAACATGTCGATGGAACGTTGTTTCGTGCCAAAATAAAGAATAAAATAATATTCTGGAATATATTCAATGTCTCATATGCGTTTATAACCTCCTACCGTCTAATTCAAAGATTCAAAAGTGAAAGAAACATCTGATGTAACGTAGATAATTTCACGCCAAATGAAAATTATATTTATAAAAATAAATAGAACGATATTATATTAATATAAAATAGCATATTTAGATATGTAATCCTCAATTTATAGTTTATATATATTTTTCTTTTAGAAATTATGTGTCCATATAAAATGTGTGTTTGAAATGAGTCTGAACTTCGTTCGTAACGTTGTGACGACAAAACATGGCTGGTTTTTGCAACTTTTTAAAAATACCATACTTTAAAACGATTTTATACAACAAAAAATATAAATAAAAAATCATTTAATCATACTGATCGATGAATTAGACTATCCTTTTTCGATTTAAACAGAAAAAAGGTACAATTATTTTTTTTTGCATGACCTCATTATCAATGTTGCCAACTATAGCAACAATTAAACGAATAATATGACGTTGATGTACATTATTTATATATTATTCATGTCATATCTGATAAGTAATGAACTCTACTTTTCATCTTAATAATTATTATATAAGGCTATACACTTTTTGACGGTTAAAAATGATTGAAATTTTATTTCATTTTTCACTATTAGTGATTTTAATGTATTAAGGTTTTTACACTAAATGATGACGTGCATTGGCTGCTTGAATGCTGTGGGTATACACCCAAGTTCACAATTTTGGTGCTTATGAAACAGTTAATTATTAAGTATTACAAAACTTTAAATAAGTACATGTTTTATCACAAAAAAAAAATTTAAATTTGTGCAAAAACTTATGGGAAATACATTAATAACACTACATAATAAAATCATAGTAAATTTAAATTTCATTCTGTAATAATATTATTGCAACTGTGTACTACCCATAATTCATTGTAATAACCTTCCAATGTCCTCCTACTACATTTTACCGCCATAAATTCCGATCCTCCACCGTTTATTTCCCACTGGATATTCGTCGCGACATCTGTAGATGAGGTCTGTAACCACATTGCGATCTGAGGCAGCGAGGCCGGCTAGCATCTGCCTGTGACGTTAATGTATCTGTTTATGATGTGCTAATGTAACTTGTTGCGACAACTGGGTCCGTACAACACGTGCTGTTGCCCTACGTCACGTGACCTAGCACACCACCAGCTAATGGTGATGACGACGGACGGCCACTGATGATGACAGTAATATCGCTGCATATCAAGTTTTATTCGGTTAGTCATTAGATTGATGGTAAAGGGAAATGGACATAGTTAAATTAAATGGCCTGCAATTGTTGTTTAATGGACGGCATTATGCTAATTGAATGATTAATCAGTTTAGTATACTAACTATGGTATTGGATTATTTATCTGCTATATATTTCACCATGAACTAGTAAATAAAAACGTTTACCACATACCACAATTTGAAATCAATGATTTTTTTATGTTTAGTGAAAAATATATTTATAGTCATGGCCGGCTAGAGGTAAGTACGAACGATGCATCAGACCCCTCGCTTCTCAGGGCCTAGCGATTTGTAAACAATTCACATTTATTTACTACTAAATAAATTAATGTAGTCAATATTTTTCTGAAAATGTTAAGACAGAAGTTATATCTTACAGCTCTTCAGTTTGTAGAAAGGAAATTTGATTATAACAATAATTTTTTTGATTACAATAATATATATGTATAAAATATATCATCACGACATATTACCCATTTCTGGGTTTGCCAGTATCTACAACACATGTAGACATCGGTAATGATAACGATATATTTTACCGTGTGGGCGCTTACCAGGCGTCACCTCACGGGCACTCATAGCTGGTGTGGAGAGTGCACCAATAATAATAGTATATTGCATAACTAGTGCTGAAAGTTGGATATTTCACACTAGTGTGAAGTTTGAGCCACGAGCGGAAGGCGAGTGGTTTAATCACATAAGTGTAAAATACCATTTCAGCACGTGTTGTGCGCGATACTTTTCCAACGACCACAAAATAAAACATAAAATTTACATAAAAATATCAAAACAGATTATGTTAACATCATTGCTATCATAATTCACAAAAAAATATGTTAAAATCTGATAAATCAGGATCCAACCTTCTTAATCTGTGTAAATTCAGCAAATTATTTGCAACTGTCAAATTTTTAAATAAAATTTTTAGGTTAGTTCGCTCAGTTATCGCAGCGTGTGATATAGTTATTTTCGTAACAAGTTATGAAATATAACAAATATCATGCGAGTGTAAATTGACGCACGACGCGTAGCGGAGTGCAAGTCAATACACACGAGCTAAGATATTTGTATTTTATACAAGTTATGAACATTATTTTTTAGAAGAGCATAAATAAATTTTACTTTTTTTCAAAACTGAAATTTAGGTTCAAACGTACGGACAGTTGACAAATGAATAATGTATACATATAGCCAGAAAATAATGACATAGTAACCTAGCAACCGTGTCAACTATTACGATATGAAATATATCGTAACACTAATGTGATAAGTTCAACTTTCAGGGTTAGGATACTACGTTGATACGACATACTTATCACAATGGTCGTCTAAAAAAATCATATCCACACAGTTGCGGACGCATCTGATTGGCTAACAAGAATTCATATCACAAAGCATTGCTAGTGATGAGCAATGACCAACTTTCAGTAATATTTTATCGTGTGAATTTATGTACTTTTCGTAGTGGTCGTCGGAAAAAATAATTTTTATTACAATAATAAAAATTACTTACTAGATTTAAATTTTTGACACCCTTCTTAATTTGCTGTCCCTAGGAAATTACTCTCTAATGCTCAGTTGCACCAACAAGGCTTAAATTTTAAGCTAGGTTTAAACAAAAAAATGTAAATCGAAATTTTGACAGCAATATATTATAATTCATTTGACATTTCATTTGTATACAATATTGTCAATTTAAGCCAAGTTTAATATTTAAGTTACATTGGTGCAACCGGCCATAAGAGAAGTATTGGATTCATGCTAAAATCACATTTACAAATTTTAGTGAATAAGCACATTTTAAGGTCACCAGAATCCGATTTTAACATTTTTACAATGATGTGTGTGGATATGTGGATGTGGGAATTGGACAACCGGAAATAGTAGTTTCTTACAAAAAATCTTGTAAATTTTCTTTTTTTTTGGAAATTTATATATGAAAAAAAAACCACAGAAGATCCTGTTTGATGAATATGGTAGCTGGACCATCGTAACGATTTTACTTTTATGTTATTAACATTGCTTAGAGACAATTCTACTACTCCCAAATATTTCAGGTCCAGCCAAATGAGAGGTGCTGAAGAAACGTGACAATGATGGACGACGTGTTTGATAACTGAGTAATGAGTAAACTTTAAATTCGATTTAAAAATATTTTTGGTACCCAGTCAACAAACACAAATAATTTTTCCATTTTGACATAATTTCTGTTAAAAAATTGTTCACAATTCTTTTTTTGATATTTCTAAAAACAGAAGAATCAGTTACTTTAAAAACATTTCCATCCCAAGAGATGGAAGTGAAATCGGTTATTTCTAGCCCAAGAGATTGGGCCGAATTCAGCACTCTTCATTAGCTTAGTGATCGTCTCTAGTAACCATGGAAATAGCTTGCATCTTTTTCTAATAAATGTATTATTACATAAGTCTCTCTTTATTTTGTTATTTTTAGATAAGCTTCATTAGTTAAAGAAGAGTGCTGAATTCGACCCATTGACATTAAAGTTAGGAAAGACGTATTTCCCAACCTCCAGAAAGTTATAAATCTGTTTATTACTATAATGATTGTGAACAACATATTTTAAAAATGTTTCTAGTCTTTTTAATGTAATGTAAATTTCGCTTCTTCATTCATTTTTCCTTGTTTTAATCCTGCAATGGAATAATGAGGAAAAATAATTAATAAGAAGAGATTATAAAATATAAATGTAAGCTGATTGTTTGTTTGGAAGGCAGAGTAACACTTCTTTTAAAAGTTCATAATGCCCTTATTTGGAGATAAATTTCTTAAACAAGAAATTTCGCAATATTAAATTATCAGGTAAAGAGCGGAAAATTGGAATAAAAAGGAATTAAAAATTTTAATTACATACTATGCCTTTTGAATGAAACCGTAATTAAAGGCGGAAAGTTCTGTGATTAAACCGCGCATAGTGGAAGTTTTCCGCTCAACATGCAAAATACAACAATTATATTCCCCATTTAATTCAATATCAACTTTCAACTAATCATATTTCTCGCTTCGCTGACAACCCAACATTCATCCCATTCAAAGTTTCATTTCACAAAATTATTTACTTTTTATTAACGCTCAAACGTAGTTAGAATCAGAAAGGTCTTCTACCATGAAACTTTGGCACAATAAATGAGAATTAGTTACAGAGAAAATATAAACAATTTAAACTTTTGTGCTGTCTCATCGAAACTAGTGCTGTGAGGATCCGACAAAACTTGGATCCGAGTTCCCGGATTTCAAAATATCCGGTTCTTCGAATATCCGATGTTCGGATATTGAAGGGGGTATCCGTAAATTTAATCCGGATCTGGACTTTGGTTTTGGGACTCCATGATAATATACATTCAAATATTATCGTCAGGTTCAATACTGAGAATATTCGAATTTGAGAACCGATGCGGATATTGAAATTCCAAATCTAAAATCCGATACTCGTACTCATAGTCGGATCCGGATCCAAAATCAAATACTCAGACTCAGATACGGATCCAAAATCCGATACTCAGATCCGGATCCAAAATCCGATACTCAGATCTGGATCCAAAATCCAATACTGAGATTTGAATCTGAGATCCGGATAGATCAACATTCATTTATTCGGATATCCGGATATTTTTGGATCCGAAACTATCCGGATCCGGATCCCACCACTAATCGAAACCCATAGGATCGCAACCTTTGGAATTTGGAACGCCTCTCACCTAGTTGACAAAGAAACCCAAATTTCCATCCTCATAAATAAGACTGTGATTTTGGACTCTCATAACAAAAATATAGTGTCTTTCAATAGGAGTGACAGTTTTTACCTCCCGCTATCCTTGGTAAGGGAGGTATAGGGATCGTGCTAAAACTCACATGTCGAGATTTTAGTAAATGACCACGTTTTAAGGTCCCTAGAATCCAATTTTAACATTTTCACGATGATGTCTGTGTATATATATATGTGTGTGTGTGTGTGTGTGTGTGTGTGTGTGTGTGTGATTAAGAAAGAAAATTTTCTGTAACGTCATTATATTTAGCTGGAGAAGGAAACCATGTTTAATGTATAGATGGCATGGTGTGCGAGAAAGTTTTAAATTGAATTTAACATTAGTTCATTTTTTTCTCTGTCTGGTCTCTCAAATACATTAATTACATATAATTTAAAATATCGATAACAGACAAACTAAAATACTGACCTCCAAACTATTGTTGAAACGTCAAACAGGAGATCTACATTACCCGTACAAACAAACGCTATGGCTCTACGACCATTCATTGGTGCGGCGTAATTCTACGTCATACATGGCGGGAATTCAAATAATCAAATTTCATTATTTTTTTTCTGGCTAATTAATAAAAATTTTGTCGAAAGAAAAAATATGTGTACTAAGTTTTTACCTGCCCTTCAAAAATATTAAATAAAAAAATCTGTTGTGGCCAGCACAAGACCTCTCGCCATTTCCATATTAGGCTATATATGTATTGTATTGCACTTCGCTTTCGAACCGTCGTTTTATAACAAAATATTACAGAACTTTACCTAAATATTGTTTTTTATTGTATTTAACATGTCTTTTGCACACATATAATTCTAATTATATCTATTTTATATCATTTTCATGTCAAAGATTGTTCCAATTCATTAACCAGATTGGCGGTATTTCTAATGCATATATGCATTTTACCACAATTTTACCTATAATTTCAAATATTTAATTAATAAAACAATAAGAAAAATTAAATATACTTCCCAGAAAAAGCTATCAGAATGTCACTAAAAATGTTGATATTTGACAATGACATGTGTCATGTTATAAACATTGGAATTTGTCAACTGGTTTCCTTAGTGCCTTGGCCTCTGCGATCAGTTTACTCTATAAATTATAGTGTCGTTATCTCTAAAACTATACAAGATATAATAAAATTTTTAAGTGTATTAGATGGAGAATTTTATGTTCTTCAATATTTAATAAAAAAAAACTCCCAAAAAATTATATTTAGAAGAATTTTTCTAAGAACTACTACTTCCGGTTGTTCAATTGTTACCAAAACCTTTTCAGCTCTTCCCAGGAATGTCAGATTGAGGAAACTGCAGTTAAATATTTTTTAAGTCTTATAGTTTTTGAGGAATCGTGTCTACAACATCCAGACATACACACATACACACATCCACACACACATACAGACATCATTTTAAAAATGTTATAATCGGATTCTAGGGACCTTAAATCGTGTTTATTCAATAAAATCTGGATATGCGAATTTTAGCATGATTCCAATACCTCTCTTAGCGAGAGGTAAAAAGGTACGCAAGTAGCCCATTGTAAATTTTAAATCAAAATTTCTAAATGTAAATTTATAAACTAAATTCATCCCAAACCAGCTCTATAAAAGATACGTACATACATAAATTTTATTTGGTCTAAATCGACCTGAAACATTCAATATTTGTTCATCAAATTTCTATTCTTTTTTCTCCCCCTGGCTTTAGAATTTAACATTCATGAATGCATTAGGCAACAACACGTTCGTGTCGCGTGTCATGGAACGCATCATGTCCGTACCATTGCGTAGCTCTGACAATGGAACATCAAATAGGAAATCCTTTAAAATATCTTCCGGAATCAACAACGATTTGGGATTTATTGACGTGTTCCAGCTTTCGTTCTTCTGGTTTTTTTGTTTTCCGGAGCAACCGATAACATTCACCAGTTTTTCTCCAAAAGAGCTCGTCAGTGAACGAGATGTTTCAGTTTCAGTCAATGTTTCCATAATAGGAACAGAACAACTTTTATGAATAATAAAGGATCGGGATATCTGTCATTTTTATGTGTTTTCTTTTACAATTTGCAGTGTGTACTTTGAATCTGATATCGAGTATCTTTTTTCTTAAATAAAGTACCTATGTATACGTACCATCACCATCAATTTTATAAATTGTTTGATATCAGTTTTGATTCTGCATTTTAAGCTCAAATACAAGGTGTTATATTGACAAAATTTTGTTCTAATAATTATTTAAGTATTAAGGGCCGTTTTCATAATAAATTTTATCTTCACTTTAACACTTTAAATTAAATTTCAGTTGTGTTTGTTTTCATAATACAGCTTTAGCACTTTAATATTACTTTAAGTTAAAGTGAAATCATTCATCAATTTAGGTGTACTTTAAGACTTTAACTCTTCTTTGTTAGGTTAGTTTACTTTTATCTCCCATTTTTTAATTTCGAAATAAATTTATTTTCTCTTCTTCCGAAAGTGAATATTTTATTTTAAGAAAATCAATAATTCATGAAAATTTTGTTACTAATTTTGATAGGCACATGAATTAACTACGAATTTTATTAAATATATTGTAGATTATTATATGATCATAATATGAATGAATTAGTTAAATTACAGATAGATTCCGATCATGATTTAGCGATAAATATTTTTTAGACGACCATATAGTATGCGTACCCTAAAGTGATACTGTTGATAGAGGTCAAAAAACAATAAGTAGCACGTGCTTACTACATTCAATATTTTCAGGTTTGTTAAAAGACGCAATTTTGACTTCTGTGAACAGTATCACCTTCGGGTACGCATACTATAACTAACCCTTAATGATCATTAATTTTTGTCGTCTGTCTCGGCTATAACACTGAAAGTTGAACTTATCACATTAGTGTTACGATATATTTCATATCGTAATAGTTGACACGGTTGCTAGGTTACTATGTCATTATTTCTGGCTATATGTATACATTATTCATTTGTCAGCTGTCAGTACGTTTGAACCTAAATATCAGTTTCGAAAAAAAAGTTAAATTTATTTATGCTCGTCTAAAAAATAATGTTCATAACTTGTATGAAATTCAAATATCTTAGCTCGTGTGTAACGTCAAATTTCGAATTTTTATTCGTTCAGGTATACCAACATACTTCAAAAAAACTAAAATTTTACTTTTGTTAAAGTAACTATGGTTTTCGATTATGAAAACCGACAACTTTAAATTACAAATAAAGTCTTAAAGTAATTTTAATTAAAGTCTTAAACTAAGCCTGATTATGAAAATATTTTATGAACCGTTTTTGAACTTTTTAAATTTCATTAATATAATGTTTATAAATGGGATACCATATTAATATCCTTATTCCAGTTTTGTACGAATAATGGAATGAAATATGGTAATAAGGGTATCTGTATTATTAAACATTTTGCAATTTCTGAAGATAAAACGTAGAAGTACGCTGCATGTGTATTCCTAAGTCTTTAATGACAAGTGATCTTTCTAATAAAAAATTATTAATATAGTAATTATATGTGATAGGGTTTTTTGTTTACATTTATTGATATTGAGTTTTAGATTATTGTTTGAACACCATTCCACAGTTTTGTGTAATTGTAACTGAAAATATGAATAATATTTGGATACCGAGACGAAATCAAGGTGTCCAATATTATCCGAAATCTTGATTAAAATAAAACCTACTGCCAATCGGCCATCAGTTTTATTAATAATTAAATAAATTTATTTTTTCGTTAAATCGTGATTAATAATTCAACATATTATGAACTATTTCATAATCTTTACAATTCCACTTTTAATCATCTCTACTACAATAGCCCCATGTAACAATACTTCATTACCTCTTTCCGCTTTTCAAAGCATCTCTGTTCATTAAATCCAGGAAAAGTAATCGTTATTTCTTGCAATGAGAATCCCTTGACGTTGCCTCTGTCATATCTCTGTGTCTGACAGTATTGTTTGTTTTTGTTCCAGTGCGATCCTGGAGTTGGCGTGGACCGTTTCTTCCATGCTCTTTACACCCAGATCAACACCAGAATGGTGATGTTGCTGGGATCGGCGTGTTCAGAAGTTACGGAGTCGTTGGCGAAAGTTGTGCCCTATTGGAACATGGTGCAGGTAAAGAGAATTTAGAAAATTTCAAGTAATTTACAAACATAACCTATCACTATTTTATATTGTATAAAAGTTGTCGTTTAGCCAGAGCTGGGCAGTAACTAGTTACTTTAGGAACTTAGTTACTAACTAGTTACTTTTACGTAACTTTTAACGTAACTTAGTTACTTTTTAAAATATGGTAACTGTAACTTAACTTGCTGCGGAAAAGTAGTTGGTAACTTTACGGTTTTTAGTTACTAGTTACTTGAGTAACTTAAGTTACTCAAAGTAACTTAAAAAGTGGAATGTAGCTTAGTCATAAAAAGTAAAGGGAGGTATTAAAAGTTCTAAGAAATATTTTATTGAGGCTGATGCCTTATTTGGAAACACTAACTAAAACTGTTTTGTTTTAAATAAATGTCTGTCCAGAGTGGGAGTGTTGAGCGCAGCATCGCTCATACACTCTGTAATGTGTAACTTTTATTTTAATACATAATTAAATTCAATATTATTGTTGATTGATTTCAAGCCATAATAGATAATAAAATAAGTAATTGTATTCATTAATAATAGAGTTTTTGTACGGTAAACAGAAAAACTAAAAATAACACATTATTTTTTAATTCTAGAATTAAAAAGTCACTAAATGTTAAATTTGACTTATAAAATATATTATTTTCAAATGTTTTCCTCTCTTACAAATGATACGTTTTAATAAATTATAATTAAACTGCCAGTAAATCATCCAAATTATTCCAATTTTCAGGTTATACAAAAAATAATGTATTTTGTTCGTTGTTCCAAGGCTTGCAAGACTTGAATTCGTCTCATTTTTGCAAATTCCCTTCTCACAAGATAAAATGTTACTTTTAATTTTTATATTATATTATAATGTAGGTCCGCAGGGCCTTTTTATCAGATTTTTGGGCCCTAGGCCAAATTTTTTTTCGGGCCCCCTCCCTCTTTATAGTAAAAAACAAGTACTTACAAATATTTGCATAATAATTATAATGTAAGTTTATTTATTAAAGAAAAAAATAAAATTACCTGCTGAGAGAAAAGCTGATCAATTATACTACCGCATGCTCGATTCTAGTTTGAGGTGAAATTTTAGCGTAATATTTTGTTACTCCTCTCTAGGGACGGTTGGCGATTTTGCCGGGTCTCGGGAATATGTTATTAGCGTAGCGGGGCCCCAAATATTTATAAAAAGATACTAGTAGTGCAAAAACTCCCTGATATGTATACTACACAATAACTAAGTCAACAGTCTAAGTCTATACTTCACGCCATTAAAAGTAGTTAGAAAGTAACTCAAGGTAACTAAGTTACTTTTAATGAGTAACTAGTAAATAACTTAGTTCTTTCACCAAAGTAACTGGATCTTAAGTAACTTAGTTACTTTTTTTTGGAGGTAACTGTAACTGTAACTAGTTACATTTTAAAAGTAACTTGCCCAGCTCTGCGTTTAGCTTTGTTTATTACTTTTAAAGTCACTTTTGGGTTTGGGCTTTATTTAATGAGGACGGCAAATTGTTTTTTTAGAAAGTTTATAACGTCTCATATCCGCATATCGCACTAATGAGAAAAACGAAAACATCTACACTCTAATACAAGGGATTGCGAATAAGAAAATCAGGTAGACCCTGGAAAACAAAATGTGCTCTATCATTTTAAACAGTGATTTATCTGTCATTCGAAATTAATTTTGCGAAGGTTAAGAAAGTTTATAATGTCTCATGTCGCACTAATGAGAAAAACGAAAACATCTACACTCTAATACACTAGAATTATTGCGAATAAGAAAATCAGGTAGACCGTGGAAAATAAAATGTACTCTAACATTTTAAACAGTGATTTATCTGTCATTTGAAATTAATTTTGCGAAGGTTAAGTTAGTTAGAACTTGGAACTTGATTGTGTTTATTATTTTATGAACTAGACATTCACGACACGTCAATGAATAACACAAAATATTTTGATACTTTTTCGGTAGGTACATAAAACTAGTTTCATGTTTGGCTTTACAGTTCGACCACGTCTGGAATTTAAAAGCACTAATGCGGTTTCTACAGCAATGTGCTTTGCGCCAATAACATTTTCATTCCTTGGAATGTAAATGCTTCCATTGTTGGGTGCTTCTATACAGAAATACGAGTATATACATACAGATCCATGCACATCAACTACAATATATTAGGTGCTAACAATTACTCGATATTACTTATTACCTTTTCCTGAAATCGTCATGTAATCTACTACTTCCCTACAGAAAAATCGGCCTAGGCGGGGAAGTAAAATACAACATTGCCATATTTATTTTCACAAACATATTTTACGTTTTAATTTGAAATACAATTACAAAATTAATAGATCAACATGACATTTCATAATCTTTTAAAGGTGACCGTTGCAGACGCGCGAATCTCCTTTTTAAAATCAGGCGAACAATCAAATTCTTAGTACCTAACGCGTCATACCCAATTAGTAATCAGCTTCAATCGCTTGTAGTTTGTGACCTAGTCAATATTAAAAGAAAATTTTTTGACTAATACTCATTAATTTATGTATACTTTCGTCTTCTTATTTAAGATGGTTAAAATATGACTATGGTATAGAACCACATTGTTTAAGGGCCAGTTTTTCCTCCGGTTAGAATTTTAACTGTAAGTTAAATAAACAATATTGAATCAGATTATTGACAGCTATGATCAATTTGTCATTTGATAGTTCATTTCATTTCAATTTTGTTTATTCTGACAGTTAAAATTTTAACCAGAGATTGTAAAATGGCCTTAAATGGGATCCTATACCATAGTCATATTTTAACTATCTTAAATAAGAAGACGAAAATATACATAAATTAATGAGTATCAGTGAAAAAATTTCTTTAAATATTAACTAGGTCACAAACTACAAGCGATTGAAGCTGATTACTAATTGGGTATGACGCGTTAGGTACTAAGAATTTGATTGGTCGCCTGATTTTAAAAAGGAGATTCGCGCGTCTGTATCGGTCACCTTTAAAAGAATATGAAATGTCATGTTGTTCCATAACCTAAGAAAACATTTAACAAGTTTGTGTTTGATTAATTTGTTTAATTATAACATCTAGTAATATTAACAATAATAATAATATATTTATAATTAAATCAATTTGTAATATTAATTAAATTAATAACAATATTAGTTAAATTAATATTGAAACTTCAAAACAGGCCAACACTGGCGCCATCCGTCGTCATGCTTTGTGTAATAATATTGTCAAACTGTTTCAATATTCTATAATTTATTAGTGCCCATTTGCACCATCAAGGCTTAAATTTTAAGCTAGGCTTAAACAAAAAAATGCAAATCGAAATTTTGACAGCAATATATTATAATTCATTTGACATTTCATTTCGATGCAATATTGTCAATTTAAGCCTAGTTTAATATTTAAGTTACGTTGGTGCAAACGGCCATAGGAAAAAAAAGTTATTATTTACGTTATTTATACTTAATAATAATTTCTTCATGAATATAACGTATAAGTTTTCATTTACAAACATTTCAGCTATGCAAACATGAAAAAAAACTGTTCCCTCTATAACTAACAGTTGGGCCCATTGTTTATCGATCACTTGTTAGTACCTGCTACGTCACGCACAAATTCTTAAACTTTAAAAATTCATATCTCGCTTATTACGTAAATTTTTTAAGTCGCGTTTGCACTAAAATTCTTATTTTATCCTGTTCTTACAGAAAAAAATAAAAGAAAAATGGTATACCCCATTGTAGAAATAGGCATGATTATTATTTTGTTTGTCATTTTGATGTTAGTTTCAATATGAGACTATGCATTTAAAAAATATGATGTTATCTTTTCGCCAAATGACAAATATTCTCCTGTGACATATCGCATAGAACATATCTATGATAAATGATTTCCTTCTATTGTGTAATGATTAACGATGAGATCTTTTTGCTTTATCGTATAATTAGAAGAGCTATTAATCACATATCAATTGTTACTAATATATTGTACCATTAATTCGTAAGTTTATTACACATAATATTAAATTTCAGCGAAACTTTTTACACGTTAAATCATTCTTCATAACCTGTTTCTTGTTTCAATTCATTCATATTATTATTTGACGATATTCCTCTTCACTGAATAGCTATATTTCTAGCTCAATGTAAATTAACTCTCTTCGAAATGCATTTCCAAGAGATTATTGTACGAGAATGGAAAAAATAGTGAAGCTTCAGAACAAAGCTTTTAATTTACGTGCAGATTAGTTTCAAAAACGAAAAACAGGCTTTCTATGTATCACGGAAATATATGAATGTTATCGTGCAGATTTTATTTCAATTTTCTTTTTTTTTTGTAATTTAAATTACGTTTTATGAGATACATTTTTTCCAAACTTCTTTTACATTTACATTTTATTTAAATTTTTATTCATTCATTTTATATTGAAGAAATATGTATGTATATACAGGTGCGTGCAAAAGTTTTGAGCCACTCACATTGTTACGGTTTATCATTGTAAAAGTGATGAAACAGTTATTTTTATAAACACATGTATTTGTGCATAGTATATTTAAAATTTCTATACATTAGAGCATCCAAAAAAAAAAAAAACTGTTGTTGTATTGTATTGCACTTCGCTATGGAAATATTGTTTTTTATTGTATCTAACATGTCTTCTACACAAATACAATTCTAATTATATCTATTTTTCATTGTATGAGGAAGTTCCTAAGATCAGAGATTCTTCCAATTAATTAAGAAGATTTCAAAGAAATATTTTGTTGAGGCTGATGTCTTTTGTAGAAACACTAACTAAAACTGTTTGGTTTTAAATAAATGTCTGTCCAGAGTGGGAGTGTTGAGCGCAGCATCGCGCATACCCTCTGTAATGTGTAAATTTTATTTTAATTCATAATTAAATCCAATATTATTGTTGATTGATTTCAAGCCATAATAGATAATAAAATAAGTAATTATATTAATTAATAATAGAGTTTTTGTACGGTAAACAGAAAAACTAAAAATAACACATTATTTTAACTTTTAATTCTAGAATTATAAAGTCACTAAATGTTAAATTTGACTTATAAAATATATTATTTTCCTCGCTTACAAATGATATGTTTTAATAAATTATAATTAAACTGCCACTAAATCATCAAAATTATTCTAATTTTCAGGTTATACAAAAAATAGTGTATTTTGTTCGTTGTTCCAAGTGTTGCAAGACTTGAATTCGTTTCATTTTTGCAAATTCCCTTCTCACAAGATAAAATGTTACTTTTCATTTTTATGTTATATTATAATGTAGGTCCGCAGGGCCTTTTTATCAGATTTTTTTATCACAGCAACCGGGCCCTGATGGCCCCTTGTCAAAGCGGGCCCTAGATCGTGGACTCGTGGGCCTAGGCGGTACTAAGGCCCTGTAGGTCCGTTAACATTAACAATAATAATCTGATTGGGTGTTGCCAAGCAATAACGTTAAAATTTAAGTTAACGTAGTTAGTGCAAAGCTCCCTGATATGTATACTACACAATAACTAAGTCAACAGTCAAAGTCTACACTTCACGCCATTAAAAGTAGTTAGAAAGTAACTCAAGGTAACTAAGTTACTTTTAATGAGTAACTAGTAAATAACTTAGTTCTTTCACCAAAGTAACTGGAACTTAAGTAACTTAGTTACTTTTTTTTTGAGGTATCTGTAATTGTAACTAGTTACATTTTAAAAGTAACTTGCCCAGCTCTGACATACACACACACTGACATCATCGTAAAAATGTTATAATCGGAATCTAGGGACCTTAAAACGTGCTTATCCACTAAAATCTGAATATGCTAATTTTAGCATGATTCCAATACCTGTCTTAGCGAGAGGTAAACAACTATGTTTGCGCCAAAATTTTCACAGTAGCAACAATAACTATTAATACGAAGGATTTAAAATCCATTTTTTTGAAATGATTTCTGTGCACACTATACCAATAATTTTTCTTTGAAAATCTCTTTTCTCTGTCCCAGGTCTCTTTCGGTTCAACATCTCCAGCTCTATCAGATCGCAGTGAATTTCCTCTGTTCTACCGGACCGTGGCACCAGATTCCTCGCACAACCCAGCTCGCATCGCTTTCGTACAGCGTTTTGGCTGGGACAGCGTAGCCGCGCTGTCTCAAAACGAGGACGCCTACTCCTTGGCGCTCAATGACCTGGTGACAGAGCTGGAGCAAGCTAATATTACCTGCACGGCTACGATCACGTTCGCGGAGACGGATTTCAAAGAACAGCTACGCGTACTCAAGGTAAGAGAAGATGCATTTTTATTAGATTTTTTAAATTTAATTATTGGTAAAAATGTGAAATAATAGACACAATTTCAATTTGCACGAACGCATCTAGTATCAAAACATAGAACTAAACTTCCAAACAAAGACCTGCCATCAGCCATTGACAGTACTCTCCTGCCATCGTTTTAGTTGAATAATCGAATGATCTTCAATGTTATCAAACAAAAACGTTGCACCAGGCATATCTTCTGGTTTTAAATTTATTTTTCGTACTCACTGCCTAGAAATTAATGTTTTCCGCAGCCAACTCAAAATCCGAAAGGCCATATTCCCGCTATTGTTTTACTTCCCGCACAACTAATTTTACAACAAATTTAATATAATAACAAGATAATGGGGTCATGCCACATTTTCTGTTTTATTTTTTTCCTGGAAGTCTACCGGTCACAGTATATGTAAATAATATTTTCACGCCATTTGTGTGCATTATTTTGTAGATATATTTTTTTTAAAAATAGGGGTCAATTTCAAATCTCAATGAGGTCACATGAGCGCATACGTCATGTATCTGAACGATTCCAGTTCACCCTGGCGGACAAAATGTAAATTAAGATTGTTTATAAATAGTCTTTTTGGGTTTTTTTAAATTGTTTCCACAAGTTGGAACTGTACAGTTCTTCTTCATCATGTTTTATCATTATTATCATTATAAATATACAATTATTGCACTTTTATGTATTAAATCATATATCAAGCACACAAACCTGCTATTAAAAATAATATTTCTCTAATGAAATAATTAAATCTTTATGAAACAAAAAAGATTGAATAGAGCGCACTTTTCCTCTAACAGCTTTATAAATATTTGGATAGTTTACTCTGATCTGACGTTTAACTTTAAAGTTTGTGACATTGTGACCTTCATGTACGTGTGACTAGTGTCGTTGTGTGAGTACCCGATACATGACGTCACAGAAAATCGTAGCGCGAATATCTTTTAGGTAAATTATTAATGAAAAGTATTATATTTTGGGATGTTTTATGTTGCAATATGGATAATAAGTGTCATAGATTCTATTTTTATAAAAATATTAGCAACATTTTTTTTTTTTTTTTTGGCATGACCCCATTTAGGAAAATTAAAAGTTAATATTGTTTTTCAGCGATTCCTCGACATATCATATCCTTCAGCCATATTGTTGCACTTCCATCCGGTTGAACAACTTCAAGGGCCGTACCTGGCAATACTGATATAATTGCACATAAGGAAAATATAAAATTGCATAGTTTTTATTTATACGTCAAAGCGAGAAAATTTTAACTTGAATGTTTATAACAAAAACATAAACAAATACGACAGTATCTATAGCAACAGAGCAATTGAAATCAGCAAACGTCCTTCACGTAAAATATTTATAATTATTGTAACGTCAAGTTGTAATTATTTTATTTAAATACGTATGTTTAAAGAAAAAATATAATGTGTCATTCGGAGTAAAAGTGTCATTGTGTGCCTCGCATGTAATTGTCCGACTCGCTACCGCTCGTCGTGCAAACCTATATGCTTGCCTTCATCGACCTTTAAACTAATAGACGCTCGTACGAGCAAAACGCTTGTGAGATACTGTGTCTACACCGTAACCTTTAACAGTACGGAAGTTAAGAAAACAAAATGAAAAATTTGATTTGTCCGTAACTTGTAATACTAGGTGCATAATCGCGAAGAGTATAGATTTAATTTTTTTGTGCATAATTAGTTATATTATATATTTTTAATACAATATATTATGTACATAGGGGACAAGTAATAATTAATAAAAACTTACATATGAAATGACAAAGCTGAACCGCATACGTACTGCTGACTGCACGAAATACACCGTTTTCCCATTATTTTGTCGCATAACACCTCACAACACATATACGTATATATTGACAGAAATAATTCTAAATGTTCTTCAAAAAAGTAAATAATACTCATACAGTCACGAAACGTCAAATGTAGATTTTGACAACTATTTAGTGATAGAGAGCGATGTATAGAGGTTTACATATGGCTGAAAAAGATGTACAATGAGTACGAACATATGCGCAGTATACTTTAACTGAGAACTTCCGTACTGTTGAAGGATAGAATATATATTTGTATCCTTTTATGTTGGAGCATTATTCTAACAATAAAAGAATAGGAGACACTTGGTCCATTAGTTTAAAGGTCGATGCTTTTGCCACACAAAGAATCACTATTACTCCTAATAACACAATATACTATTCTATATCTAATAGATATCGTGTGATATTTTCAAATTTGAGGCTGTTTAAAGAACAATATTTTTTTAAAATTAGGAGGCATTTAAAAATATCTTGAATTAGCCTTATTCATGACTTTTGAAATGTGAAAGCTCACTGCAGATAAATATTAATTTAATTTTGTTATTCCATTTAACTTGAATAAAAAATATAGGGGATAAATTCGAGACTTTTCTTGGCGCATAGTTGATTAGGCTGATTTTTCTCGCTTACATCGTCCTCTGGAAATCTGGCCATCTCGTTCGTGCGGGTAACGAGCTAGGATAGAGCGGATATCCGGTAAATTTAAGGCCCTCTTCCGGCAATTGTCCGGGCTGATACAGGAACCCGGGGATAAATATTTAAGAAAATGGAGGCTCTCGCCGGCTATAGTCAGCGCTTAAAGAAATCTCTGCCTTCCACTTCTACTGCCAGAGTATGTAATTATAGAAAGACTCACACAAAATGAGTTTCTTTCTAAAAGGAAGAGGAATATTATATGCAAAGAGTTCTTTTTAAAATGTAAATTATTAATTAAGTTAATTACAGAACGTCAACTAAAAAGGTATTATTCCTGGCGTATTATGTGTTCTGAAAGATTTTTTAATAATATTACAATTAGTTTAATTTGGATTATAAGTATTTAAAAACAATAAATTTTGAACAAAATAAGTCTTATTTGGTTTTTTATATAATGATTAAAAAAAATGTAAATTATTATTATACGGGAGGTGCAACGAAATCAAAACATAGGAGTTTAACACAGGATTTTAAAAATGTGCTGAAATTGGACTTATACATTTTAGAGCAAATGTACAAAAATGAATAGTTGTTTCAAATTAATTTTTGCCTTTAAAAAGTCTTCATTTAATACAATAGAATATCTGTAGCACTATATCTTTTCAACTTTAACTTTAGATAAAGACTCTTCATTTACGAAAAAGTAAATTCAATTTCGGAAAAAGTAACTTCAATTTCAGAAAAAATAAATTCAATTTCGGAAAAAGTAACTTCATTTTCAGAAATAGTAACTTCATTTTCAGAAAAAATAAATTCAATTTCGGAAAAAGTAACTTCATTTTCAGAAAAAGTAACTTGAATGTCAGAAAAAGTAAATACAATTTTGAAAAATTTAAATTGAATTTAATTTTTCCGACATTGGACTGAATTTACTTTCCCTGAAATTGAAGTTGAAATGGTCCTGAGTTTTAGGAAATAAAATATGATATTTCCATCAAAAATCAGATAGCCATGGAAATAAAAAGCAAATAAAACAAAATCTCATTCTGACAGTTTAGTTCAAATATCTAAAGCTACACATATTCTATTGCATTAAGAGCCAATCTTAATAACTCTAGTTCAAATTTTAACTACCACTTAAATAAACAAAATCGAAACGAAGTGAACTGTCAAATGACAAATTTATAATTGCTGTCAATAATCCGATTTAATATTGTTTATTTAACTAGGAATTAAAGTTTTAACCAGAGATGGTAAGATTGGGCCTTAATGAAGACTTTTTAAAAATAAAAATTAATTTTTAACAACTTTTTATTCTTGTATTTTTGCTCTAAAAGTACAGGACCACAAATTTTCGCACATTTTTAAAATCAGCCAGTTATAAATTCGTTATTTTTAAAATCATCCAATGTTATAAACTTCTATATTCCGCGTTTCGTTGTACACCCTGAATATATATTCGTATTTATTTATCCGATAAAATTATTGAGAATATAAAACATGATTAATATTTTTTAGAGTATTGTTTTAAATATATTCCAAGTTGTTCCATTCAACATTCAATAATATTAGGCATTTTACCATTAAAAAATAGGCAAAAGTCGTACATTGTGTGCGTAATTTTATATATTTCACTCACAACTCCCCAAAATTCCGTTGACTAAAAAAAAACATTAGAACATTGTGTAACTGTAACCAAAACTAAAAGCGCTTATAAGAAAATAAATATATTTCATTCTTTACCGTCGTGTATAACTTTAGGAAATATTAAGTAAAAAAAAACGCCATTTTCCTTTTCCTTGGGTTTTGTATACTTGTGTCACTCAAGATTCTGAAATTCATAAACCGGGTTCTGTTACTTTTATTTAATATGTTTACACAAACGCACGGATGTCATCACTACACTACATAATAAATAAACTCATTTGTCAAAGTATCACATTAATATTATTCATGTGAATTCACGTGACAGAACCAAACCGCAACGGTTGCCATTTATGAATCCGTATGAATCGGAACTGTTTGCGTCACATACATCATTTCTAACCTGATCTTTTGTGAGAAAAACTTTTAAAACTCCGGATAAAAACTCGCGAACACAGGCTACATAGATTTTCTTATTTTTATACTCCATTTTTCTTCCATTATGGCTTACTGCCAACTATATTGAAATATCTCGCTAATGATGATAAAATTTTCATTGCGAATATTATTGTTTTTATTGATTCAATCAATTTATGTTTTGAAAATAATTGTTTGTGAAACGCTATGCATATACCATATAGTTAATAATTGAATATTTTTTAACGTTAAATGTAAATTTATGCATTTTTTTTCACTGATTAATTAAATGTTGAAATTGGACCTAAAATGATGTATGAGTATGGTAATTAGTTTTTATAGTGAAAATTGAAACTAATTTTGCATGAATTATTTTAAAATTAATACATATAATAAATTAAAAATATTGAGAATAAGTAACGAGGTATTTGCATTATCATTTCATATAATTATTTTTTACAGTCACTATAGAAAGTAGACATTTGCGCTCTCTTTTGTCAATGCTCATGCGCGACAAAGTAGAAAAAACGCTCACTGTCCAAATTTCTAAGTATACAATGTTGATAAATGTCACTTGTCTACATTCTTAATGAAAATGTTTAGTTAGGAACTAATGGCACTGTAATTACACATTTATCACGTTCACAACTCAATTTAACATATGTTCTGTCGATATTTAACATAACCTAACAAAATGCCACACTGCTGTGAAAATGAAATAGGGCATTCATTTACAAAAACGAAAGTATAAAATGCTTAGATTAGATTGAATAAAAACTCAAGAAGAATTGAAAATAACGATAAAATAAAATAAAATATAAAATAAATTGTGTGAACAGTTATGTTTAGTAATAGGAATGATTGTACACAGATGGCGGTAGGATAGTTGCGAGTCGTACTGACATCTGATCTGTAGTTAACTATTTATTTTGATTACAATAAAGTTATTAGTTATTTCGTTACTTAAATAATTGCGAGAAGTCAATCAATGCACATACATGTCTATATAATCACAAATTGCTTGAAATATTTGTTAATTTTTTCAGTGTGACAGGCGTGACAACTAACCACACATTTTGCTACAAAAACTCATCAAATCATCACAAATCCTTGCTTCCACGCTCTAATTTTCGTTTTTTTTTATGGAATAGATGGCTAATGTAACGATATAATCATTTAAAAGCCTTTTTAAGTTTAAACCGTATCTTTTGTATTAGCCAATCGTTATTTATTGAGCAGTACTGTGAGTATAAAGTATACATTTTATTATTTTTTGTTATGGTGGAGGACCCCATTGCGGCGACTATAGAAAAAATCTTGTGTGTGTTTCGAGCGCAAATGGACATTGTCGATTTCGAGAGAATACCTCTCAATCGACAATGTCGCATTTTGCGCTCTTAATACACAAATAGCTATTAACATAATATGTTGTTTAGTTCAAAAAGGAAATGAAAAATTCAAATTTGTGACCTCGAAGAGGCTCGGCGTGTACCGGCTTCTTGGATGAAAGGTGGAAAAATTAGTTTTTGGCTATTTTCTCGAAAACAGTGACCCTTATCAAAATTTTACAAGAAAACAAATAAAAGCCCGTAATTTTTTGTACAAAAGGGTTCTTGCATTTTTTACCTATGATGAACTCTCAAAGAATTATGTTCAAATTCATCAACCAAATGCTACCGGTTTGTACACCGGTGGATTAAAAAGTTGATAGTTTAACAGAGATGGCAGCACAAGACGCACAATTATTTTTGTGAGGTTATGTGAACTATTTTCTCTGCAAAAATATAGGTACATTAATCCATTAATTTGTAACTAAAATAACGTTTATAAAACTTGTTACATAATGTTATTACTTTTTAATAATTTTAGGGCCGGTCTTATAAACAATAAATTAATCCTTAGTTAGTTACTGCACAAGTAAATTAAATGGACCATTAAAAAAGAAATGGATATTATAAAACTAATCTTACTATCAAATAACTAACGGGGGATTTAATTAAATTTTAGTAGTGTGTTTGTGGTTTTGTGAAAAGTTTCTATATTCACATTCGTTATAAACGTAAATCAGTTGATTTGACAGTTGGAAAAGAAACGTGATCGTGGGAAAAATCATATTGATATTGAAAAATATAACCTATTAGATATTGTTGAAGATTATTTTCATATAATTTGGAACGACCCGGTTGCGTAAAATTGTAAGGTTATTACTAGCTGATTCATTGCGGAATTGACATATTTCTTAATGTTAGTGGTCTTATATTTCGTTCAATCTGTCCCAATATGTGTAACACACATTGTTTTGACAATCGAAATCTCTTTTTAAACTCATGGCTCGTACCACGATCATGGTTTTAACAAAAACGCTGTTTTAAGAAATGTCAAATTCAAATTTCAAAATGTAATTTCACCCTTATGTTAGAAGAACAATTTATTTAAAAATATTTGTTTGAATACAAACTATGTTCTGCTTTAAAATCATATTTTGATAAATTTCATAGTATTTATTATTATCATTAAATAATGAAATTTGACATTTCTTAAAACAGTATTTTAGTTAAAACCGTGATCGTGGTACGAGCCATTGTCATCATATATTTCATATGGATTTGTCCTGTTTCGGAACAATTTTGGTAGCCTATCTCGTGCAAATATAAATGCATTATCATTATCTGTTTATGAATCCGAGGACACTGATGATACAGACTCTAAAGATGACATACTCGACACAGACATTTCTTAAAAAAATATTTAAAAAGTAAATAGTTCCCTATTTCAATTGTTTTAAAAGAAAAATACAGTTTGACGTTTCTTTAACAACTGATTTAAATCTAATAGCATGAAATTCCGCAGTTACTTTAATAGGTCGATTTACTGGTCATTAAACTTTTATAATACCCAAATCTTCAGTTAAATTAGTTTAGTAGCTAACTAAATTTTAACTGTTGATTAAATAGTTTTATAAGACCGGCCCTTAATCTTTTAAAATGACCTATATTTTTATTTTATTCACGGAATAAAAACCCAGTTCATACCAGGTGGGATAAAGTTCTTTGTGATGTTGAAGTTGATGACATGCGAATGTATTAAGCGACGCAGTTTATCGGCTTAGCGCGTATATAAAGTTAGAATCGGCCGTGTCTGCATGTTTCAAATCCTTTAACACGTCCTTTTTTATCCGCAGGAGCTGGATACGAGGATTATTATCGGCAGTTTCTCGCACGAGGTCGCCCCCAAGATTTTTTGTGAGGTATGTATCCTTTCTCCTGTTCGTAGTCGTAGTGTTATGCATGAAAAAAGACTATATTCACTATATTCTCTTTTTACTCGAAAAGGTAGCGGATATTACTCGATAAGAATATATGTATGGATTGGGGTTTTGTGCAGACTAGATAAAAAAATCTTTTATCTAACAAACGAAAAAGAATTTTCCTACAACAGATATATTTAAATTATTCGGTATTTTAGAAGATTACGCTACTGTTCGTGTCAATTAGTACTTCATAAAACGGGCCGAGTATAGATCAATCCAGAACAAATGAATTTCGTGAGGGGCAGCTGTCAGAAATAAATTTCATACATAATTTACTCAATGATGGAGTCATGGAAAAATTTATGGTTTAGGGCCGGTTTTTCAATATACTGGCAAGTGTCTGTTAAGTCTCTGTAAAGTTTATCCTCATGGTAAACACCTATTTCAGTTTTTCAATGTCATGTTAGCGTTACCAACAGGATAAATCCTAGGTAAACAAGAGGATAACGTAACAGACACTTTGACCTAACGATAAAATTTTACCAGTAGGATAAATTCAGCTGTTCTGACATATTGACATTGACAGTTAAATAATATTCGTAGAAAATTGTAGAAATATGTATAAAATAGACGTATGTAAATGTGTTTTTTGATAATAAAGACAAGGACAAGGAAACATTGAAAGATTTCGTTTGTTAATATAATGGTAGTGAATCGAAAACTACATATTGAAAGACGTCGACTAGATGTCGTTGACTTCTAGTGACGATAAATATTTTAAAAGGTTCAAATTTAGCAAAAAAAATACTGCTATGTATTCAGAGAATACTGATTTTGCAATGGTATAAACATTTGTTCTAAAAATATCTTGTATACCAACGAATGTGGCAGAGTACTTTTCACGGCTTATTTAAAAATGTATAAATTTCATTACATAATACAATGAAAATTATTTCCACTTTATAATAATTTATTTTGATTACAAGAATGAGAAGAATTAATAACAAGCAAAACGTTGATAACAATAATGTTGCGTCAATATACAGCAAAATTATTGTTTAATCTTAATAAATTATATAAAATATATTGTGTAGTGTTAAAAATAGAATGTATAACGCAATGTTGTACTGATCACTCGAAATTGAGAATTGCCAAGAAGACATGAACCAAACCTACTCTTATAAAATACTGAAATTCGCTACTTTTTCTAATTAATGACCAATGAGACAGTATATTTTTTAAGAAACAGAACATATGTGTACATTTGTAGGCAAAATCCCAGTACAAATTTACAACTGCTTGATGCTTGAAGCCCGAAAGATACATATATGTAATAAAATAAAATCCATAATGATATAACAGTCAGTAGTAAAATAGTTTTTCCAATCTTCAGTTCATGTATTCTTACCACATATTGCTACAAACTAAAGCAAACTTTAAATTTGCTTGAACACCACAGATTCAGTACTGTCAACAACTGCAACTGTCAATCACATTCGAAACGAAATGTATGGGAATATGTTCAAAATGACATGTGATTCCTTACGAACATAGCAAATATCAGATTATAATTATTGCCAACCTTAAAGTTGACAACCAAATCCGACTGTTACTTACCGAATAGATAAATTCGTATTGAAAAACGCATTTTCATTACCATGGAGTATATCTGATGGATAAATTTAATCTGTTAGGTAGTTAACAAACACTTTAACAAGCGATTGAAAAACCGGCCCTTAATTTTATGAATGAATTGTATCAAAATCAAAATTTCTCGATATTTATCATAAGATGTATAATTAAATAATTTTTAAAAATATTCAAAAGTGAGGTTAAAATCACTCCTGTGCAGAGCAGGTGACGTCATTCTGGAATGGTCTCTTTACATATTATTATTTTATAGAGGGTTTTGTTTTAGTGTAATTTCTCGTGCAGATTTAAATTCTGTTTGTTTGAAGTAGTTAAATTGCACGTGAAACTTTATTTCTAGTTGTGAAAATAAACAGTAAACGTCCTCATCATGTTTAAAATAAGTTAATTTTACCGCAATTAACAAATGCGTTATATGAAGTATCTCTCCTTTCAGCAAAATCATTACCGAGACGTTTGTTTCTCTTAATTACAAAAAACAAAACGACGATTGTTCACTGAAAACTGAGCAGTAATTAACTAAATTCACTTTACTAATCTGCTTGTAAGAGTTTAATTAAACTTTACAATGTACGGCAACAGCTTCACTCTGCAAGTAGTTCATTTTATTAATGCAGGCTAAATTTACTGGTAATAGTTCCCAAACGCCCAACAAATTTGGACTATAAACTAAAGGTTTGATTCATAAACATGCATTTATTCGAAACGGAAAACTATTAAACTTGCCCGTAAATTTGAATTTCAAAAGTGGCGTTCTCCTATTAAAAGATATGCATCGAAATTGAATTGAGGTTAACAGATTCGAAAGTTAAATCATTTCCAGAATCTTTCCAGAACGAATGTATTTGATTGTTTGATATTAAATTGATAAGTTTTAATCTGTGAATCTAGGTAATTTATATTTGAATTTAGATTGAAATGCTACTTATTTAGAAATTTAACCTTTAAAACTTAAGCATTGAGTTCTAAACTAAAACTTATAGAATTATTTGATTTGAATCAGTTAGCTAGTTATTGCGAATACCTAACCGAATAGTCTGCCATTATGATTAATTAAGTATTCGGTTTTCAGATTTTTGCAATCATAAAAGAATTTTTTTCTATTTCGGTGTTCTTACCAGTCTATAAAAGCATTGTTTGTCACTGAAAACACGACGTTTAGAAGATCTATAAGAGTTCTATCTGTGGCGCCTTTCGTGTTGTAGAGTTGGTAGTCATGATTTTATAACTGTCATATTAATGAATAATTACATCTAACCTCAAAATGTCAAGTTATTGGTAATATTTCAACATATTATTTGTAACGTGCAGCATTTTCTTAGAATTTATGTAAATTATAGTTAATATGTGAATACGGCTCTGTGCGAGTAAAATTGAAGTGTGGAATGTGCGCGGTAGACGAGTACGCAGTGTAACGGACAACGAGAAGGATAGCACGGTGTGGTCAGTCAGCACGCAGAGAGCATAAGAGACACATGTATGTTGCACACGCACTGTAAACCTTCAGGTGTCCCTTAGCCTCAGGCAAAAACGCATATCCAGAGAAGATAATCACGAGGCCGAGCAAACAGCGGCACGGTGACGAGAAGACCTGCCAACTGTCCGCCTTCGAGGTCGAGTAGATAGCATGATGACGAGAACCGTCCGCCACAAGGTCACTATGCACACCGTATTCCCTAATACACACAATACACTAATCAGTTGTCAAAATTAGAAATTTCAATTGTTAGCGGGAAGCGCTACCAACATAAACATAAGTGACAAAAAAAAACACCAAGGCAAACTTTTGACGTAGCATTTTAAAAAAAATTAATTGTAAAATTACCTCAATAGAAAAAATAGTATAAAAAACATGTATCATAAAGCCTGTTAACGCACTCGTCCTTTGTAAAACTTAGACTCGTATGTTAACAGATTGCCTTATGATATTTGTGTTTCAATGTACTATTATTTTGGTTAATTTAATTTATTTACTATTCATGTATCATGTAAAAAAAATGAAATTAGATGGAAAAGTAGCACATCTACTTGTGTCATGTAACAGAATAGAATAAAATTTATTTGTATGTTAAAAAAAATAGCTAACCTACATTTGTATCTTTAGCTGAAGATAAATTCATAAAAAAGTAAAATTACATTTTTCTATGTTCGCTTGAGGTAATAAAATTATATTCTGCAAAAGCTTAACATAACAGTTTGATTCAACAGAATTTGTGGAAATAAGATGAACATTAAATATACCTCGTGCTATACGTACTCAGAGAACACTTTACAAAGAAATATAAATTTCGATAAAAAGTAGAGTTGGCAAGAATAACATTATCCTACGAAGAAATTTTATATACAAACAGAATTATGTTATGAAACTAGGTAAAAAGGAAAAAGAACCTCTACATTTAACTTTTTTAAAATAAAACGGGCATTATGTACTTAAATACCAGCTAATTAGAGAAAACATTATAATAGATTTTATTTGCGGTTGTTATAATATTACGTATGTAACAAAAGTTTTAGGGGAAATTTTATGCTCTAAATTTTATTATTAAACAAGATCTAATTTACTCGCAGTTGTCACTGGACGTAAGGGCTGGTTTATGATGAATTTAATTTGCGAATTTACAATTTGTAATTTAGATTTTAAAATATAAACTCAATTAAAACGCATACGATTTAGAAATTTTGAAATTTAGATTTGGAATATAACTATATATATTTCCAAATGTTAATTTCAAATCCGACCAATCACAAGATTGAACTTTGCTTCATCCGTCAGCTGTCTTTTCTGTTTGTGAGTTGTTAACATTTTGAAGATGGATTCACAGGAACAAATTGATATTTTTTTCTGTTAATAATCAGTATAATAAAGCAAATGATTTGTACGAAAATAAAAACGTTAGCGTAATTTCAATGCAACAAGAGAAGGCAGGGAATTTAATACATGCACACTCATACGAGTATATTTGAAGAATTGTTGTTATTTCACTTTCTATGATACTGCCCGTTGACAAATCATTGTGTTCATGGACCTAACCGCGGCCTAACAAACCATCTACGTTGTTTAAGTTTATGTTTTGTTTTAAATCAACAATAGTAAAAAAAACATTCCCGATATCATTAAAAAATCATATTGTTCAATAGCGTCTAACAATTCATGACTATGAAAATAAAATCTAAACTGATATCCGGTGAAACGTCAAATGACAAGCAGTGTCTAGTCACGTGATATATACTAATTGGTCAGATCCAGAATTTTAAAATCTAACGTAAACCAGAGAGAAAATTGTAAAATTTAAATCAAACTTTCTAAATGTAAATCATTAAATTAAATTCATCATAAACCAGCGCTACGAAATACAGTATCCAAACTTGAAATGCGTAAATCTATCACAAGTTAGTTGATCAAAATGGCCGAATCAAAACATTAAATTGTTAACTTTTTTGGAGATCAAAATACTGGACAGACGACTACTCGAATTTACCGAATGTGTTGTGAACGTAGGTCCTTTTCCATTTAGTTACCAAAATAAGAGAACTCAAAATTTAATAATAACATCTAGTCCGACGCCAAAAGAAAATATTTCGAATATTAATTTGCACAAAAGATGACGTCTGGTAAACGCCCGCATGGTACAAATTTATCACCAACATTGCCGAAATCTATGTCCAAAGCAAATTGGCACACCCAGTAATGGGTAATATGGCGTGATGATATATATATACATTCACTACTAGCCTGGGAACCCACTATTATTTATCTTTATTTGACACGAGAAATTGTTTTTCACTACCGCTTGCTTATAACTATGGTAACCTAGGTTAATAATAATTTATTATTTACCTAGGTCTATAATGCAAACTGTCATTTTTCAATCAAACTCAAGCCTCCAAATCCAAATATTATTTAACTTATTAAACGCAAGAAAGGTGTTAAGTATATAATTTAAATTTGCCACTATAATTTTAAATTGACCTACGCTGCCGCCTCGCTTGGCCACTGTGCTATTTTGGTGAAAATGTGAAACATATATAGATGTAGGAATGAATAAATCACTATTTTTTTTTTGTATTTGTAGGTAAATACATTTCAATAGATTTATTTAAAAATAATAATAAACTAATAAGGCT
This sequence comes from Ophonus ardosiacus, assembly GCA_943142095.1. Taxonomy (NCBI): domain Eukaryota; kingdom Metazoa; phylum Arthropoda; class Insecta; order Coleoptera; family Carabidae; genus Ophonus; species Ophonus ardosiacus. The sequence goes on from OW964823.1 coordinate 82,496,339, forward strand.
GCTGACTGTAACAGCACAAAATGTTTTTATTAAATAATTAAATCAAATACAAATCAAGGCCCATAAGTGAAGTTATCAAATCAGCGAAATGAGCGAAACGTCAGATAAAAACAAATGCAGCATACTTTGTTTTTGTGAATATTAACAAATAAGTAAAGTAATTATTTATGTCAAAATTATTGTTGTTATCAATAAAAATATTCAAATAGGATTTATGTGCTAGTAGTGAAAAAATAGGATATATAAATCACGGTTGAGAAGATCATTATTGACCAGGCGCTTTGTATCCCTCGGTTTTCGCCCTCGGGTTACAATATTGGCGCTGGGTCAATAATGATTATCTTCTCTACCGTGGCGTATAATATACTATTATTTTATTTATAGTCTATATTTATAATATGAGTAGATATCGTTTAATTTTCTCCGTTCCCCTGATTCCAATATCTCCTTAGCGTACAATACTTTATCTAACATATACAAGCATAATCTCATTTCTCTTGTAACCCCAAAAGAGAAACAATCTCCACCCGAGGCAACAAGTCCTATATGAGCTTTGTGCAATATAAACAAGAAGCTCGGGTTACTAGTATTTGTACCTATCTGAGGAAGTAAACAGCTTGGTTGCAAGATTTAGCTGTTGAAGACAAAGGACTTCATACATGGATGTAGCCACGTGATTCGGCGTGCTCAGTTGTACGTGAAAACTTTACGGCTAAAGAGACGGATTTCTTTATCTCGCTCAGCTTGGAACGGAAAGGCAGCAAAGGATGATGCCGTACGCTCGATTTCACCCGCGACAATGACGGAAACTAGTGCCAATATCGCCGAGAATTTTTCAGAGACGTCGTTTATATGTGGTATAGCTATGTAACGACTACCATAAATAAAATTTATATACATTATGGCTGGTAGCACAAGCGTGGTTCTAACACCGGTGTTAACTAGAACCATGTCAACGACTTGACACATAGGTACTTCAGGTTTGTTAAGAAAACAAGTGTTGCCAATATATTGATCAAGTTGAAAATTTACTGACAGCCATATTCAATAAATCTGCCGACACTATTTAAAATTATTTAATATGATGTGTTTTTTAATTTGTTTCTAGGAAAAACAGTTTTAAATAATGAGATCAAATTTATTGAATATGGCTGTCAGTACATTTTCGACTTAATTCAGTATATTGGCAATTCTTATTTTGTTAACAACCCTGAAGTATGTGCCAAGTCATTGACACGGTTCTAGTTAATACCGGTGTTAGAACCACGCTTGTGCTACCAGCCTATGTTTTGTTTAATTAGCTGCTATTTAACCCTCAACTGGTATGGTTAGTTTTGGCTTATCCATTGTTACATATTTGCAAGACAGATGATAATACTAGTATAAACATTCCTGAATGAGCCATCCAAGAAAAGAACTGACAACTTACTTTTAATGAGCAAGCAAGATTTTAGACTAATAACAGGACACTGTCAATTAAATGAAACTCCTCAACATTGACTATGTCACTGCGAAACATTTATGGCAAGCAGACATAGTCTTTTAAGAGCAAAGAAATTGCACACTGAGACACTAAAGGACATCAGTCTAAAGAAAATCTTTCACAAAACATACAGGACTCCCAGAATAGGAGTAAAACACGGAGGGTACGTTACCGTTATCACTATGGTTACATGGAAGATCTCATTTTATTTGAGAAGTATGACGTAAATATACCAATCATCTTATGAAAATTACGTTTCTATAGTGATAACGGTACCGTTTGATAACGGACGAGTTACAGAATCCCACCCAAGAAAGGTCGCAGTACAGGGGCAAGGATGAACCACCTCCTGACACTAATAATAATAATAATAATAATAATAATAATAATAATAAACAGCAAAAGCAATATTAACCCTTGGTGACGTGTGTGACAATTTACAGAACAATTGCAGTAATATTAGTTCTAATATCTATTAACTTATGTTGTCACGCAAGGTGTCCTTTTGCTCCACAACAGTGCACCATCCCATAAGTCAAGACTTTCAAAAGCAGCCGTTACTGAATGTGGGTTCGCAGAAACTAACCATTCGCCTTATAGTTCAGATCTAGTTCCCTGTGACTATTTTTTGTTTCCAAGTCTCAAAAAAACACTAAGGGAAAAAATTAGGGACTCTAACGAACTTATAGCGGCTGTTGATAGACATTTCGCGGACAAAACATATGCATATTTTTATAATGGATTAAAGATGTTATTGAAACGATGTAATACTCGTATCCAATATCAAGGGACCTATATTGATTTGTTGCTGTTCCAATCCTGTCTTTTCATGCCTAAGTCCGGAAATAATTAAAAATATTAGAAATTATTTTTATTCAAATATTCTAGGGGGCTATGTGAAAATAAACAAAATGTAGCAACAGAAACCAATGAAAAAAATAAAGTTTTTTTTTTTACTTTCTGTCACCTTTCATTTCATCTTTGGCACAACAGCCCTTGTAGGGCCAAGGCCTCAAGTACCATAGGTACTCGTTTCGTGACCGTAGTACTAGAGCAGTCGGTGTACTTAATCCGTGCGACGACCACTGATTGCTATGCAACCAGTGTGGCAGCGGAGATACTCCTTCTACAGCTAGCACCACCTATGTTTTAACATGGACAACTGGTCGGGTCATCGCATGCGAGTGCGATTAATGCCTGATATTGTGGCATTTTAACGACTACGCACTTAGCCGGCCGGTAGATTCGAACCGAGGAACCTCAGATTCGATCTGAACATGTAGAGACATAGCGCTTTAATGCACACGGCCACTACACCTTTAGGTAAGGTAAATATTGTCTTTGGTCAAAAAATTCAGTGGTGAGTTTTAATGAATAAGCAGGTTTTTGGGACCCTAGAATACGATTTTACTAGATTTAAGATGATGAATGTATGTATGTGTGTGTGTGTGTGTGTGTGTGTGTGTGTGTGAGAGAGTGTGTCTGTACTACTACTACTACAATTCCAAATATTATAATATTTTTTTCATATTCCTCTTCATTACATCCATATGAAGAGCTGATTAGATTTTGATTACATTTGGTCAACCGGAAGTTCTCTTATTTGAAGTTCTTAACAGATTTTCTTGAAAAAACGCTGTTAAATGTCATTTTTTGACTTTTTATGTGATTATCAATATGAAAGAATATCTTATTGTCTATACGGTTTGATTATATGTTTGTGTATATGTTCGTGCTGCAATTTCACTGGATATATAGAATGTTTTCCAAGGAACTTTTGGTATGGGATTTGAACAAAATACATAGAATTGACGAAAGGTACTGTACTGGCACATCTGATTTTTCAAATTAATAAATGAGCTTTCAAATTTAATTTTCACTTAGCCACCTTTAATATTTGAATAAAAATAATTTCTAAAATTGTTCAATTCAAATTTTTTCATGTTTTCGAAATACAACCTTTTATATCGGTAAAAAGAGGAAAAATATTTAAAACAATAAAACTTTCATAAGTGCATTTTTTTCTGATATATATTTTATTATTACTTATAATAAAAAAAATTAACACATTGACTGCCACACTGGTCCCATGGGACCAGCACTGGTTTTCCTAACCATACCACGCTGGTCCCATGGGACCAGCACACCTAATTGTACACAACTCAAAAACGAATTAAGATATTGAGATTTTAGAAGTACCATATGTTATCGCTGTAAGTCCTAAAGTTATTGCAATACATGGTTCCATAACGGAAACATCAAAATATGCCATGGCAGTTAACGTGTTAGGTGGGGGGGGGATCTTCCTAGTTTCACTCTATATTAAGGATACAACTTCCCATAGACCGTAAACAGTTAAACTAACATATTCATTTGCCACTTTGAAACGTCACGTGCAAGTATCTCATTGTAGTATTAGAACAATTTTGAAGACTAACGACATCAACATGTTGAGACTAAAATCTGATCAATACCCCGCCGTATATAATATTTTAACTCAAAATAATCTGAAGAAAAAAAACATTTAAGTTTTGTTACATTCGTTATAAATCTTTCCGTGTCTAAGGTACTTAAGTTGAACTACGTAGCAAAATGTATATACCTAAATATTTGTGTTGCTAAAAAATTTTAAAATATTTATTTTCGTCTTGAAAAGTTGAAAAAGAAATATAAACATGAAAATGTGCAAAATATTTGATGTGAGAGTTAAAAGCGGAAATATATAATTCTTTTGAAAGTTATGAAATGAAAAATTCTTGCAATTCGTTTGAAGGGGGAGAAATAAATTGCCTTGAAACGTCTGGCGATGGCAACTATGTACAGTGTAGTGTAGTGTACATATACACAGACACTATCGGCCCGATCCATCTTCGTATCGGAAACTTGTAAATTACATAAATTTGTTGTCAAAGTGTTTGGAACATTTCCTGTATTGGACAGAGCTCTGGGAGCCGATAACGAAACTTGCGCTACATCACTATATTAGATACAGAGGTCGCAGGAGTGTTAATCAATGGGAAAACAGGGACAAGATGATTAAAATGCCCAATAAACCAAGGCATTTACGCTTACGCTGTCAAGATGGACTTTATCCATTGGCTTATACAAAATGGTATATAAATAAATACACTAGAGGTCGTTAAAATGTATCACCAAAAGTTAATTAATGTAGATGAATGAAATTCAGTGCAGGAAGTGCTTATTATTGGTAATATTAATAGAATATTGGAACCACTCAGAGTTGTTCATTGAAATATCGTAACCTTCTTGAAAATACCTCCAACTCCAAAATTGTAAATTTTGCAGAAGACATAAAAATAGTTATTTACATACCAAATGCGGGAACGTCTGGTTCCCGGATGAGTGATAGCGGCGCGATTTTGCGAGCGCTGCCATAGAACGATTCCAGGAACCAAGTTCACGCAAGAGGTTTGTACAATATTTTTCGTACATATTTACAAAACTAATAATTATGGGCCATCCAGCGAATCAAGCGGTTTACGTTATAAATACAATATCACTAGAAACAATGACGACATATGTTAAAAAATTTACATGGGCATGTAAAACGGATTAAAATATGATCTGTGGATTGCCTTCATAAATCCAAATCTTTCTTAAAAAGGTAACACGTCTGGTATAATTTTTTTCCAGCAAAATCCAATTTTAAAATATTCTGAACGATACTGCTTACGCCTTTATAAATACTTCATTCTTGTAGTATATGCAACAAACTATCTAGTATTATGTGAGATCCTTAAAAAAATACAGAATCCTGCATACCATACAATTTCTCACTGTTTCTGTACATTGCGTATAGCGTTTGCCACACGCTATACATAATAGATTTAATTTTCAAATTATTACTAACAAATAGAACGAAATATTACCTCTATATTACAATTCAGTGAAAGTAAGAGCCCATCAATCTATTTTTCATTTTCAAAATAAGTCAATAAATTAACTACAAGCTCTTGAATTTGACGTGACAGAGCATTTGACATTTTGTCAATGAACAACGAAACCAAAAACAAAATGAAATCACAATACAGGTTGAAAAGTATAATATAGACATATGATATTTAGTAACATACATGTTCAGAATTACCAATATTAAAAAATTATAATCAAACGTCATTTTGCAAAAAAATACAAAATTTTACTTAATAATAATATATCCAAATTTAATAATTTCTATTAACGGTATCAAATACATAATAATAATAATAATAATAATAATAATAATAATAATAATAAAACCAATAAAATAAAGAAAATTTCAAAAATCCCTAAATGATGACGTAAAACGGTTGATTCGATGGATAGACCATAGTAATTTTTGTACAAATAATCACCCATATTCTATAACTCAATCGATAACTTTTATCGATCGATAATCCGCGAGAGCCACATCCTAGAGATGGCAGCACTTATGACCGACTTATAGGGAAAACATTATATTTTACGTTTGTGCTAGTAGTATTTTGCTGCTCTGTTTTAAGAATATTTTGCTATTTTTAATTGAAATCAAATATGTTTATCACAATGTCAGATATATACATTTATTTAAATGATGCAGTGCAGCCTATGGTCGAAGGAGAAGCAGTATATTAAGGTAAAATAAGATTCAAAATTGAGGTAATCTGCATGTTAACTACTTATTTAATTATTTTTAGCTGGACATATTATCTTGAGCGGATATAAGACAGATAAACAGAATAATATAGTAAGAAATGAACTGTGTGTTCAAATATCTAATTTGAAAGGGGCTCCCCACTCAATAATAATAATAATAATAATAATAATAATAATAATCGTAATAACTTAAATACAAATGCACATCAAGTTCTTTGTTTTGCACGTCTTCCTCTTGCTTAATTTCTGGTATTTTTATAGTTCTTCTTCTTCTGTGAATAAACAATTTAAAATAAATATATAATATTAAAGAATAATAATTACTACTTACAGGTAACGTCTCTCTATTTTTCTTCTCTGTACAGGGCTTTTGTCGAATTTTCTTTACGGTAATTTTTGGCTTGGTATATGATTTTTTTAATATTTTTCTTTTAATGACTACAAAAACAATCTAATAATATTTTGAAGCATAAATTTTTAAAAATACTTACATGGAATAAAATCGCTTAGGTAAAAAAAAGTCGTGAACGGTGATATGACCTTTCCGATGTTTAACGCGATTTTCCACTTATTTTTTAATATTTCTCTTTTTGGAAAATAATGAACGGATATGTCAGTACTTGCAAATTATTGCACTGCGGTACAGAACAATATCTCTTCGATTTGTTGGTCATTTTTTGTTTTTGTTTGCTTATAAACCTATATGACAGCATAACGTTTTCCCTACAACTTATATGTTTGATTTTGCCACCAGATGTCACACACTTTGTTGGCTCTTGCCAATAAATTGTAGCCAATAATTACTGCAGATAATGGATAAAAAATGAAACTGACAGATGATACATTTGCTTCTATTTGTCAAAAATTATTATCGATCGGCAATTATTATCGACTGAGTTACAGAATAAGGGTGAATATCATTTATTAAAACAAATTATACACATACACTGATTTGAAGCCAACTTCAGAGTGATGTGTCATATTTAAATTTCAATTGTTTTAAATACATGGACATTGCATAGCTGATGACTGGGATTTTAAAGTTTACCCCAATTTCAATTGTAGTATTATAACAAATCAAAATTTAATAAACTTGTTTAATTTCTTATCTACTTATGTTACAATTTATGTTACGTTTGTTGGTTATATTTTCCACTGCTGTACTGCTGCCCGAAGCCGATTGCTGTCATCACAGGTACAAGTTGTGACCAACATTGTAAATCAAATACACTAAATTTATTATATTAAAATTAAATTTCATTTAATATTCCACCATTTTCTTTTATTTTTATTAAACCGAAGAGTGTTTGAGAAACTATACTTTCTTATTATAAATATAGTTTTTTAAGAAATGCTTTAGAAGTAACACAGTGTTTTTTTCCAAAATTTAAATTAAATACTTGTTATAAATAAAATAAATAAATAAATATATTATCACGGCATATTACCTATTTCTGGGTGTGCCAGTATCTACAACACATGTAGACATCGGTAATGATGTCCCCGTGGCCGCGTGCCTGAGTGTCTGGTCTCGAACCTAAGGGAACCGGGTTCGATCCCGACAGACGCCAAATATTTCCAATTTTAAATGGCACAAAAGTGACCCATGTGGTGCACTCTCCACACCAGCTATGAGTGCCCGTGAGGTGACGCCTGGTAACCGCCCACACGGTAAAATATATCGTCATCATTACCGATGTCAAATACTTGTTATGAATTGTAATATTACAAACACATTCCAATTGAAACAAAACAAAGTAATTTACGTACCTATTGGTCATATTACATTTTAATAAAAATAAATATATCAGATTGACATTAAACAAATTATTGTAAAACTTTAATACATTTGATGACTACATTTTAATTTGACTAGTGATATTATGAGTTGTCCAGCCGGAGTATAACAGTAAACTGCGTGTTTAGGGAATTTGTAAGTTTGAATAATAATTATTTTTGTTTAATGGCGGTTTACTCAAATATAAATTAGGTAAGATTAAGTTAAAAATGTCTTTATAGTTCGTTTGGCAGTTGACATTCATTCATTTAAATTTATGTATAAAGATTCATAGATTAGTCGCTTGTTGAAATTTTTTTGTTTTAATTATTTCTGGATCGAAACGTCCTAATGTAAAACAATTTTTGTAATCAATAAACACAAGATCCAAAAAGCCTACAACAATTTATTTAACTATAGTATTGAAGAATCTACTTTGAAGAAAATGACAATATACCTTAAATTTGATAGATAGGTGTCATAAATAAATCGCGAACAATAGAGTTAGTATGAAAATAGTGATTTAACTCAGGTAACCTCTGCCATTTGTCATTCAAATCATTCCCCTCCAAAATGAAAATAAATTTTAAATGTGTTGCATAATTGCAAAAATCGACAGGTAATATATCCCGTACAATGTCCTACATTCTACCCTAGTTTTCATTCATTTGCGGCACATGTGTAACGTCGACTAATTGAGTGATTGCCCTACGCCGTGAGGGATGAAATGGCGACATGTAATGTGTAATGAATATGCCGAACAAACCACCTCATATGTTTGAGTTAGCGAGTTACGAATCAAACACAAAATCAGCTTTGTTGTATTCATACAACCGTCTCGCTAGAATAGGGCTGTTGCAAGAGGTTTTTATGCGTTCTAAATACCTACATATTTCATTTTACTAAATATTATTCTTTAGCCTAAAATGTGATATTTTGCAATTAATTTGTGTAATATTTCACGTGATAACGAGATTGATCTAAGAACATATTATTAATTAATATGTGGGTCGGACCTCAATTTCTTTGCTGACCTAACTTTACGTAAATATATATATATATATATATATATATATATATATATATATACATACAGGGTGTCCCATATAACATTACGTTCTTGAATATCTCGAAAACAATGCATCGTAACAAAAAGTGTGCCGAATCAAAAACTTCATAGTTTTTGGGGGGACATCAGATTCTGACAAAATGGCCCTCCGACCCCCCCCCCCCCCCTCAGGTGAGGCGGGTAAGGGGGTCAACTTAAAAATCTTAAATGGGTTTTATTCGGAAACTTTTTTTGTACTCCAGTGTGTTAATTAAAAATCTGGCTAAAGGCGTTTAATATAAAATATTGCTCATTTCTAGCGATACCCATGAAATTGAAACAAAATTACAAAAAAATGCGTATCGTTTGAATTGTCAGAAATTCAGTTTTCAGCTATAATATCCCAAGGACATTGATAATTACGAAATAATTTTATGACAGTTACCGAAAGCGCGTTGCTTGGTAACAGCCCGACGCCGAAGGCGGAGGTGGTGTTACCTAAAAGCAACGTGCTTAAGGAAGTGTGATAAAATTATTTATCAATGAGCGAGGGGTATTCGGTGAGAAAATTTTTTGCAGTTTTAACATTAAATTTGCCTAAAATTTGTATTTGACAGAATTTTTGTGTCTAACATAGCCCAGTAGATGTCACTAGTAGCTATGAACGTGAATGTGGCTATGAATATGTTCAGTGTGAAGTGTGCAGTGAGAATGAGACCGCTTTGAGTGAGACCAAAGAGAAAAAGATAAGACATACAAAAGTCCATAAATATTCTCCACATTTAGTTTTTTATTTAATACAGTATTTTTTGATGTGTTTTCTTCAATAATTTTGTTGATTAAATCGTCATCTTCATTGACAGCGTGAAAATGACATTTTCAAATTAAAACAATTAATCTTTAATTATATGTCGAAAACTGTTTGTTACTTAGCAACTTAGTGACATAAGTGATAATTGTCTTAGGATAATTATCAGTGTAAGTTTGTTTTGATTGGCTCCTTTCGCACACGTGGTCAGCAATAAATGGATTCAATTGGATAATTTTTTAACCAAAAAATTTTCAATTAAAAGTTGCAGATAATTCAATTCTGCACCTAAGTCACTACACAGGTATTATTTTTAAAATCCAACACTTAAATAACTTATATTATTATTACTTTTTCACATTCTGTATCTATAAAATTAAATTTCTGACAGTTCGGACGATATGAATTTTTTTTTAATTTTGTTTCAATCATGGGTATCGCTACAAATGAGCAATATTTATACAATTTCAAATTAGATTTTACAAGTTACTAAACATGCATAATTAAATCTGTTTAATGATTTAGGCGTATAATATTAATATCTACAACAAATATTTGAAACATTTTTGTCTAAAATTAATTGGGGAATTTTGAGCAAAGAAAAACTGTTTTCCCATGTTAAACGCCTATGGCCAGGTTTTTAATTAACACACTGTATATATAATTTTTATCAAAATAATACTTCTCAATGTTTTGTATCTTCTCTTCCTGTGCACAATTCTCCATTTTCTATAATGATAACTCAAACAGAGCTTTTCTGACAGGTGAAATATGTCACAAACTGACAGATACGTTTCTGACAGGTAAAATGTCATTATATTTGTTTTTTCGCGATCGCCCAGAAAATGAGCTCTTTCTGATCACTATTTAGACCGGAAAGTCCTTCTTTGCTGAGCTAGCTCGGAAAGTTGTCTATAAGGGATCGGAAAGTACTTTACCGATCCCGGGACCGGTAAAGCTAAATGTTTCCATGTTGTTTATTTATTTCTTATTTGCTCGCAGTAAAAAATAAAATAATACTTTTTTAATCTTTTTTCAGGATCGCAAAAAAAATATTGTACCCAACATGACCTGGAAGTGTCTATACTGGGCTCACAAGCTTGCAAAGCTCGCCTACGGCTCGCTCTGGAATATGCTTGCTCACCCAGTAAATTATCACTTTCAGGTTTTGTTACGTAAATTACTATTGTAATTTTATCTGTCAGTAATAAACCCAGTTCAATCTCCAATAAATTCGAACGCACTAGATTGCTTTAAAATTTTCTGATATAAACAGCCAAGATTTAAGGGTTTATTTAAATCTGATTTGATTAGAAAGCCGATTAAGGGCTTCGATATAAACTTATTCTTAATCTAGTTAACGATAAACCTAAGAATCTTAATGTCATGCATGATATTGCCAGTTGCCAGCCTACGTTATGTCGAATATTTTATTTATATCTCAAATTAATTATTTCCTACATGCAATGAATTTTCCATCGCCGGGTTCCTAAATTCAGTAACAGCTGTATTCCTCTTATTTTCCGCCCCTGTCTTATACACGTCTGCTCTCTACCTCACTCTAGTGTACTTTCCGTAGTCCTGCGCGTTCACAATACCCTCAGATCATTTTTAAAGAAGATAGAACGTTTCTAAGGAAACAACAATGCAAGGAATTTGTTTTCCGGAGAATAGAAAATTTTTACGTGAATGAAAAATTTCAGAGATAGTTTTGCTTTTTTAGAAACTGCGGTTGGTTATGATAATGCCTGCGGTATTGCGTGCAGAACTGGATTTAACAAAATGGAAATTTACACTAAATTTTCACACAATAGAATAAAATAGTTCATTGTTTAAATCATATATAGTGAGGGTCACGAATCTTGATATGATGATATATCATAAACGCCTTCAAATAATAATTCCATCCGTAATAAAGAATTTTACAACACACGTGGACCATTTAAACCTTTTGATTCACCTTTAAACTACTAAACGGTTGGTCCTTCCATCCCTGGACTTCAAATAAAAGTACTTCCGATTGTTTAATTATAACCAATATGTAATCAGTTCTTCATATGGATGTAGAGGAATACAAAAGAATTATTTGTAGAATTGTAGTATTGAAGTTATAGTCGGAGAAATTTTTGTCACACACACATACAGACATAATCGAAAAATTAGTAAAATTGTATTTTAGGGATCCTAAAACCTGCTTGTTCATTAAAAATCTACCACTGAATTTTTTGACCAGACAATATACTTTCCTTACATAAAGGTGACGGCAGGTAAAGAGGAAAGAAGAATAGCAAAAAATCGCAAATAAAAGAGGGTATCAATGATATAGAGAAAAAGAAGATTTAAGAATATCGACAGGAGTTAGTAAATTTGAGTAGCACAGTTTTATTCCAAAAAAAAATGAGCACCATCCATAATACCATCACTTTCAATATCGAAAACTGACTATTAATAGAAAGTAGTTTGACTAAAATCTGTTGCGCTATTAATAAAATCCTCATTAGGAAAAGTAAGGGTTAGCAATTAGGAAAATTTGTTTTAAAAATATACTCAATTATAAAAGTGCAACAAAAACAGTGCATGTAATGAAAACATTTTAATTATTTTTTTTTTTATTTATAATTACAATTTTATAAAAAGTTAATTAGATTCAGACAAAAAAAAAACTATTAATTTCATATTCTTCAGAAATCCTCCATTAAATTAGCTTCTTTAATTTGAAATTAACTATACACCTTTACAGTAAATACAATTTTAAAAATATATTTTTATCTTCCAGTAAGACAGATAAGAAAGAAAATATGACTAAAACACTGACATCCCGATTTTCAAAAAAGTTTTAACTAATCCTCATTTTCAGATTAGTGAATTATATTCTATTTAAATACATACTTACACATTTACTAATGTTGCAAACTATATTAAGTTCCTTTTGCATGTAACTATTGCTTCATTTACTATATTCTTTCATAAAATGTCACCATTATTAATTTGAAATGATTAGTTTTTTGAAAGTGATATTTATCTGTCAGTTACATACATTTGAAATATGAACTGTGTAACAAAAGAATTGTGTTTATCTTTAAATCATAGGCTCTGGGATTCATAAAAAAGATTATTATTTAAAATTTATCTGTAAAATATATACAAAAAGTATTAATGTATAGTTGTAAAAAATTCAATAATCTTTAATTTTTATAATGACATAAAATGCGAAAAAATGGCATTTAATGGTATTTTTTGAAGAAAAACCATTATGAGCTTCAAGTAAAGTGTTATTTCCGGTTATCTGATTTACATTAAAATTTAATGGTGTCTTTCCATATTTGAGTTAGAGTGTAGACAAAGTCCATACACATACACACATACAGATATCATAGTGAAATACTGGATTCTAGGGACCTTAAAACGTGGTCATTTACTAAAATCTCGATATAGGGTTTTTTGCACGATCCCTATTTCTCCCTTACCAAGGATTGCAGGATATAAGATATAAACTGTCAAACATAGAGTAAAATTCGCTAATGCAAAAATAAAGATTAGCTTAAACTTTTTCGAGAATCGAGCTGGAAAATAAAGAGTTTCTAACTGATTAGATGTAAGCAATTTTATATTGACGATAATTATTAATTTAAAAATATCTGATGTGGACAACACATGACTTCCTTGTACGCCTAGCGTTACACTATACATATTTTATTAATAATTAAAATATGTATTATTACAGACCCATCATTAAATTGCACGTATTGGACATAATTTGACATTGACATTAAATTCTTTATTTTTTTGTTATTTTTTGTCTTAATTCATAGCAAACTTAATTACAGAAACCAAAAAGTACATATTTTTACCTCCCGCTACCCTTGGTAAGGGAGGTATAGGGATCGTGCTAAAAATCTCATATCGAGATTTTAGTAAATGACCACGTTTTAAGTTCCATAGAATCCACTTTTAACATTTTCACGATGATGTCTGTATGTGTGTATGTGTGTATGTGTGTGTGTATGTGTGTGTATGTGTGTGTGTATGTATGTGTGTATGTGTGTGTGTATGTGTAGGGATTTTGTCTTCACTCTAACTCAAATACTATCATTCAGAAAATTCTGAAACCTTGTATTTCAATCCCATTCTAATATGAAAAGAAGCCATTAGATTTTGGTGTAAATCGGATAACCGGAAATGGCACTTTACCTGAAGCTCATAATGGTTTTTCTTCAAAAAATACCATTAAATGCCATTTTTCGCATTTTATGTCTTATGAAAATTAAAGATTATTGAATATTCTACTGGAATACATTAATACTTTTTCTATATATTTTACATATAAATTTAAAAATAATTTTTTTTATTAGTCGCGAAGCCTAAGATAAACACCATAATTCGTTTGTTACACAGTTCATATTTCAAATGAATGTAACTGACAGTTAATGTCACTGTCAAAAAACTAATCACTTCAAATTAATAATAGTGACATTTTAAAAAGAAAATAGTAAATAAAGCAATAGTTTTCTGCAATGGAACAGTTTGCAGCGGTAGTAAATACGTAAGTATGTATTTAAATTAATAAAAATTCAATAGCGGGAGGTTTTGTGTTGGCAACATCAGATTTTTAAATTTACATATCTCGCTTATACAAAGAGCTAATTTAATCATACTTGATATTTTCGACGGAGAATTTAATTTTCTAAAAGCATTTATTGTTAAATTCAAAATAACACCATTTTTTTTTAAGAAAAACTGATAACAGCTTCAAGTAAAGTATCACTTCCGGTTAGACTATTTTAACCAAAATCTATTATGTTATTTCTATTAATATAAAAGTATAAAATACCAAATTTGAGAAGTTTTGGTTTATATTTTAAAATAGTTTTTCATTAAAATCTATTATAGGCTTCAAGTAAAGTACCACTTCCGGTTAGACCATTTTAACTAAAATCTAATATATTATTCCCATTGATATAAGAGTCTTATATACCAAATTTGAAAAGTTTTGGGTTATATTTTAATATAATTTTTCATTAATATCTATAGGCTTCAAGTAAAGTACCACTTCCGAAAGTTATGTAATGACCAAAAAGGGAGGTGCACAACTAGATGTTATAACAGTCCTAAATACAAAATTTTAACTTTCTACGGCTTCCCGTTTTTCAGTTATGCGAGATACGTACGTACGTACGTACGTACGTACATACGTACGTACAGACGTCACGCCGAAATTAGTCAAAATGGATTCAGGGATGCTCAAAATGGATATTTCCGTTGAAATCTGGAAACCGAAATTTTTCGCGATTACAATACTTCCTTTACTTCGTACAAGGAAGTAAAAATCAATCATCCATTTGACATTGTTCACAAATATGACTGGTATACATATTTATAGCTTTTCCAAAAAGCTGCTAATCCTTTTTACTGTGTTTAGAGGAAAACCTAATAAAAATTAATATTTTCCATTCTGTTTCGACTTTGTTTAGCAATTTTAAAGTGTGATTCTTTGTTTATAGCACATTTGGAAAAGAAAACAAACAAATATAATGGTGTAGCGAATTCTCGCGCTTTTGCACATTTATTTTGAGGAAATGTGTCGCTTTGGTGTGCAACGAATGTGCATCGAGCGAACACTTCCATCACGGAAAACCCACGCTAGCCGACATTTGCTACACTGCACGCTGTTTTTTATATGGATGTGGAATGGCGCTTCAATAGCAATCATTTTCAGTACGTCATATCATAACAAAGTGAAACAGGCAAGGTTTCCCTAGGTGTATATTATTTATGTTTTGTGTAATTGGTTATTGGCTAAGAAGTATATGGGTTTTAAATATAAGGCGCAGAAAAAGGACCAAATGAAAATAATATGTTTGCTATTTTTTGAACATAGTTTACTTGATGCGTGGTTAAATACCCAGCTGGAGGTTATGGGCTGGCCACATCAGATTGTAGAGAGCAAATATAAACAATGGGTGAGATTCAGTGGGTTGTATACCCAAATCGTTCAAGCAGCCAATGCACGTCATTAATAAAAATTGAATTTTAGTAACTAGATGTGTGACGTCATGTACTGCTACGTTTGCAGAGGTTTTAGAAAAGGGTTATACAGATTGCAATCTATATTATCGACATGTTTATGAACTGTCACATCTACAAAATATATACTATATTTTCGTCACTGTCCATTTCTATTTAAATTATTTTATAATACTAACC
This sequence comes from Ophonus ardosiacus, assembly GCA_943142095.1. Classification (NCBI taxonomy): domain Eukaryota; kingdom Metazoa; phylum Arthropoda; class Insecta; order Coleoptera; family Carabidae; genus Ophonus; species Ophonus ardosiacus. Next base: position 82,512,294 of record OW964823.1, read on the forward strand.
TTATTTATACATATGTATGCCATATAAAGGCGATAAATCGAAGTGAGCCGAATTTCAAAGAAAAATACCGAATTCTTCTGATTGATTAGAAGTGCTATCTTTGGCAGATTCACAGATTTTGTGTTTGCGTTAACGGTCACGTTGCGTCGTTGCGTTGCGTTTAACATTACTTTATTATAAATAGACCTTAACAACGCACAAAAATGTTTCACACACGATACAAATATTTTTCAAATAATAACTTACAGTATGAACATACAAATTATCAATGTTGCCAACTATAGCAACAATGAAACGAATAATATGACGTTGATGTACATTATTTATATATTATTCATGTCATATACGATAAATAATGAACTCTACTTTTTGACGGTTAAAAATGATTGAAATTTTATGTCATGTTTCACTATTAGTGATTTTAATGCATTAAGGTTTTTACACTAAGTGATGACGTGCATTGGCTGCTTGAATGATTTGGGTGGGTATATTAGCGTGTTTTAAACTAAAACAGTCCTTTGTCAAAAATATTTTGGCAACTTTGTAATACCTGTCAGAAAAAGTGAGAGATCAAAGGATCAAATAAAGAAAAAAATATTATTAACAGAAGTAAGAAAAAAGTACAAATGTCAAAACTGATCAAAACGGGGGTTGAGATATTTTTAAATTCATTAACATTCAGGTATGAAATATTTGACACATAAAATTTGACATATTTCTAACCTAATTTTGCAATAATGAGTTTCCTTTTACACCTTCCATTTACAATAATACTTCTTCATTTGAATAAAGGATATCTGTATTTTTGAAGAGCAGGTAAAAACTTGCTACCCATATTTTTTCTTTTGGCAAAATTTTTGTTAATTAGCCAGAAAAAAATAATGAAATTTGATTATTTGAATTCCCGCCATGTATGACGTAGAATTACGCCGTACCAATGAATGGTCGTAAAGCCATTGCGTTTGTTTGTACAAGGTTTGTACAGGTAATGTAGATCTCCTGTTTGACGTTTCAACAATAGTTTGGAGGTTAGTATTTTAATTTATCTTTTTGGTATCGATATTTTAAATTACATGTAACTACCTATGTGTTTATTTGTGAAGTAATTAATATATTTGAGAGACCAGAGAGAGATAAAAATGAACTAATGTCAAATTCAAATTAAAACTTTCTCGCATGCCATCTATACTTTACATTTTTAAACATGGTTCTCCAGTTAAATATAATGACGTCACAGAAAATTTTCTTTCTTAATTTTCTAAAAAACAAATATTTTTTTTGAAATAAAATTTATATTTTTATATATGTTTTCAACATAACATTACATATGTAGTGATAGAAATCGGATTTTCAGTACCACGCAAGTAGCCCATTGAATCTCATTGATACATGTGGAAAATATTACAATGTTGCCATATAATTAATACAAGATTTAATACAGACCTCAATACAACCCACTGAATTCCAACCAAGATCTTTATAACCGTTACAAACAAGTCAGACTATATTTAATAACAAAGCTGGCTTTAACAATATTTTCTAAAGTCTTTGTTAAAGTAATAAATCAAAAATGCACATTCTTTTCCTTTGCATTAATATCAATTTAAAAGAATTGAGAATTTTATGAAGTATTTTAAAATCCACTCAATTTATTTGAAAAAGAAAAGCTTAAAATAACAAAGAGATACTCGCATACCCAAGAAAAATGAAATTTTAAGAAAAATGTCTTTTTGTAATCCGTTCAGTGAAATCGCATAAAATAATATCGCATTTTCTATTCAGAATCTACATAATCCTTCTCTATGGAATTCGCCCGGTCCCGGTCGGTGGTATCTTTATGCACAATGAACCGTAAGAGGTCATTTTTATGCTATGAGAGAAAATATCAATAGATACGAAGGAATTAATGGATTTATTAAAAATTAGATTTTTAATCTTCTTTCACAGACTTTATTGATTTTGTATTACCCTACGGCATAAGATGAATAAATTTAAGCCGGTTATATTTTTCTCTTTTTTGAATAAACTTACTTTGTTTATTTTTATACGCGTATATTTTAATTTCAGGAATAAAAGAACCAAATAAATTTGTTTTTTTTATAAATAACAGGATTAAATTTGATATTTTTTATTACAATAAAAAAATCTGTTGTGGCCAACACAAGACCTTCCGTTAATTTGATGTATTTTGTACTAATTCCATAACAAAAGTTCATTGGAAAAAAAATTATATCTACTAAAATTGTAACACGAACAAAATACAATTTTTTACAAATTCCATACAGAAAGTTCATTGGAAAATATTATATAAATCCAATAAAATTATCACATGAATATACATTAAGTATACTCAGATATAAATACTCTAAAAATGCGTACACTTACGTAACATTGGGTGGAATTCAGTGGGTTGTATTAAGGTCTGTATTAAAACTTGTATTGAGTATATGGAAACATTGTAATATTTTTCACATGTATCAATGAGATTCAATTGTGATTTAGAAATTTTACCACAGGGAAAAGTAATACAGATATCCTTTAGTCAAATGAGGAAGTATTATTATATAATATGTCAAATTTTATGTGTCAAATATTTCATACCTGAATGTTAATGAATTTTAAAATATCTCAACCCCCGTTTTGATCAGTTTTGACATTTGTCCTTTTTTCTTACTTCTGTTAATAATATTTTTTTTTCTTTATTTGATCCTTTGGTCTCTCACTTTTTTCTGACAGGTATTACAAAGTTGCCAAAATATTTTTGACAAAGGACTGTTTTAACTTAAAACACGCTAATACAACCCACTGAATCTCACCCATTATCTTTACAATCAAATAATATTACTACCAAGTTTATATCTCTACCCATTTTTGAATTATTGCCCCAAAAGTCAATATACCCCACATTTATATAAAAACTTCAAAATTTTCAAAGATCTAATTTGTAATGTATCTAGTCTAGATACTTCTCAATGCGCTGATTCCAAATTTTGAAACCGCAGGTCGATATCTCTTTTCGTTCTCCAGATATTTAGATTCAAAGTTTTGCTTCAAAGCTACCCATTTTTGGGTAATAACCCAAAAATGGGTCGAGATATGCATTTGGCGACAACACCATTCGATTCTACGGGCAAAATTACATAAGTACACCAATTTTCAGAATTTTTGAACACCGCATACTCTCTCTAAAGTTAAATAACTGAAAATGGCCAAAAATTGCAAAAATCTAAGGTGTACCCCTTACGATTTTTTCAGATTTTGGCCATTTTCAGGAGTTTTCAAACTTTTATTCATAAAAAATGAACCGGTTGGACAAAAATTATAAAAATTGCTATACTTACGTATTTTTGTCAGTAGAATCGAATGGTGATGACGCCAAATTCATATCTCGATCCATTTTTGGCTTTATACCCAAAAAATGGGCAGTTTTGAGCAAAATTTTAAATCTAAATATCTCGAGAACGAAAAGAGATATCGACCTGCGGTTTCAAAATTTGGAATCGGCGCATTGAGAAGTATCTAGATACATAAAAATTAGATTTTTGAAAATTTTGAAGTTTTTATCTAAATATGGGGTATATTGACTTTTGGGATAATAATTCAAAAGTAGGTACAGATATAAACATGGTAGTAACATTATTTGCTTGTACAGACAATGTTACGTAAGTGTACGCATTTTTAGAGTAATATATCTAGTAGCCCAAATAACTCCATAAAATGTTTGTAATTGATAGAAAAATGTGAGTTTGTCAGTGTCAAAAATCCATTTACATTACTGAAGGCTTTTTCTGGGAAGTACATTTAATATATCTATTATCAATTAAATATTTAAAATTATAGGTACATATACCGTGAGTATTTTTTAACGTGAAACATTGGGTGTGTCATATCCATGGTTACGACATTTGATTGACAGCAATGTATTTGCGTGTCCCATTTAATATGAAACATAGGGAACGAATCTGACAGAAGTATTATATTTAAATATTGTAAGAAATTTAGCGGAATCAGAAAACCACTCGAGCGCTCTAAACATATTTCGGGCAAAAGGTACACACAATATTTTTTTCTACAACTAAATTTAATTTTTAGAAAACGTGTATAATTATTTAAACAAAATTAACCTCTAATGGCATCTTGTCAATGTGACATTTGATTGACAGCAATGTATTTGCCTGTCTCATTTAAAATAAAACATAAGGAATGAATTTGGCAAAAGTGTGATATTTAGATATTGTAAGAAATTTAGCCAAGTCAGAAAATCACTAGTGCACAAGGTGCACACAATATTTTTTCTGTAACTAAATTTAATTTAGAAAGCAGGTACAATTATTTAAACAAAATTAACCTCTACTGACGTCTTGTCATATGTCAAATTCGTTCCCTATGTTTCATTATAAATGGGACAGGCAAATGCATTGCTGTCAATCAAATGTCAAGTTGTACCCATGGATACGACAAACCCAATGTTTCACGTTAAAAAATACTCACGGTATACACATCAGAAATACTCGTCACATAAAAATTATATTTTTGAAAATTTGAAAGTTTTTATATAAATGTGGGGTAAATTGACTTTTGGGGCAATAATTCAAAAATGGGTAGCGATATAAACTTGGTAGTAATATTATTTGATTTTAAAGAGAATGTTACGTAAGTGTACGCATTTTATATTCATTAATATACTAGTGATAACGGTACCGTTTGATAACGGAAGAATTACAGAATCCCACCCCAGTTCTGTTGGATGTAGTGCGTGTTTTGAATCCACTTTTCGCTTCCCGGCCGCATTGGTGATAAAATATGGCATTCGTTGTATACATGACACCGCGTTCATTTATAATGCAAGCACAGAGAGAAAGAACGGCTCTGGGATTAAACAAATTACAAACAAAACGCGGCATTAGTGTGACACGACAGTGCAGAGCATGGATCCAGCGCGGCACCCCTAATCAAATCAACGATAGTAAATTATGGAGAGTCGAGGAAAGCGACGCGGATTATGCCAGCCTGCAAGTCCGTTCATTATCCTCCATTAAACTGTTACTACATCACGCGGATATCTCTTCCATTATCCAAAGCTCGGTGTTTTCAGCATTTGGAAATGTGGTGCGATTGCCACTTGCATTGATCTAATTGGATCTGACGTAAATAATACAATAAAATTATAGTTAACAGTGGCGTATTATCGCAAAAGCCCGAGAATATAAATATAAATTAACTGGCGTAGGCAGGTGTTGAACATTATGGCGTAAAAAGATTAATGCAAAATTAAGAGCATTGCCGGTCGCCCAGCGAAATCAGTTTTGAAGCTTGTATGACACTAGTACAGACAAACTTCTTACGTTCCCCCACTACTTTTCAGATACGCTAAGTTTATTTCTTTTTGTCTGCTTTTACATGTGTTTGTGAATTAAAAATTACTTGTTTGACATTTGGTTAGGCTGCTAGATTAATTTTTTTTAAAAAATTTAGCAGTGTAGACACTCAAATTTTATTTTTTTCTGTGTGAACCGTAACAGTTATCATAAATTACACAGAGGGAGAAAAGTTTACTATTGAATGTATCTTTCTGAAGAAAAATAATTTCACGTTTTCGGCATTGCCATTAAAAAGTTACGGTCTAATTAATGTTGGGACACCTAAGTTTCATACACTAGTGGTTCACTAATAATAACAAGTATCACCTTAAAAGATTACTTATAACCATACGAACTGTCATACCAAATTTCATCCAAATCGAATAAAGCGTCCGCTTATTATAAGCAAAATTCATTTTTTTCGAAGAACTTTGAAGCAGAATTCTGGCTAAATGGTACACTTTCCGGTAGAAGCAAGTTTGGTTAAATCGTCTTATTTTAGCCTCAGGAATCTGTGGTTAAGCCATATCCCCCTATTTAAGAGACACCCTGTATAAAATATATATATATCATCACGGCATATTACCCATTTCTGGGTGTGCCAATCTGCTTTATCGCAGATATCGGTAATGATGATGACATATTTGTACCGTGCGGGCGCTTACCAGGCGTCACCTCACGGGCACTCATTGCTGGCGTGGAGAGTGTACCACAAGGGTCACTTTTGTGCCATTTAAAATTCTAAATATTTGGCGTCGGTCGGGATCGAACCCGGTACCCCCAGGTTCGCGACCAGACACTCAGGCACGAGGCCACGTGACCCCATAACAGATAATAATAATAATAATAATAATAATAATGGTTTATTTTGTCAATCGATCTTACAAGAAGAAATTTGACACGTCAGTTTACAATTTTACAATAAATACATACAAAATACATATTTTTAGTTATCATTCATGTATTCTTCCACACTGTAGTAACATTTATTTATGAGGTAACATTTTAAGTGATGTTTAAAGAGTTTATTGAAAGTTATGTCTTTTAGGTTAGATGGTAATTTATTATACAGTTTAATACCAATAATTTTTGGATTTTTTAGGCTTAATGATAATTTATATTTGGGTATAATTAGATCATTTTTATTCCTTGTGTTATAATTATGTAAGTGTTCATGAGTTGTTAAATTTGGTAAGTTATTTCTTATAAACATTAAAACAGAAAACATGTACATACATGGCAATGTTAAAATTTTTTCTTGTTTAAAAGTATCTCTACATGATGTGTTATAGCCAAGCTTAAACATATTTCCGATGGCAATTTTTTGTAATTTGAACACTCTTAGGGCTGCTGGAGAGTACCCCCAAAAAATTATGCCATAATTTGCAACAGAATTAAACTTAGCAAAATAGAATATTTTAGTCGTTTTTATACCAGCTATTTGTGCTAATCTTTTAATTGCATAACATAAAGGTGCTAATTTTTTACATTTACTGTTAATATCATCGGTCCAGGTTAAATTTTCATTTATTAATAACCCCAAGACTTGTACACTATCGACTTGAGGCAACGACTGATTGTGACATCTTATTAAAATACTCTGGTTCCTTTTAAGAGTAGTAAAATTTACGGCTACAGATTTTGAAACGTTTAAAACTAAATGTAAAGAAGAGAACCATTTCGATAATTCAGAGGTCAGGTGTGACAATGAAGCTGATTGTTCTTGAATGTTAGCACACGGTACCATTACTGAAACATCATCGGCGTATGCAATGAAAGTATTGTTTTCTAGAACAGTTTTGATTTTGTTTATATATAAAATAAATAAAATGGGACCAAGAATGCTGCCCTGCGGTACACCAAATTTTATTATTTTATATTCAGACCTACAATTGTTATAAACAACAAGCTGTTTCCTATTAGTTAAGTAAGATTTTAGCCATTGCTCACACTTTCCACGAAAGCCGTACTGTGCCATAATTTTGATTAACTGGTCATGCATGACACAATCAAAAGCTTTTGATAAGTCTAAAAACATGCCAGTAATCATATTTCCAGCGTCTAAGTTTTTGTATAAATTGTCTAATAATTTTTCCAAAGCAGTTATGGTATTACAATTTTTGCGAAAGCCGCATTGCTCTGAAATTAAAATCTCATTCGCCTCTAGAAAAGATAAAATTCTAATTAAGACAACTTTTTCATAAATTTTATGAAAAGTTGAGACTATACTTATTGGTCTGTAATTGACAACATCATTTTTTTCACCCTTCTTATATAAAGCTACTACTTTTATACATTTCAATGCGTCAGGGAAAATTCCGTCTGCTAGTGAACTGTTTATACAATGTGTTAAAGGAGTAATGAAGAGTTCATGACATTCTTTCAAGAGTTTTGTAGGGACTTCATCTAAACCAGGAGAAGATGAGCTGTTTAATGACTTAATAACAGAGCAAATTTCACTTTCAGTTGTAGGAAATAAAAAAATAGTTTTATTGTTACCGTTTGGAATAGGATTCTTGGTAGTCCCATAATTAGTAGTTTCAATAGCTGTACCGCCAACAGTGCTTGCTATATTTGTAAAATAGTTGTTGAATAAATTGGCCACATCATCTGGTGAATTGGCAACTTCATTATCACACCTGACCTCCTGCAAATTATTGTCATTGTTATTAGTTTTAAGATTGATATTATCATTTATAACATTCCATATATGTTTGCTGTTATTTATAGATTTTTCTATACTTTGAGCATTAAAATTTGTTTTAGACTGGAGCAATGAATTTCTATAACTACGTTTACATACATTGTAATATTGTTTAGTAATTAACCCATCTTTATACAAAATATATAAATCTTTTATATTTCTTGACTTTTGTATTACATCATTTGTTACCCATGATTTTCTTTTCTGAATAAATTTAATTTTAGGGAAACATAAGTTAAAATAATATAAGAAAGTATCCAAAAAATGATCATATTTTATGTTTGCATTTACAGAACTATAAACATTTACCCAATTTTCATTTGAGAGACAGTGTTTAAACATACTAATATTATGAGAACTGAATATGCGTTTACTATCTGGAGTATCTTTAGTGCACTTGTGGTTTATTTTATAAGTAATATTTTGGGGAAAATGATCTGAAATTTTCATTTTGATAACATTTGCAGTATAAGTATTAACATTGGTAAAAATATTATCTATACATGATCTACTAGTACGTGTTACCCTTGTTGCTTCGTTTATCGAAGGATATAAGCTGTAAGTCGCCATCAAATCCAAAAATATTTTGGTTTCATTACCTTCATTGTGAATATTAATATTGTAGTCTCCTACAACGAATAAATTTATATGTTTATAGTGATCATAAATAGATGTTAAACAGCAATTAAGTTGTTTAAAAAAAGTGTGTAGATTACCACTTGTCGACCTATAAATACATAAAACAATGTTCATTACATTATTGTTGGTCACATATTTAATAGCACAGCATTCGAAATGAAGTTCTACATTAAATTTTTGGAGGTATTTAAGTTCTTCACATGTAATGTTTGACCTGTTGAAAATTGCAACACCACCATGAGTATATTGTTCTCGAAAAAAACTTGTGGCACATGCATAATTGTTTATGTTGAGTAGACACTCTTCATCCTTCTTCAGCCAGTGTTCGGTTAGACATAGTACATCACATGGGTATTTACTGAGAAAAATTTCTAGTTCTTCGATTTTGTTCCTTATACATTGGATATTGAGATTGATAATAGAAAAAAATGAGAGATTATCATCTATTGATGACGGAAATGATAAATCAGTTACGTTGTTGGTAGACTCTTCTTTTTGAAATGAAAAAACCGGTTAAACCCAACCCCAGCAGGCCAGATGTCAGGATTCATAGCCTTTTGCAAATTGTTGGCGTGAATTTGAACTTTAAAAGAAGCGTACTGATCTGGATATTTGGCCTGGAGTTTTTCAACTTTAACTTCTGGAAACATTCCTACTAGGTAATTAGTAACATCCACTTCCTTTGTGTCAGGATGTAGTCTGTAAATATGAATATAACTTGATTTAGGGACAATTTTTAAAGACATGTTTTGAGTAACTTCTTTTTTACCAAAGAGTGGTTTATTTCTCTGATTTTTTGACTCACGGTCTCGAGTATATATATCCTTATTTTTTGTTGACATATCAATGTTTTCTGATACTGATATGCAATTATTTTCAGTTTTATTATTTTTAGCAACGTGGTTTTTGTTTATACCACCATTTTGTTCATCGTTCTTAATGTCGGAGTCATTATTTACGTTTGTATCGACTGTAATTTTATTTGGTGGCGTTGTTTCAGCCGGTAAGTCGGTAGTAGTGTTAACTTGATTGTTTATTTTTTTATTTTGTTTATTAGATTTTTGATTAGATGGCGTTTGATGGTTTATTTTATTTTGATTTATTAAGACTTTATTTAATACGTCTAACTGATCTTTTAAGATTTGTATAGTATTTTTTTGATTTAAAATAAGATTATCTTTTTGTTTCATAATTTCTTTTAAATAATATATATCATTAGTATATTTGTCACTAACACTTGTAAATGACGTACCCGTGTCTTTATCACTTTCTGCCATATTCCCAGTCACGTTAGCACAACAATTTGTTGTATTGTCGGTATATATAGGTAATTTTAGGGTATTTACACAACTTGTATGTGAAATAGTATTACACAAAATACACTTTAGTCCACTATTTGCCGTTTTATGACATCTTTTACACAGATTTTTTTCAATTTTATTATCTTGCTTATTCATCATGTTATCACTTGCCGCCATCTTGATATTATATAAACAGGTAATACTACACTAGCATATGAATCGATTATTGTAGCAGGAATATTTCCTATCCGGTGCTCCACATAGTAATTACGGAAACTATATAATATACATCGCACAGATACGAGTATCTCTTCCATAATCGATATGCTCTCTAAGCTTTATATTTTCCGCGTTTTGTATTTTAATGGTTTGTAATTTTATTACAGAGAAATCGCTTGTACGGGTTTCGTTAAAGACCAACCCGATTCTTATTTTATTTCTCTTTGATCCCATTTGATGTAGGAAACACTCGTTTCTTTTTAAATCAAAGGAAGTTTCTGATTGTAAGAATTTCCTTGTTTGTATATAATTAAATTTACATTTCCAACAATAAATTCGAAACAGTAGCAAAAGTTTTTATGAACAAACGGCATTCACGAGAAATACAATAGCAATGAAGAAATAATTTACTACTAATGGCTGTGTAAATTAAACTATTGTAATACAATAAATATTCGTGGAAAGGATCGTGACTGCCTGATGTATAATATAAACAAAATCACGGATGTCAGTCAATTTATTAAAATAATTATTCAGTCCTACGTTTCGGCCGTACTACGGCCTTCTTCAGGGAATCTTACAATTAAATAAAACAAGTAATTAAAATAATCATTTGCATATTTAAAGTTTTTACAAAATATTTATTATCTATTTCGGATTAGTTAAAATGCTAAATTAAGATTTGTAAATTATAGTAAATTATTAGACATATTGCCTAAAAATATAATATATAATTATATTTAATTAGACAAAATTTCAATTTTATTTTTACCTCCCGCTACCCTTGGTAAGGGAGGTATAGGGATCGTGCTAAAAATCGCATATCGAGATTTTAGTAAATTACCATGTTTTAAGGTCCCTAGAATCCAATTTTAATATTTTCACAATGATGTCTGTATGTGTGTGTGTATGTGTATGAATTTTTTTGCTCGTTCCTTAGTAACCATCAACTTTACGATGACAAAATAGAGCACAAATGTTAACTTTTCATGGTGTTTTTCGTAGAAAATACCTTTAAATGTTATTTTTTTACATTTTATGTTATTATAAAAAAAAGATAGTTGAATTTTCTACAGGACTGCATTAATACTTTTTCAATATATTTTATTCAATTTTGACGTTTTAAACTGTCATTATTAACTCCATAGCAACAACTATAAGTAACACTTTTTTCACATGTGAATTAATTTTTTTTTTAAATCACTCTCACGAAATTTTAACTCACTCTGCAACAAATAATGCATTTAAAATAACATCATGTACGAAAATAACACTCACCATAATATTTATTAGACATTATCAGCCATTTTCACTATTTTTCACGGCACAAATGACAGACAATAAAGCATTTTAAATACATGACTTGACGTCTATGAGAGACGATTGTCATTCTCAGCCTACTAACTGATCAGTTTTTTATTTTGTAAAAATTAAATATTATAATGGTTTTTATTAGTATTTCGTCAAAATTGAATAAAATATTGTACAAACTACGTGAGCTAAGGTAATGTTTATTCACTCGAAGAACTTCCTTCTCATGAATAAACATTACCTTAGCTCACTTGGTGTGTAAATATCTATTATAGATAGATTTATAATTTCCTTAGTTACACTGATCAGAAAAAAATTGACATAAGTGTATGTCACATTTTGTTCGAATTCTAATAAATAAATAATTCATAATAATTATTTGAAATAGATATACTTACTACAGTCATTAATTATATTAATATATCAGATTTATAAAAAGATCTTTCAATTATTATATTCCTTATTCATAGCAAAGGTAATACGTAGTGCGGAATTCTATTAGAAAAGTGTGATATAATGCATGAGTTAGCATAATGTAGCAGAAAATCCCTAGACCATCATTCATGGGTGTTGATGCTAATAATCTAAAGTAGAGAGAAATAGGTTTTTTCCTATTAAGATCCGTATCAGTGTTGCCAGTTTCTTGCCGTCTGAAATAAGATATTCCTGCAAGAATGATATATTCCAGCATTAAAATAAATCACAAATAATAGCATTGTTAATTCTGTTTTAGAACGCAGCTCTGTGCGTTTTACATTAAATATTTATGGAAGGTTTTATTACAGTTAAGAGGATCTTTTTAGACTTTCAAATAAGGAATATATGGGAAGCTGGGGACACTATGTCAAGCTAACGTCTTGCTTTATGAGTTTCTACATTGCGAATATGAACGAACAATTTGCAGGTCAACATTTAATTCTCCTTGTTTACCAAGAAGATATTTGGGAAATTTTGAAATTCTCTTTAATTTTTAACAATAATACAACATTTTATTTATTTATATACCGTGAGTATTTTTTAACGTGAAACATTGGGTGTGTCATATCCATGGTTACGACATTTGATTGACAGCAATGTATTTGCGTGTCCCATGACCTTGAGACTTTCTGTTAGTTATGTATTACGACACTTAGCGCTAGTAGTGCTTCGTTCGGATTAATTCGTTAAAATTCGTAAATGTTCGGATGTTCGGTGATTTTAAAATCGTGGCGGCTTGACGGCAAGTCATACTGACATTTCAAATTTGAAATTGCATTTTCGTGAAGTGTTAGGTACTCTTCAATATTGTGTTATTTTATATTGTTCTCTTTTTGTGTTTATTTGCTTATGCAAAATGCCAAGAGGTTGTTGTGTGCCGACTATTCAAAACGCTAGGAATGACAAGGAATAAGAAGCAATGGGCGAAATTTATAAATAACTAAATGTATTTGTACACCCTACACCTTATAGTAAAAGGATATCTAACTATATTTTCCTTACGTAATTTTAAGAAATAAATATGCGTTCTATTTTTTGTTAAATATATATTTTTTATTTTTCTGTTTATTACTATATCAATAAAAAAGAATAAATATATTCTGAATAGTAATGCGGGATGCAGACTATCCCTGATACTAACCGCCATACAGATTTTAGTTATGTCTTACGACACCGAGCGCTAGTGTTGCAGGGCATGAATGCCTACTACTTTATCATTGCAGTTGACTATCTTAATAGTATCTGTTGTCTGTGAACATAGGGAACGAATTTGACAGAAGTATTATATTTAAATATTGGAAGAAGTTTGATTGAGTCAGAAAACCAATCAAGAGCACTAAACTAAACATATTTCGGGTCGGGCACAAGGTGCACACAATATTTTTTCTACAACTACATTTAATTTTTAGAAAACATGTATAATTATTTAAACAAAATTAACCTCGAAAAACATCTTGTCAATGTGACATTTGATTGACAGCAATGTATTTGTCTGTCTCATTTAAAATAAATCATAGGGAATGAATTTGACAGAAGTATTATATTTAAATATTGTAAGAAATTTAGCTAAGTCAGAAAATCACTGGGGCACAAGGTGCACACAATATTTTTCCTATAACTAAATTAAATTTAGAAAGCAGGTACAATTATTTAAACAAAATTAACCTCTATTGACGTCTTATCAAATGTCAAATTCGTCCCCTATTCCCTATGTTTCATTTTAATGCCCGGTTTCTCCAGAGCAACTTACGACTTAAGTCGTTGCTTACTCCTAAGTTCCACTTAAACTGTTGCACCACGCAAAAATGTCAAAATGTGAGACGTAAGTAGCACTTAAATGTAAGTCGAAAAAATCGGTGACTTATGTGGTTATATGTCATATGTCAATTGACATATCGGTAAGTCGCGGTAAATTTGTTTCGTTTTGGTCCGTTACGGCAAGAAAATTAGATGATATAAAGAAGAAACGATTAAATTATAATAATAATAATAATAATAATCCTTTATTACTTTAACAGGTAAAATACCCAATACAAGTAAATTATAGCAAAGAGGTAGAAAATTGGTCTGTGAGATTGTAGAAACAAAGATTTAAAGAGAATATTGAAAATTAAAAAATCATTGCGGTATCCATGTCCAATATTCAAAAAGATAACACCTGGAAATTAATTGCCGCAGCATTGGCAATAAAATGTGTGCAAATATGGAGACTGACGCAAGGAAGACGACATCGAAGAAAAAGGCTTCAGTTTATAAGACTGGCGGTGGTCCACATAAAAATCTTAAAAATAAATAATATATTTGGAACAAATCAATTCTGTTACTTATTTGTCGCGGAGTCCTACCATTTTCGACAATATCGACTTCCAACACAGTATCCACGACGTTAACGTCGTCAAAATTAGGGAAATCCTGTAAATCCATATCGAATATTGTTGAATGAATACAAATATAAACATTGACAGCTTTGACATTTGACAGCCGGTATTTTATTTTGAATCGCTAAATTTCAAATTGACCAATCATAGAACAACATTACGCTGTTGCCAATGTAATTTGTGACATTCGTTCGCATTTGAATTTGCTGGTGCAACACAATTGAGATATAAGTCCTACTTACAATTAAGTAGCACTTTAATAATCAACAACTTAAGTTGCTGTGGAGAAACCGGGCATAAATGGGACACAAATACATTGCTGTCAATCAAATGTCAAGTCGTAACCATGGATTTCACAAACCCAGTGTTTCATGTTAAAAAATACTCACGGTATGTAAGTGCGTGTATATTAATCAAAAACTATTTTTTTACTCTTGTTCTTCTTTATTCTTGTTTTTGTTTCAGGCTTATAGTCTGGGTATGTTCGGCGCCGACTACGCGTGGATTCTTCACGGCAACGGTGCCACAACATGGTGGATGAACGGATCTGAGTGCACGCGAGGACCTTTGGCTGAAGCTGTGGAAGGACTTATCCTAGTTTCTAGCCATAACAGCATCGTCGGTTCTGAGCCCTCCTACTCGGGATTGGTGAGTTCATTTGCATTTTATAATAATCCTACGTGGCCACTATACATACATCTACCGCCATCTGTGTATAATCATTTCTATTACTAAACAAAAACTGTTCACACAATTTATTTTATATTTAATTTTATTTTATAGTTATTTTCCATTCTTATTGAGCTATTGCTTCAATCTAATCTAAGCATTTTATACTTTCGTTTTTGTAATGAATGCCCTATTTTATTTTCACAGCAGTGCGGCATTTTGTTAGGTTATGTAATATACCGGCAGCGGCAGAGCTTATGTCAGATTGACGTGTGAACATAGTAAATATGTAACTACAGTGCCATTAGTTTCTGACTAAACGTTTCCATTAAGAATGTAGACAAGTGGCATTTCTCAACATTGTATAGTTAGAAATTTGGACAGCAAGCGTTTTTCTACTTTGTCACGTATGAGCGGCAAAGTGACATTTTGCGTTGACAAAAGAGAGCGCAAATAGTTACTTTCTATAGTTACTGTAGAAAAACGTAATTGTAAGACGATGTTTAGAAATCTATCAATCAGATAAATATTACAAGTTTTTCTAATTTCTTCTTCTCTATATATTTTAAATAAATATGTAGTAAAATTTATAAAAATATTATTAAAAAGTATATGTATATCCTTTTTCTTATTTTGCCACATCGCACTGCAATTTTCTTTGACGTGTATTCAAAGATATTCCTTAAATATTGATCACATAAACAAAATTTGATTTGACATGTCCGCAAATAGAAGGTATAGAAAGATTGCAATAAGAGGAGCAGTGCCTTCATCGAAGAAGATACCAAATAATAAAAACTGATTTGAATTTGATGGTGAATAGCGATACCCTCAATATGTGCAGCTGCAGCTGAGCACAGCAACTTTCATAACAAAATCGGAAAATGTCATAGCCAATGCTACCTCTTTCTAAGATTACTAGAGTAATCATCTTGTGCAGAAGATATTACAACGAATTATTCAATGTCTATATTTATATTGGGAAATGTCTGTAGAATAGGGCTGTTGCAAGAATTTTTATATATGGCTTCTAAGTATTAAATTTGAAAAGATATTGATCTTTAAAGAGCCTCAAATTTGCAAATATCACGAAATATCCTTTAGATATTTTACAATTAATTTTTGAAATTTGGATAAAATTTTGAATAAGTCACGTGATCTGAAACAGAATGTGACGTCAGAGTACATACATCTTCAGTGGTTCTAAGGTGTTAAGTGTATTGTCAAAGTTGTCAAACAAGTGTCAAATAAGTAAAATATATTATCAATTTATATAATAAATTCAGTTTTTATATATTTTATTTTACCTCAACTCTTTAACACCCCTTATTTCGGTAGCAGTAAAACAATCGTTCTGATAAATTCAGCTATCATCCAGCTATCGACCTTCGGTTAATTTTCCGATTTAGCTTGAGTATAATTTGAATTAGCCATTATTACTTTATTATTCATTTACAATGAGCAATGTCAGCGTCAAATGTCAAATTAAAAGATTTTTTTTTTTAACATGTGACAAACTTTAGCCTACGTTTGTTTATATAAATAATATGAATAAACGTAGGTGATGGAAAAACTATTCTTCTATTGGATATTAATGATGTAATGTATGTGCTTCTACGTCACAGGAGTGGGGGGTAGTTTTTCAGGACGCCAATCTTTTTATTTAATTATTTCCACAAATAACAACAAATTATTAAAATAAAAATTATTACTAAGAAAATCATTCCGTAAACTTTCATTTAAAATAGTTTTTGAAAAATGTGAAACAGGCTCATTTGTTATTATTAATGAATCAAGGTAGCACAAATTGTAGCTGGTATCGATTGTTTCCAGAAACATGGGAAAAATGTTTTGAAAATTTATTCCTTCTAATTCAAAAATGTATTGGCTGCAATGGGGAATATTTTCAGCAAATGTAATGTAATTTTGAAAATGAAATATTTCAGAATATCAGGTAAAAATGTGTCATATTAGATTTGATATAAAAAGAAATCTGATAAAATCGTTACAAAAGTTATAGCTGTAATAAGATTTTTATTGAATTGCGTGATATGATCTATATACCTAATGTAACACATAAATCATCAGCAAACTGCTGAGTTATTAGAGCAGATACCAATATCAATGATAATACTACCAATCATTGTAGTACAATTACTTTGCTCTGTAGCCTATTTTTACCTCTCGCTAAGATAGATATTGGATTCATGCTAAAATTCGCATATCCAGATTTTATTGAATAAGCACGATTTAAGGTCCCTAGAATCCGATTATAACATTTTTAAAATGATGTCTGTGTGTGTGTGTATGGATGTGTGTATGTCTGGATGTTGTAGACACGATTCCTCAAAGACTATACATACATACATACATACATACATAAAATCACGCGTTTCCCACTTAGTGGGTTAGCAAAAACCCGAAAATAATAAGAAAAGAGATGAAAGTAAGAGCTCCACTGAATCACTTAACTCTTTAAAAACATTCTTCTTTTGCCTTGCCAAAAATCATCATAACATTCATGCAAAGAACATATTAATGTGACCGATTTGCGGTAGCGAATAACCGCATCCGGACCACAATAATAGTTACGCAACAATCATCCTTCGCCACACATTCCTATCCATGCACACTTCTTTCACCTCAGCCACATTCATAAACGTATTCATACATAATAATAATAATAATAATAACTATAAGACTTAAATATTTAACTGCAGTTTCCTCAATCTTACATTCCTGGGAAGAGCTGAAAAGGTTTTGGTAACAATTAAACAACAGGAAGTAGTAGTTTCTTAGAAAAATTCTTCTAAATATAATTTTTTGAGATTTTTTTTTATTAAATATTGAAGAACATAAAATTCTCCATCTAATACACTTTTTATTATATCTTGCATAGATTTAGAGATAAAGACACTATAATTTATAGAGTACACTAATCGCAGAGGCTAAGGCACTAAGGAAACCAGTTGACAAATTCCAATGTTTATAACATGACACATGTCATTGTCAAATATCAACAGTTTTAGTGACATTCTGATAGCTTTTTCTGGGAAGTATATTTAATTTTTCTTATTGTATTATTAATTAAATATTTGAAATTATAGGTAAAATTGTGGTAATATGCATATACAGTGTGAACACTGAAAACCGTGACATAGGCGTTTAATATGGGAAAACAGTTTTTTTCAAATATTATCTGTCCCGTACGACTATAGTGGGAGCTTTTGATATGGTTACAAAGATTATTTAATTTGGCATCGAAGAGTATCTAAATGCTCTTAATTTAATGCTTTATTATTGAAATATTTACGAAAATATAATGCTACTTGACAGTTATTACTTATAAATTACTAAAAACAGTAATCATGGAAACGTATTCGGTAGCTGACTTGGTTAAATCAAGGCTCCAGGGAACAATCAAGGCTCCATGATAATTTTTCACTAGTTCAAATCCCTCCCGGTTCAAGTTAATATTTTTATTATTTTTATATTTATTTTGTACAATTTATTATTAAATAAATTACAAAATTAAAACAAATAATTTTTTGGTACATCAAGTATTTTATTGACTAAATGTACAAGAAGTGAAATAAATATGTAATTTTAAGCCAAATTAAATTTAGTTTTATGGTCGTCATTAACGCAACTGGTTTTTTCAAATTTTAAAATGATTCGTCTAGTTCGTTCATGAGATGCAATTTGTCTATCAGAATATATCCTAGCAAAAAAGTCTTGTATTTCTCGTAAACTCATCCTTTAATTGTAAAATTTAATTATACTAATTTTTTCTTCTAATGAAAAAATCCACTTGATTTACAAAGTTTTAGGAAAAAATGTATTTAATAATACAAAAATAAATATAAAAATAATGAAAATATTAACTTGAACCGGGAGGGATTTGAACTAGTGAAAAATTATCATGAAGCCTTGATTTAACCAAGTCAGCTACTGAACACGTTTCCATGATTACTGTTTTTAGTAAATTATAAGTAATAACTGTCAAGTAGGATTATACTTTCGTAAATATTTCAATAATAAGGCATTAAATTAGGAGTATTTAGATACTCTTCAATGCCAAATTAAATAATCTTTCTAACCATATCAAAAACTCCCACTATAGTCTTACGGGACAGATAATATTTGAAAAAAACTGTTTTCCCATGTTAAACGGCTATGTCACGGTTTTCAGTGTTCACACTGTATACATCAGAAATACCGCCAATCTGGTTAATGAATTGGAACAATCTCTGACATTTAGAAACTTCCTCATACAATGAAAAATAGATATAATTAGAATTATATGTGTGCAGAAGACATGTTAAATACAATAAAAACAATATTTGGGTAAAGTTCTGTAATATTTTGTTACAAAACGACGGTTCGAAAGCGAAGTGCAGTACAATACTTATATAGCCTAATATGGAAATGGCGAAAGGTCTTGTGCTGGCCACAACAGATTTTTACCTCCCGCTACCCTTGGTAAGGGAGGTATAGGGATCGTGCTAAAAATCACATATCGAGATTTTACTAAATGACCACGTTTTAAGGTCCCTAGAATCCAATTTTAACATTTTCACGATGATGTCTGTATGTGTGTATGTGTATAAAGAAAATCGTAAATAAAGCAATAGTTATATGCAATGGAACATAATATAGTTTGAAGCATTGCTAAATACGTACGTATGTATTTAAATTAATAAAAATTAAATAGCGGGAGATTTTGTGTTGGCCACAACAGATTTTTTCATAAAGCATCTCATAAAGTTTTACGGAACATCCTATGATATAGATTCTCGTATCCACCTTGTATACAAAATTGTATTTATGTGTAAATATTTGCGTTACACTCAAAATTATTGCATATCTCATTTTATATTCTCTTTGGTTTTATGTTGATAAATCCTCGACATGTGAACATCGTTTCCATTTTGCATAATTGCATAATTCCGTATTTACTTGGTGTGTGCATATTACAATTTTCTAATACATATTTATTAGATGTGTGAGATTTTGATACGGAAGCGTAATACTAAAGTGCTGTAAATAGGTTAGGTAGAAAGGACGGACGTTTTTTGAAACGTCACAAAATTGATATACTTTTTGGTTAAGAAAAAAATTATTGACAGATTGACAACATCTTGCATGTGGTGTCTGTTATCATTAATGCATTTTTGGAGGCGTTTTACGAAGTTTGCAAACACTTTTTTGAACGAATTTAAAATTAATTAAAAGAAAAATGGCAGAATATAATGCCAAAACCAAATATTTGACGGATTCAATGGTTCATCGTTTAGTTACTGGTGTAAAAATCAAAAGAAACACCTCCAAATACTATATTTCTTTATGAAACATAAATAAATTGTTTATTATTTACATGTTTTGGTTATCGTACGGAGACTTTTTTGTCATGAAATTATGAATATTTTCAATGTGTACCTCATAATATAAATAAAATATCTATATTATTTGTTTATTTTTTATTTATAATAACGTAATATACTGCGGTTCATTTTGGATGAAAAGAAAATTAAATATATTGGGTAAGATTCAGTGGGTTGTATTAGCGTGTTTTAAGCTAAAACAGTCCTTTGTCAAAAATATTTTGGCAACTTTGTAATACCTGTCAGAAAAAAATAAGAGACCAAAGGATCAAATAAAGAAAAAAATATTATTAACAGAAGTAAGAAAAAAGGACAAATGTCAAAACTGATCAAAACGGGGGTTGAGATATTTTAAAATTCATTAACGTTCAGGTATGAAATATTTGACACATAAAATTTGACATATTTCTAACCTAATTTTGCAATAAAGAGTTTCCTTTTACACCTTCCATTTACAATAATACTTCCTCATTTGACTAAAGGATACCTGTATTACTTTTCCCTGTGGTAAAATTTCTAAATCACAATTGAATCTCATGGATAGATGTGGAAAATATTACAATGTTGCCATTTACTTAATACAAGTTTTAATACAGAGCTTAATACAACCCACTGAATTCCACCCATTGGGTTTTAGACTACTATTTTTCCTAAAATACATTAAAACTATTGTCGTACGGAGATTTTTTGTTTGACTGTATGTAAATCTTTGTTTGCGTGTTTATGTGTTTGTGTTCATGTGTTTATGATTGACAATTGTTCAGCAATGATATATGGTGTCTATGGTTACGTACTAAAGTCGTTTATTAATAAAAAAATCTGATGAGGCCAGCACAAAACCTCTCGCTTCCAGCTATTTAATTTTTATTAATTTAAATACATACCTACGTATTAACTAAGCCCGATTCTCAAAAAAGTTTAAGCTAATCCTCATTTTTGGATTAGTGCGTTCTATTCTATTCCTGTATTTAAAATTTAATCTTCATAATATTATTAAAAAATCTGAACACAAAACCTCCCGCTATTTAATTTTTATTAATTTAAATACATACCTACGTATTTACTAACGCTGCAAACTGTTCCATTGCATATAACTATTGCTTTATTTACTATTTTCAATAAACGTCACTATTATTAATTTGAAGTGATTAGTTTTTTTGACAGTGACATTCACCTGTCAGTTACATTCATTTGAAATATGAAAACTATTGCTTTATTTACTATTTTCTTTTTAAAATGTCACTATTATTAATTTGAAGTGGTTAGTTTTTTGACAGTGACATTTACTGTCAGTTACATTCATTTGATAAATGAACTGTGTAACAAAGGTATAGTTTTTATCTTAGGCTTCGCGACTAATAAAAAAAATTATTTTTAAATTTATCTGTAAAATATATAGAAAAAGTATTAATGTATTCCTGTAGGAAATTCAATAATCTTTAATTTTCATAAGACATAAAATTCGAAAAAATGGCATTTAATGGTATTTTTTGAAGAAAAACCACTATGAGCTTCAGGTAAAGTGCCATATTTCCGGTTATCTGATTTACACCAAAATCTAATGGCTTCTTTTCATATTAGAATAGAATAGAAATACAAGGTTTCAGAATTTTCTGAATGATAGTATTTGAGTTAGAGCGAAGACAAAATCCATACACATACACACATACACACATCACATACACACATACAGACATCATCGTGAAAATGTTAAAAATGGATTCTAAGGACCTTAAAACGTGGTCTTTTACTAAAATCTCGATATGAGATTTTTAGCACGATCCCTATACCTCCCTTACCAAGGGTAGCGGGAGGTAAAAAAGTATTAATGAATTCCTGTAGAAAATTCAATAATCTTTAATTTTCATGACATAAAAAGCGAAAAAATGGCGTTTAATGGTATTTTTTGAAGAAAAACCATTATGAGCTTCAGGTAGTGCTATTTCCGGTAATCCGATATAAACTAAAATCTAATGGTTTCTTTCCATATTAGACTAGTGTAGAAATACAATGTTTCAGAACAATATTTGAGTTAGAGCGAAGACAAAACCCATACACACACACACACACATACATATATACATACATACATACAGACAGATATCGTGAAAATGTTAAAATTGGATTCTAGGGACCTTAAAAGGTGGTCATTTACTAAAATCACGATATGTGATTTTTAGCTCGATCCCTATATCTCCCTTACCAAAGGTAGCGGGAGGTAAAAATACTCATTAATAGGGTCATTAATGAATGATTTCTTATACATTAATATAACCTATTAATACCGGTTACCGGTCAACTGAAACGTTCTAAATGAAGCTGTAATGCTGTATCCTGATTATGAGTATATAATATTGAATGAAATAAAATGCATTCATGCTTGCGTGTTCATATTGACATAATTGAATTTGGAATTCAGCAACTAACCTATCTTTCAGTGAAATTCAGAATTCAGCTCAAATGGAACTTCGGTTGAAATTTCCTGTTTCAAATAGTTTCCGACAAGTGCTTCTCACATTGAATGATTATTGACGTCAAAATGCACGCGCAAAGCACAAACGAATACGACAACTTACCACAACTGCACCGAACTTATATGAGGTACAACCGGTGTAACACGCATCTATTCATTCGTGTGTTGAATTCCACTCAGATTATATGTAACGGGGAACTATTCATATAATAATTATTCAAATGACATCGCATTTCCATTAAGTATTTTAAATTATGGGTGCATGAAGTTTACCAATGCGAAATATTTGAAAAAGATGAAATTACGACATAGGTCGCAAATGTTGCGAAAATTGGAAGTGAACATTTTTACCTCTCGCTAAGAGAGGTATTGGATTCATGCTAAAATTCGCATATCCAGATTTTATTGAATAAGCACGATTTAAGGTTCCTAGAATCCGATTATAACATTTTTAAAATGATGTCTGTGTGTGTGTGTGTGTGTGTGTATGTATGTGTGTCTGGATGTTGGAGGGACGATTCCTCAAAAACTATAAGACTTAAAAAATATTTAACTGCAGTTTCCTCAATCTGATATTCTTGGGAATAGCTGAAAAGGTAACAATTGGACAACCGGAAGTAATAGTTACTTAGAAATTTTTTTCTAAATATAATTTTTTGGAAATTTTTGTTATTACAAATATTGAAGAACAAAATTCTCCATCTAATACACTTAAAAAATTTATTATATCTTGCATAGATTTAGAGATAAAGACAGTATAATTTATAGAGTAATCTAATCGCAGAGGCTAAGGCACTAAGGAAATCAGTTGACAAATTCCAATGTTTATAACAGTTTGTAAATGACACATGTCAGTGTCAAAAATCAACAGTTTTAGTGACATTCTGATACCTTTTTCTGGGAAGTATATTTAATCTTTCTTTTTGTTTTATTAATTAATTATTTGAAATTATAGGTAAAATTGTGGTAAAATGCATATATCCATCAGAAATACCGCCAATCTGGTTAATGAATTGGAAGAATCTCTGTCATTTAGAAACTTCCTCATACAATGAAAAATATATATAATTAGAATTATATGTGTGCAGAAGATATGTTAAATACAATAAAAAAAATAATATTTGGGTAAAGTTTTGTAATATTTTGTTATAAAACGGCGGTTCGAAAGTGAAGTGCAATACAATACTTATATAGCCTAATATGGAAATGGCGAGAGCTCTTGTGCTGGCCCCAACAAATTTTTCTTACAAACATTCAAGTGAAAATTTTCACGTTTTGATGTTTAAATAAAAACTATGCAATTTTATATTCTCCTTATGTGCAATTATATCAGAATTTGAAGTATTGCCATGTACGGTCCTTGAAGTTGTTCAATTGAATGGAAGTTCAACAATATTGCTCAAGGATGTGATATGTCGAGGAATCGCTGAAAACAATACGAATTTTTCATATCACTTTAATTCTAATTATTCTTACCTTCATTACCAATATGTATGTCTGCTGTTTTATAATATGTTATTTCGTTAAATACCACAAACTGTTTATATTTCAATTTGTAGGTTATTTTGGTTAACTTGGGGCGATTAATTAATAATTATTAATTTCTTAGAAAAATTCTTCTAAATATAATTTTTTAGGAGTTTTTTTATTAAATATTGAAGAACATAAAATTCTCCATCTAATACACTTGAAAAATTTATTATATCTTGGATAGATGTAGAGATAAAGACACTATAATTTATAGAGTACACTAATCGCAGAGGCTAAAGCACTAAGGAAACCAGTTGACAAATTCCAATGTTTATAACATGACACATGTCACACTTAAATTTTTTATTATATCTTGTATAGATTTAGAGATAAAGACACTATAATATATAGAATATTCTAATTGCAGAGGAAACCACTTGACAAATTCAAATGTTTATAACATAGTTTATAAATGACATATGTCAGTGTCAAAAATTAACAGTTTTAATGACATTCTGATAGTTTTTTCTGGGAAATATATTTAATCTTTCTTATTATTTTATTAATGAAATATTTGAAATTATAGGTAAAATGCATATATCTATCAGAAATACCGCCAATCTGGATAATGAATTGGAAGAATCTCTGACAAATAGGAACTTCCTCATACAAAACAATATTTGGGTAAAGTTCTGTAATTTTTTGTTATAAATCGACGGTTCGATAGAGAAGTACAATACAATACTTATATAGCCTTATATGGAAATGGCGAGAGGTCTTGTGCTGGCCACAACAGATTTTTAATATTCGATGCCATATAGGTAAGCAGTTTGATGAATTATTTTCGGGCTTACACCTAACAACTTGTTTGGAAATGTATTCGTGATATTTCGAATGTAATTTTTCGTTAAAAAAATTTCTTACTTGTTGTGATACACGTATTTTTACATTTTTCAAAAGTTTTTTGAATTTTACAAAGTTGATGTGGTTCGTGGCGCTCCACTTTAATTTATTTTTTAAAATTTGACCGGATACATCATATTTATTTAATTATTTATTTATTTTATTTTATTACACCTGGACATCTCCAATGGGTCGTATAGGGGATATATTTGCTAATTTACATATTTGACTATTTCTAGCCCTGAAGAAGACTGTTGTTACAGTCGAAACGTCGGCCACGAAATAAATAATTTATATGTGACAGCAGGCAATAATATGCGATAAGCAAGCAACTGGAAATAAATCATAATTTTTGAATATCACGCATATTCGAGTATACAAACAAAAATGTCAATCTTATTAAATTTTATTTTATTTTTTTTTTATGCGGTCCCGTTGCCGCGTGCCTGAGTGTCTGGTCGCGAACCTGGGGGAACCGGGTTCGATCCCGACGGGCGCCAAATATTTCCAATTTTAAATGGCACAAAATTGACCCCTGTGGTGCACTCTCCACACCAGCTATGAGTGCCCGTGAGGTGACGCCTGGTAAGCGCCCACACGGTAAAATATAGTCATCATTACCGATGTCTACATGTGTTGTAGATACTGGCACACCCAGAAATGGGTAATATGCCGTGATGATATATTTATTTATTAAATTTTTACCTCTCGCTAACATTTTTACAATGATGTCTGTGTGTGGATGTGTGTATGTATATATGTGTGTGTGTATTATATATAGAGGGTGTATCAAGATAATGGAACAGTGCATTTTATTCGTGTATGTGAAAAGATACAGCAAAAAATAATTAAGATATTTTGTAAGGCATAGAGGGGGGCACATTTTAGCATAAATTTTATTATCTTAAATCCAGTGGTACTCAAACTATAGGGCAATATTATATTTTTTTAAATGGCATTATACATAATTTATTAACTCATTAAATTGTTAATTTTGTTCTGAATTCAACAATATAATAATATTGTACCCTTACATTGCGAAAAATTTGGTAAAAATTAATTCAAAGTTAATATTTCATTTCTACTTTATCTGAGTAATCTGAGCAAAGATTCAATCAATTAAACAAAATAAAATTTATTTTAGTAGTAGATACTGGCACACCCAGAAATGAGTAATATGCCGTGATCCGTGATGATATATTTATTTATTTCAAAATAATCCATTGTATAATAAATCAAACAGCCCATGGAAACCAGTGGAAAATTAAATGTTTGTAATTGATATAAATATCAGTGTCAAAAGTCCAAAGACATTACTGAAGGCTTTTTCTGGGAAGTACATTTAATATTTTTTATTTTATCATAATATTAATATCTCCACATAATTTCCAATTGACGAATATCATAAATTATAAAAATTATTAATTTATTTCCAGTGTGCAAATATAATATTACAAAAATAACTAATAATCCGATGCCTACGTAAATAATTCCTAGTTGGACATTGCTTTGTTTGGTGAAATCCAAAATTTAGAAAATTCGTAGCTAGGCAACGGTTTAGGAATAGGTAATGAAATCGGCCGTAAGTCTCACTCTAAAAATATATTTTGTTCTTTTGTTTCAGACGAACGCAGAGTTCACCGAAGCCCTTCTCCGAGACGAGCAAATTCCTGTGTCGAAATACGCGCCTCAAACATACGACGCTGTGTGGGCCATCGCCCTGGCGCTGAGCAACGCAGAGGCTGTTTGGAGCGCCGCTAACAACACCACCGTGGGCCACTTTGACTACACCAGGACGGATATGGCCAACGAGTTCCTGCAACAACTTGGTCAGCTCAACTTCCTCGGGATATCGGTGAGAAACAAAATTTGTTTGATTTTCTTTTGTTTAATTGGTAGGATTTATTTACATTTAACCCAATGCTGTAACACTCAAAGTACGGCGGTGTCAAATTTGAACCCTTTTGTTTCAAAGCAGTTGCAATTATTTAAAACTTTTGTGGAATATGTCATTTTATTAAAAAACGGTAATTAAAATAAAAGTGTAGGTACTTAAATACATACCATAGGTGCGTTCGGCAAATGAGTTCTGTTCACTCTTTTCACTCTGTACACTCCTAGCACCGTTCGGTAATTACATGGTGTGAGAAGCGTCTTAAAATGGAGCGTTCGGCAAATGCAGAATGGAGTCAAGTGGAGTGAAACGTGTTAACTCCATAAGTCCAACCTCGATATGCAATCATACATGGAGTTTTTTTGTTTTATTTGACATCTGTCAGATCATTTTGTATTTTTATGTTGAAATATTTTATTATACACAATTATTTTATATTTATAATATTGTTTTGTAATATAACAAGGCACAGTATGTCGGAACGGTAAGAATTCTGTACCATATCTAACATATACTTTCTTCAGAATCATTAAAGAATAATACCAAACTGAATAACTTCTGTATGGTTCATATTTATTTCTTTTTAGCAGTGCAGTATATCAGATTGTCAAAAAAGGAGGTTATTATATTCGTGCACCAAAATTTTAACTCTACTCGCTCGGTTAATCACAAATAAAGGAGTGTACCGTGTTCCCTCGATCTACTCCAACTCCAGCTCTACTCCCACTCCACTCCAACACCGCTCCGTAAATACTCCAACTCCGTATGATTTACCGAACGTACCTCATATTGGTGTTATTAATATTAATATATATATGCCAATAACAAAAATCATTTTTTACCTTTCGCTAAGGTATTGGATTCATACAAAAAATTGCATATCCAGATTTTAATGAATAAGCACGTTTTAAAACCCCTACAATCCGATTTTAAATTTTTTTCTACTCCTATACGTGAAGTAAGTACTTCACGTTTGATTTTTTGTACACTGTGTGTGAAGTAACACTTCATGCAAAGTTCATTATTTTAAATATTACAAATTGAATTGTATTTTAATAAAACAAAGCTGTTAAACACCCGTAACGTTGGTAGCCATGGTTACACAAGTCCATAA
The DNA here is from genome assembly GCA_943142095.1 of Ophonus ardosiacus. Lineage (NCBI taxonomy): Eukaryota > Metazoa > Arthropoda > Insecta > Coleoptera > Carabidae > Ophonus > Ophonus ardosiacus. The sequence goes on from OW964823.1 coordinate 82,540,590, forward strand.
TACAGAGGCTTTACGTTAAAAGAATGACAATGTCATGAATAAATTATATTTTATTGCAAGTTCGTAGAAAAAGTATAGTACGTAACACGTGTGTGAAGCCTATTTTATATTCGGGTGGTTTGGAACACTCGCCTTCGGCTCGAGTCACAATCTCCACCCTCATGTAAAAATTTCATATACTATTTCGATGATGTGTGTGTGTGTGTGTGTGTGTGTGTGTGTGTGTTTAACTGCGGATTCATCAATCTGACATTAATAGAAGGACCTCATTAGGTTTTGGTAACAATTGGACAACCGGAAGTAGTAGTTTCTTAAAAAAAAATCTAAATATTTTTATATTATATACGAGTATGTTATTACACATAGGTATTAAAGAGTATAAAATTCTATATCTGACACATTTAGCGGTTGAAAAACACGTCATTCCTGCAACTGTAATGGCAATCTTTTTCTTCCTTCTCATGGGTGGGAAATGTTTATGTAGGGTTGCCTAGCAACATTGTCATAGAACCCTATAATAAAGTAGGCTAAACAAATTTTAATAGATCAATCCAGAACAAATGAATTTCGTGAGGGGCAGCTGTCAGAAATAAATTTCATACATAATTTACTCAATGATGGAGCCATGAAAAAATTTATAGTTTAATTTTATGAATGAATTGTATCAAAATCAAAATTTCTCAATATTTATCATAAAATATATAAAAAAAATATATCATCACGGCATATTACCCATTTCTGGGTGTGCCACTATCTACAACACATATAGACATCGGTAATGATGATGATATATTTTACCGTGTGGGCGCTTACCAGGCGTCACCTCACGGGCACTCATATCATAAGATATAAAATTAAATAAATTTTAAAAATATTCAAAAGTGAGGTAAAAATCACTCCTGTGGAGGCCAGGTGACGTCATTCTGGAATGATCTATAGAGCTGTCAAAAATATTAATAAAATTAAAGGTTATAAATCATTTATTTAATTTGAAAATTATATATTAATCCATAACAAAAAATGAATTAAGCAGAGGACAGCTGTCAGAAATAAATTACGTACAAATTTTAGTCAATAATGGAGCCATGGAAAAAATATGTTTTAATTTATTAAGTACCAAAATAAAAATTTCTCGATGTCTGTCGCAAGATATAAAATTAAATAATTTAAACAGAAGATGATTATTGATTTAAAATTAGAATGATTGAGAATAAAATAGTATACATTATACATACATCGGTGGGAGTTTCATTCCAGCCTCGCGCTGTATCTGACCTCGAGGCTTCGCCTCTCGGTAATCTGTACAAACCCTCAGTTGTAATGAAACATTTCCCACCTCGAATAGACAGTAAAAATGATATTTTACGGACTGTTAGCTGTCAAAAAAATTGCACTTTTAATGTCAATCAGCAATATAATAAATTCTGTAATCAAATATAATAATATTTTAGTACATTAATATAGGAAAAAAAAAAACGCCCTGAAATAGAAACAACGTTACGAAATATCTACCTACATTCCGTATCTACTCGTAAAAATCCCCATTTCTCTCTTTTTGAAATTCATATCTTTTTGTACGTGAACAACACTAGTACTCGTATCATCACGTATTGTCGCATAACGTCAAGGCAAATAGCTGCGTTAAAAGACCCCATAACTCTTGTTTCCGCTGTGTAAATATATTAGTCCGAATATTTCAGCGAGACCAGGCAGTCTGACTGCCCGTATCTTTCATAAAACAAAATGATTAATTGCATTTGTTTGTTTAGAAGTATCTCTCCAGACAAATTTAGTTTTTCTCTGACGTTATGCAGATAAGTTTCACGTTTCAATGTTGAACTTCGATTTTGTTTGTTTTATCCAACTTGTTACATTATCGAGACCTTTTTATGTTATCATTCTTTAACGATATTACTTTCTAATATTTCAACGGAAATCCACGTTCATTTTCTGTAAATCTTTTGGATAGAAATTCTACCTGTTTTAAATATTAATAACTGTTCTACATACATTTTAATAATGAGCGGGTTTCACATTTTTTTAAAAAGTATTTTCTATAAAAGTTTATGCAATATTTTTCATAGTAATAAAAAAAATTGTTATTTTCATAAATAATTATATAAAAAGAGCAGCATTTATTATTAAAATCAAAATACAATTTTTTTCAAGAAAAACTGATAGCAGCTTCAAGTAAAGTATCACTTCCGGTTATACTATTTTAACCAAAATCTATTATGTTATTCCCATTGATATAAAAGTATTATATACCAAATTTAAATAGTTTTGGATTATATTTTAATATAGTTTTCATTAAAATCTATTATAGGCTTCAAGTAAAGTACCACTTCCGAAAGTTATGTACTGACGAAAAAGGGAGGTGCACAACTAGATGTTATAACAGTCCTAAATACAAAATTTTAACTTTCTATAGCTGCCCGTTTTTCAGTTATGCGAGATACGTACGCACGTACAAACGTCACGACGAAATTAGTCAAAATGGATATTTTCGTTGAAATCTGGAAACCGAAATTTTTCGCGATTACAATATTTCCTTTACTTCGTACAAGGAAGTAAAAATAAATAAATGTAATGATGATATATTTTACCGTGTGGGCGCTTACCAGGCGTCACTTCACAGGCACTCATAGTTGGCGTGGAGAGTGCACCACAGGGGTCACTTTTTTGCCATTTAAAATTCGAAATATTTGGCGTCGGTCGAGATCGAACCCGGTTCCCCAGGTTCGCGACCAGACACTCTGGCACGCGGCCACGGGACCATCATAAATAACTATGATAACCATTAAATTCGTTTAAGAATAATGCCTTCATTGTTTAAACATTTGAAATGTGTACCTTTCTTATTTTTACCTCTCGCTAAGAGAGGTATTGGAATCATGCTAAAATTCGCATATCCAGATTTTTGTGAATAAGCACGATTTAAGGTCCCTAGAACCCGATTATAACATTTTTACGATGATGTCTGTGTGTGTGTGTGGATGTGTGTATGTGTGGGTGTGTGTGTGTATGTATGGATGTTGGAGGGACGATTCCTCAAAAACTATAAGACTTAAAAAATATTTAACTGCAGTTTCTTCAATCTGACATTCCTGGGAAGAGCTGAAAAGGTTTTGGTAACAATTGAACAACCGGAAGTAGTACTTTCTTAAAAAAAAAATTCTAAATATAATTTTTTGGGAGTTTTTTTTATTAAATATTGAAGAACATAAAATTCTCCATCTAATACACTTAAAATTTTTATTATATCTTGTATAGATTTAGAGATAAAGACACTATAATTTATAGAGTACACTAATCGCAGAGGCCAAGGCACTAAGGAAACCAGTTGACAAATTCCAATGTTTATAACATGACACATGTCATTGTCAAATATCAACATTTTTAGTGACATTCTGATAGCTTTTTCTGGGAAGTATATTTAATTTTTCTTATTGTTTTATTAATTAAATATTTGAAATTATAGGTAAAATTGTGGTAAAATGCATATATCCATCAGAAATACCGCCAATCTAGTTAATGAATTGGAACAATCTCTGACATGAAAATGATATAAAATAGATATAATTAGAATTATATGTGTGCAGAAGAAATGTTAAATACAATAAAAAACAATATTTGGGTAAAGTTCTGTAATATTTTGTTATAAAACGACGGTTCGAATGCGAAGTGCAATACAATACATATATAGCCTAATATGGAAATGGCGAGAGGTCTTGTGCTGGCCACAACAGATTTTTTTTCTTAAAAAAATATAAAAAGAATAATGCAAAAATGTGAAAAGCAAGCAAAAGCATTAATAAACTTGGCGCCTGTATAAAACCAAAATAAAGCCATATAATAATCAGCAGGCCGTGATTGTCTCGCGCGGGAAACTTAATAAATTGTTTTATTGTCCAACCAAGTAGGCCTTGGAGCCTAGGGACCGTGTTTGCGTGTTGTGTTGTTGCTCGGCGACAGTTCCAAGGTGGAACTTGTTCACGGGCGGGAAATTCTTTACTACCCGGAATATTTCGGTCAAAGTTTGTTTACCAAGAAGAAGAACAAGAATGATTTATCTTAACTTGTTAGCGGCGAATGTGCCGGAAAACTTGAATGATGGCTTCTCATGATCCATGTAATGAAAATATATTTCTGTTGATTTACAATTTGCGTGTATATTTGTATTAAAAGTTTTATTTACGTTATACTTTCACACTCATTACTTCCTTGTACGAAGTAAAGGAAGTATTGTAATCGCGAAAAATTTCGGTTTCCAGATTTCAACGGAAATATCCATTTTGAGCATCCCTGAATCCATTTTGACTAATTTCGTCGTGACGTCTGTACGAACGTACGTACGTACGTACGTATGTACGTATCTCGCATAACTGAAAAACGGGAAGCAGTAGAAAGTTAAAATTTTGTATTTAGAGCTGTTATAACATCTAGTTGTGCACCTCCCTTTTTGGTCATTACATAAATTGCGGAAGTGGTACTTTACTTGAAGCCTGTAATAGATTTTAATGAAAAACTATATTAAAATATAAACCAAAACTTTTCAAATTTGGTATATAAGACTTTTATATGAATGGAAATAACGTAATAAATTTTAGTTAAAAAGGTCTGTCCGGAAGTGGTACTTTACTTGAAGCCTATAATAGATTTTAATGAAAACTATATTAAAATATATTCCAAAACTTTTCAAATTTGGTATATAATATTTTATATCAATGGGAATAACAAAATAGATTTTGGTTAAAATGGTTTACCCGGAAGTGGTACTTTACTTGAAGCCTATAATAGATTTAATGAAAAACTATATTAAAATATAATCCAAAACTTTTCAAATTTGATATATAAGACTTTTATATCAATGGGAATAACATTAGATTTTGGTTAAAATAGTCTAACCGGAAGTGATACTTTACCTGAAGATGTTATCAGTTTTTCTTGAAAAAAATTGTGTTATTTTGATTTTAGTAATAAATGCTTCAAATAAAAGTTTTAGAGAATTGAATTCTGCGTCGAAAACTTTAATTATGATTAAATTAGCTCTTTGTATTCTCTAATTAAGTTTGCTATGTATTAGGACAAAAAAGAACAAAAAAAATAAAATGTTGATGTCAAATTATGTCAAATACGTGCAGTTTTATGATTGGGTCTGTTATAATACATATTTTAATTATTAACAAAATATGTATAGTGTAACAGGCGTACAAGGAAGTTATGTGCTGTCCACATCAGATATTTTTTATATTAAGCAATTATTTTATTCCTTCCGTCAATTCGATGTATTTTGTACAAATCCCACACCAAAAGTTCATTGGAAAAGAATATATATATCACGTAAAATCGTAACACGAACACATGTTATTTTTTACATATTCCATGCCAAAATTTCCTTTGAAAAGATTCTATAAATCTAATAAAATTATAACATGAACATAAACTATATAAATTGCACTTGACACTTCCTTTTTTCTTCTTCAGCTTTCTCCAATTTTATAAGGGGTCACTGTTTCTTACTCTTTTCTTCCACTCATTCCTGTCAAACGCATCTTATTCACACAGTTCTTCCTCTCTCAAGTCTTCTGCGATACAATCCTTCCATCTTCTCTTTCGCCTTCCTCATACTCCCGACATTCTGATCCTATACTTGCCATATTTGGTTTTGCACTTGACACTGACATCTGTCAATTAGAATTTTTTGCATTTATCAGCTGTTTCCATGATAAATAGCAAAGCTGACTGATTTTTGAAAGTTAATCTCTTTATAATGCTTTAACTCTATATCTATTGAATATGAATGAAAATATATAATCAAACCGAATAGAAAAGAGCATTTTCTTTAATATTTATAACATAAAATGTCAAAAAATAATATTTAACTGCGTTTTTTTAAAGAAAAACTGTTAAAAGCTTCAAATTAGGGTAGTTTCGGTGTATCAATTATAACCAAAATCTAATCAGCTCTTCATATGGATGTAAAGAAGAAAAATACGAAAGAATTATAATTTTTAGAATTGTAGTAATGGAGTTATCGTCGGAGAAAAATTGTCACACACGGACACACACACACACACACACACACACACACACACACACATATACACATACAGACATCATCTTAAAAATAGTAAATTCGTATTCTAGGGATCCTAAAACGTGCTTATTCACTAAAAACACCACCTAATTTTTTGACCAGACAATACCTTCCTTACCTAAAGGTGAAGGAAGGTAAAAACACACATATAAACACCGATTTTTCACACTTGATCGTTACGTCATAGTGTGATGTTCGTATATTAGATATACGTATCGTATGGCTGCAAGAACTTCTTGACTGGAAAGGTGATGAAGGAAAGAAAATTACTGGATTTCAATAATTAAATATATTTTCCGCCTCTACCGGTTTCGACACCTCATGTGTCTTCAGTTAAATGGGTGCCATTGTTAAATCAAGGTTTACAGTAAAATTTTTGAAAGAAGTCCGATCAATGCCATCTACGAATTGCATCTATGAATTAAGATTTTATGCTGTCAAATTTAGTAGTGTCGCTTACATAGTTTTTATGAGGTACACAAGATATTATGTACCCTCATAAAAACTAAGTAAAAGACACTACTAAATTTTAATTCATAGATACAATTCGTAGATAGCCTTGATCGGACTTCTTTCAAAAATTTTACTGTATATCTTATTTTATTGACGACTAATGGCCGTTTGCACCAGTTTCCCTTAAATATTCGGCTTAGTAAAGGGGTACTTAATTTCTAAGGTACCCTTAAGCTTAGTTCGTTTGCACGGTTGCAGTTTGATCGTCGCTTAGCTAAGGGTCACTTAGGAGAAATTCTAGTGTTTTTTTACTTTGCATATTGTATAAATATAGTAACTTATATGTCAAATGTGACATGACATATTTATCAGTGTTCTGAATTTTTTGAGTGCTGTTTTCATTATCTGTAACCGTCCAACCATGTCCATAAGAGAACGCGCACCGAATTATACTGAGGAAGAAAAAATGTTGATCCTAAATATTATTAATGAATATAAACACATAATTGAGTGTAAAAAACTGACACAATAACTTGGAAGGACAAAGAACCTGCATGGATTCAGATAACAAATAAATTTAATTCGTCAAATTATATCAAAAGAACCAAAAGCTCTCTTCAGAAATTTTACGAAAACAAAAAAGTAAGAAAATATATTGCAAAAGAGAGATGTGAATTCATAAAATTTTAAAGTATGCATCCCACTAACACCAAAATCGGCAACACTAAAAGACTTCCTGTTGCGTAATATCGTAGAGTCATCAGTTTTTCATTAATTGGTGACACGCAATTATTCCTGAAGAAAGTTATTTCAAAAATAATTTTATGAGGAACATAAAATATGTACAAATTATAAGGGAATTCCAATTCATGTTCAATGCTTCTTATTAAGTCTAGTACGGTATTTTTTCTTAGACGAAAACGTTTAAAAAATTTAGTTCAAATGGGTAAAAATAATTAGCTCTCTCATAAATTTGTCGCAGAATTCGATTTTTCACAAATTCTTACATCTCTAACTCCAAAATATCATCATCTTCTATAATATTTAGCTCTAATTCCATTTTATAAATTAATATCAACCAGCTATCAAAAACACAAATGTCAAGTGACATTTGTAGAATAATTGCGATCAAGTGCATCTTAGAATTAAGGGGTCCTTAAGGGGAAGACAAACTTGCGCTTAACTTATTTGTAAGTTAAGGTACCCTTAACAATTGGTGCAACGAATTTTTATTCTTAAGGTGTACTTAATATTTAAGGGAAACTGGTGCAAACGGCCATAAATGAGTTTTTTAATGTATTTTTTTATTTATTTTTTTAAATTTTTGACGACCATTGTATGTTTTATATGTTATTTATTATTGTCTTATATTTGTATCCATGTTTTACAATCTTGAAAAAATTTTCATTTCCTGAGGAAGACACATGAGGTGTCGAAACCGGTAGAGGCGGAAAATATATTTAATTATTGACTGAAATCCAGTAATTTTCTTTCCTTCATACGTATCGTATGTTTATTTATCTCTGTCTTATGGTTTCCTACATTCTGCCTTCGTATGTTTATCTCTGTCTTATGGTTTCCTACATTCTGTCTTCGATACGTATATCTAATATACGAACATCAAACTATGACGTAACGGTCAAGTGCGAAAAATCGGTTTGTATTTATTTATTTAATAATACAGAAAATGTATCTCAAGCACTTGTACAAAATTGTTGTAGTCGTTAAAAGTCCCTGCAGATTACACTAGCGCTAGCGCACCTAACCTACATAAACCAATTTGTTTTTGCAATGAGTTCTGATGAGTATATTCCCTTTGGTTGGTGTATGTGATTATCCCGTCGGTAGTGTGTTTACGGCGCTGCTGAACTGTTTATGTGTGCGCAGGGACCGGTGTCGTTCAGCGGAGCCGACCGAGTGGGCACTTCAGCATTCTACCAGGTGCAAGGTCAGTCGGATTTCCATTCCTACAGTATGCATGCTAATTGGGTTTACGGCTGGGATTGAGGTGAAAAGGACAGACATGAAATTTTTATTTTCACAAAGGATTTTGTAAGGATCATGAAAATCAACTCAATAGACCATATTAGTGAGGTTAAGATTTTCGTTTGGCGCGAAACCCTAAATCAAATCAGAATGTATAAAGTTCTTATGGAAGCACATTTTCAATTCATATTATTAAAGCTATTCTGTGTTTCTTAAGTACAATTTTGAGTTTCTTACTAACTTTTAACAATAGTCTTTGCTTTCTGTACAATAAAAGTATAAACAAAATAATAAGTTAAGCATAATTTCATTTTAAAGAAAGTAGGATTGCAAATAATAACATATGTCGTAACTTGGTGCAGTTAGAAATCAGTGGCGGCTCGTTCAGGATGGCAGAGGGGGCAGTGCCCCCTCAGATTATTTTACATCAATATATTATAGATTAATTGTTATAAAAGTATTAATTTGATCCTATAGTTAGCATTAAACAATGTACTGTTTAAATTGAAATTAGCGCTGTGCCGCTCAACAGAGCAATATGCATCAAATTCTGCTTGATGGGGCATGCCCCCTTCAGAGAAAAATTATGGCATTATACTCCGCGATACGTTCCAAACTTGTGCAGTAACTAGTGCAGTGCAGCGCTCACCAGTGATGCACAAGTGAGACGTACGTCGGGTCATGCAGCACACAGAGGCGGCAAGCCCCCCCTGCCCATCTATAATACTGATTTCTTTACTTATGTACTACAGCGAATTACCCGTGCTAATGGGTACACTATATTTTCAGTATTCTTTTTATTTTTATGAAAATATTAAATCTATTTAGCGGTTTATTCGCATTTAAACATTGGATTTATTATTTAAATAATAAATGTATATATTATATTTATAATAAATTCTATGTTATTAATGATTAATGTGGAGTTATACAGAGTTAATTTGTATAAAACAAAATAATAATTTAAAGTAAACATTCTGTAAAACTAATATAACAACATACATAAAGTATTTTCAAAAAAAAATATTTACGAATTTTAATAAATAAATATGCATGTATTTTAAAAAAATCATCGAAGGGTTTTTTTGAACAAAATTGATATTTTAATTTCCAAATGAATGTTTTGCTTATTTTTCAAGCTTGTAAATTAATTCATAAAAATAATCCCAATATCTGATTGAGAGATCCGCAGAGGTGGCTAGCCCACGTTGTGATTCGGAAAGAATAGCACGTACTCGGAGCACTTCGTACCTTGCGTTTCGCGTAGCAAGAGCAAGTCTCACACAAAGCACCTCAGTCTCAGGTCGTCTCAGTCGTATATAATTTGCGTTACTCAAAGTTTTAATGTGTAGTACTGTAATATTCCAATTTTACTACTTATTCTTATCTTGTTACTTCTACTTCTATTGTAATATATTTTTGTATCGTTATCTCTTGTTTTTGGAGGTCTTCTTCTAGTTTTTTCTATTGTATTTATATTCTTGTTGATAATTAATATTAAAATTGTTAGTAAGCAAATCGGATTTCTAAATAAAGTTCCATGGTGCGTTTCTTCTTTCTTTAATATATTGGCATAGTTAAAATGATAAGCATAATTTAATTTCAGTTTATAATGGTATTTGCGCAGAATATTTGCGAACAATTTCTTTATTATATCTTGAATGGCAGATAGCGAACCAAATAAGTTTTAAGTAACGCAGTAAAGGTAGATATCCAAGCTTTTATTCTAAGTTAATGGCCGCAAGAAGCATCATTAAAATGAGAAAATGAAAAAACAAGAAAATTATTGCGATATAAATTTACCTTCTCGTATTGTCTCCAATACAGTAAATGCGTCATTATTACGGTAATTTTTTATATTCGGCATATAAACTCCGCTAATTGCAAGTCTGGATATTGGATTTCCACAAAGGGGATTCCACGATTTTTTTATTTTTAATATATTATAGTATTTTTAAATTCAGAAATTCTCTAATTTTCTTTTTTTAAAATTCGGCTTCTTTTGGAAGAAAAAAATGTCAAATATTTGGTATCCAGCGTTTCCCGCCTTACGACGAACCCAGTGGTGGAGAGCAATGACATTATATCGTGCTTTCTCTCCCACTATTATTTACCTTTATTTGACATGAGAAATTGTTTTTCACTACCGCTTGCTTCTAACCATGGTAACCTAGGTCAATAATAATTTATTATTAACCTAGGTCTATAATGCAAGCTTCACTTTTCAATCAAACTCAAGCCACCAAATCCGAATATTATTTAACTCATTAAACTCAAGAAAGGTGTTAAGTATGTAATTTAAATTTGCCGCTTAATTTTAAATTGACCTACGCTGCCGCCTCGCCTCGCCTGGACGCTGTGCTGTTTTGGTGAAAATGTGAAACATGTGTAGATGTATAAATGAATAAATCACTATTTTTTTCGTATTTGTAGGTAAATACATTTCAAAAGATTTATTTAAAAATAATAATAAACTAATAAGGCTGCTGACTGTAACAGAACAAAGTGTTTTTATTAAATAATTAAATCAAATTCAAATCAAGCCCCATAAGTGAGGTTATCAAACCAACGCAATGAGCGAAACGTCAAATAAAAACAAATGCAGCCTATTTTGTTTTTGTGAATATTAAGAAATAAGTAAAGCAATTATTCATGTCAAAATGATTGTCATTATCAATAAAAAAAATTCAAATAGGATTTATGTGCTAGTAGTGAAAAAAATAGTATATAAACCACGATTGAGAAGATCATTATTGATCAGGCGCCTTGTATCCCTCGGGCTATGCCCTCGGGTTACAATAACGGCGCTGGGTCAATAATGATTATCTTCTCAACCTTGGCGTATAATATACTATTTTTCACTACTAGCCTAGGAACCCACTGTTATTTACCTTTATTTGACATGAGAAATTGTTTTTCATTACCGCTTGCTTGTAACCATGGTAACCTAGGTCAATAATAATTTATTATTAACCTAGGTCTATAATGCAAGTTGTCACTTTTCAATCAAACTCAAGCCATCAAATCCAAATATTATTTAACTCATTAAACTCAAGAAAGGTGTTAAGTATATAATTTAAATTTGCCGCTTAATTTTAAATTGACCTACGCTGCCGCCTCGCCACGCCTGGCCCCTGTGCTGTTTTGGTGAAAATGTGAAACGTGTAGATGTAGAAATAGAATAAATCACTATTTTTTTGTATTTGTAGGTAAATACATTTCAATAGATTTATTTAAAAATAATAATAAACTAATAAGGCTGCTGACTGTAACAGCACAAAGTGTTTTTATTAAATAATTAAATCAAATACAAATCAAGGCCCACAATATTGGCGCTGGATCAATAATGATTATCTTCTCAACCTTGACGTATAATTATATATATTAGCATTTACAAAAAAAGTGATAAAACATATAGGCTCATAGTATGATCACGGTTTTAACTAAAATACTGTTTTTAGAAATGTCAAATTCAAATTTAAATATTTAATTTCACCCGTATGTTTAAAGAACGATTTTTTTTAAATATTTGCTTGTATACAAACTAAGTTCTGCTTTAAAATCATATTTTGATAAATTTGATATTATTTATTGTTGTTATTAAATAATGAAATTTGACATTTCTTAAAACAGCGTTTTAGTTAAAACCGTGATCATACTACAAGCCATAGAACAGAAATTTGCGTCAATAACACTGTTATAAGGGAAGAAATAATTATTATGTATATAATTTACACAAAAATTCGATGAGTGGAATCCCCTATTGAAAAAACTCGAGAAGACAAAATTCTGCCACGGTCTTGTTACAATAAAAACGTAAAAACAAACGTGAGATGTTCTAAAACACATTCTCTTTCTCAAGGTGATGTTAGATAGTGTTCGATTGTGCTGCACGAACAGCTTTCCGATTCGAATTTCGTTTGATGTTACGGACACGAAAACAAACCAACACAAACGTCGTGCAAAAATAGAATACGAATCTATAGTTTCATATTATTTATTTACTAACAGTGATCTTTTATTTTGTTTTGTAATGGAATCAAATATTTAAATCGTAGAAAGAGAAAATTTAAGGATGAACGATTTACAAATTTAGAAATTTGAAATTTAGATTTTGAATATAACTATATTTTATATTTCCAAATGTACATTTCAAATACGAATCAACCACTTCCACACATATTAAATACGTAATAGGGCCTGTTCCGTAACTCAATGGTGAATTTTTAATAACTGGTTAAAAAAAATATCCAATGCATATTGATTTGACAACTAAAAATCCAATTTTTCGTTATATCAGCTTACTTGATTGGTTAATTTTTTATGTTCAATCGAAAACAAATAAAGACTAGTTTATGTAAGCTGTACCTTAACATTAGCATTATGACTTTGCATTAAACTTTACATTTCGCTGTCCGGTTCACATACTTTTTAGGGTAAACCAATAAGAGCAGACCGGTAATGTCAATTTTTGTAAAATCGACATGTCTTTTTTATCATAAATATATGTACATTGTTCAATTTACTGTATTATTTGGAAATCTTTTTCAATGACATTTTTAGTCAAGACAATGTGACAGAACGTAGCCTACGTTATTAAATACAAGGCCGGGAAACATCACAATATCTGTCAAACTGAAACTCTAGTTCCAAACTCGCCGTTTTGGTGCGACTTATTCTCGCTATCATATGGCTGCATATACCTATTAACTAATATATTGCTAATGCTCGTATCTTTCCCATAAGAGTAGGTGAAGGAAACACTGTGAAATGGAAATATCATTTCTGCATAAGTCTATCTCTCACAAACACCCAATAGGCAATTATGCGCATGCTCGAAAATCTTGACTACTATTGGCTAACGCTGACAGCGTCGCTGGCTAACCTAACCTTACTCTCAGAGTTTACTCAACCTGTTCCAAAACAGCCAGAGTTTACTCCAAAGTGATGTTCTACTTACTCTACTAACGAGGAGGGTATAGAAATTACTCCCCAATATTTTCATACGTATATGCTCACGATTCTCAACATATGAAAGTAATTTGCCTTCTAGAGGAAGAAAACATGCTTTTGGTTGAAAATAAACATAAGTAAATATGTTGGCGTGTATTACGAGCATACTTTTATAATAAAAGCGCTTTTATGGAGCGTACTTTCACATTATATTGAGGAGAGTGCTCCATAAAAGCGCTTTTATTACGGGCTTGACGTTAATGTTGTAATTATAAGTAGTTTTGTTAGTTTTATAAAATTATTTTTAATTTAGTTTCAATTTTTTACTTCAACAAAACTCTCATTCATTCCAAAACACAACACATCATACTCTACGCCAAAACTCGGTATTCTTGGTTTTGGAACGCTGCCCTGGTGATGCAGCGAGCACATGGTTTGACTTTGACGTTTGATTTCATTTCTGTTTGTAGTTGCACTTCGAAAGCATTTGCTTTGTGTTTCATACAGTAATTTATTGTCACCTAAATAAATTAATCCTGACCAGATTGTATTCCTATTATTTTGACAGTACAACAAAGTACATACATACATACATACATAAAATCACGCATTTCCCACTTAGTGGGTTAGCAAAAACCCGAAAATAATAAGAAAAGGGATGAAAGCAAGAGCTCCACAGAATCACTTAACTCTTTAAAAACATTCTTCTTCCGCCTTGCCCAAAATCATCATAACATTCATTCAAGAACATATTATTGTGACCGATTTTCGGTAGCGAATAACCGCATCCGGACCACAATAATAGTTACGCAACAATCATCTTTCGCTACACACTCCTGTACAAACATACTTCATTCTTCTCGTCCACATAAAAGTTCAGCTGTCTCTTCATTCTCACAAAACATTCTTACTAACCATTTATCTTAACACCACAATAATTACGAAACAATCATCCTTCGCAACACATTCCTATCCATGCATACTTCTTTCACCACAGCCACATTCATAAACGTATTCATACATAATAACATATTAAAGTGACCGATTTTCGGTAGCGAATAACCGCATCCGGACCACAATAATAGTTACACAAAAATCATCGTTCGCTACACACTCCTGTACAAACATACTTCATTCTTCTCGTCCACATAAAAGTTCAGCTGTCTCTCCATTCTCACAAAACATTCTTACTAACCATTCATCTTTACACCACAATAATTACGAAACAATCATCCTACGCCACACATTCCTATCCTGGCAAACTTCTTTCGCCTCAGCCACATTCATAATCGTATTCATACATGCTCTTCTTCTCTTTCCACTCGGAAACTTACGCTCCTTCAAAACACTACCAATCACATCCATCCACTTACACACTGGACGGCCACGCAATCGAACACCCTCAACTTTACCAACATATATGCGTTTTACAAGTCGTTCACTTATCATTCTCTCCACATGACCAAACCATCTCAACTGACTCACTCCAACTCTCTTAACTACATTCTTCCTAACCATACATTCTTCATACACCAAATTATTCCTCACGCGATCCCGTCTTGTATACCCACAAACACCACGTAAATACCGCATTTCCACAGCAGTCACTTTCCTTTTATGCTTTCTCGTCCATGCCCAACATTCACTTCCATACATCAAAGCAGGCACCAGCACTCCATTATAAACACTTAACCGAGCTTCTCTAGATACGTTTACGTTACGAGCAAACGTGCCCAGAGCACCCATTACCTTACATCCCGCACTCACCCTCCTATCAATTTCACGGTCAATTCGTCCATCCCTCGACATCATGCTACCCAAATATACAAACTCATTCACCTGCTCCAGTTTTACTCCATTCACCAACACATTGCACTCAGTTACCAATTCACTCCTTTCAAATACTAACACCTTAGATTTATCAACATTCAACATTAAATTCATACTTCTTCCAACTTCGTTTATTCTCTCTATCATTCTTCTCAGTTGCTCTTCATTTTCACTTAAGACAACTACATCATCCGCATACGCTAACGCAGGCACAATACAAAGTAAATTATTTAATTCAAATTTAGCACTAGAATATACCAATGTTTTTTATTATTACTAATATTTATATTCAAGAATGTACATACAAAATAAATAGTAGGTACATTGTTGAATTTCTCAAATTTAAATTTAAAATTTCTCGCGCTAGTCGTTAATAAACAGAACTCTGTGATTCGCAAAAAGTGATCATGATTTCCTCGTTAGCCAATAGTAGTCAAGGTTTCCAAGCATGCGCATAATTCGCGGTTGGGTGTTTGTGTGAGATAGACTTATGCAGAAATGATATTTCCATTTCACAGTGTTTCCTTTAAGAAAAGCAAAGGATCCGCAATATATTAGTTAACAGGTATATGCGCTAAATTGATAATATCAGTATATTTTTTTGACAGTCTAAAAATGACATTTGAATGACAGCGGGAATAAATCGCGCCCTCATCAGCGATTTTGGAACTAGAGTTTTTGGCCAGATTTTTAAACAAAATTTGATTTGTTTCCCGGCCTTGTATTTAATAGCGTAGGCTACGGACAGAAATATTCAAAAATCAAGCTGTCGTCCACGGACATATACTTTTCTGATTAGTCGGCATTAGCATTATGACTTAAAATTTAGATACTGTCACGTTCTAGGGTAACGGCACAATGCTAAGGGCTAAAGTTAAGGTTATAGCTACATGTACCGCAGCACGCATTTCTCTATACCTGAATTATTAATGCAAAGTCATAAAGCTAATGCTAAGGAAAATTCTTAAGTTTACAACTTACATAAACCAGCCTTAACACGCAAAATTTAAAAATTCTTCTTACTTTTAGATCAAACCTAGTACAACATTAAACTAAAGTGTCATTATAAACCCAATGAACTGTTGTGGTTCAAACAATTCAATATCAAATATTATATTTTATTTCAGAAATTTATAATTTTTCACAATAATTATAAAATAATAATATATTTAATTGAAATTGATAGGATGTATAGAAATCCAATTTCTGTTAACTGATAAATCAATGTGATTTTCAATAGTGTCGAGTGAATAATAGTATTATCTTCGTGAGTGGTTCATGTTAAATTATAGACTTCAACGTCCCAATTTGTAAAAACCATATTGTCACATCAGCTTTGCGCATTGTAAACTAGACAATAAAATTCTCCATCATCCGCCAAATTAATTATTTCCCCGCATTGTTAATCTGCAATTGCAGCAGGATTATTAATTTTTTCGCTGTGCAATTCATTACCCGTTCTGCTTTTCCCTCAAATAGACAATAATTATCCATGACGCGTGGAAACCGCGTATTGTAATGCGCGCCATTACACAGCGCATGCGCACAAACACATAACCTAATTTTCTCGATGTTCACAGCAATGTTCGCTAAATACGTCAAGCGCTGTCACTTCAAAAGGCGACGCATAGTATTGAATTATCTTCTAATTGCATGAAATGAACAGCACGTTAGTTTTTTATTCGCCTGGTTAACGTTGTTACTAATTCATCGAAAGGTAAATTGACTTGCTTGTAAATCAATTGCTGTTTCATTACATTTTTTTGTTTACTATTTTCCTGTATTTTGTGATTTTATTGCGTTAGTTTGTAGCACATACATCCAGTATTTCAATTTTTCAGATTATTTTCTAGTTAGTTATTTTGATGTACCTAACCTTTTTATCTTTTGATTTTTTAATTTGTTTCACATTCAAAATAATTATGTGTAATAGTTATTTAGTAATTTACATTATAAGTCCGGTAAGTAAATAAGTTTTTACGGTAGGAATAAAGGCGAGGCGACGCAGGAGCCGAATCAGGAATTTCGAATTTCGGACTTATGACGTACATTTTATTTCATACCTTTGTCGCATTTTTGGACGAAAGTTTATAAACATAGAAGTGGCCTTAAAGAACCAAGGAGAATTTAATTAATCGAAGAAATAAATGATGTAAAATTTTGTTTTTATCAATAATAAAAGGTTATTATTTTCGGAAAAACAAATACATAACTAAAATAGCCTACTTATTAGCGATGCAAGTTTAGACGTCAGCGCCACTAGTGAACTTGTTTGGAAGGTATTGACATCTGTCAATCTCGTATTTACTTTGTCATATTTTTGTGTAATTTCGATTTATTTTTTAATTTTTATATAAACATAGGTTTATAATAATAATATAATAGCAACTACGATGTTATTGAATATTCAATAAAACTGGAATGATATATAAATATCACCATGAAATCATTACATAACCTTGTAAGTAATATCTACCATAAAAGTTCCAATATCGATACTAGTTAGATAATAACGACACTTATATACAAAAGTATTGTATATACAAGCACTGAAATTTGTATAATAACACAAATATAAGAAAAATTACGCAAAAATATTACAAAGTACACGAGAGATTGACAGATGTCAATACCCTCCAAACAAGTTCACTAGTGGCGCTGATTTTGATTTATATATTTTTTTCGCGATCGCCCAGAAAATGAGCTCTTTTTGATCAATATTTAGACCGGAAAGTCCTCCTTTGCTGAGCTAGCTCGGAAAGTTGTCTATAAAGGATCGAAAAGTACTTTACCGATCCCGGGACCGGTAAAGCTAAATGTTTCCATGGAGATCAGTTGTTTATTTATATCTTATTTGCTCGCAGTAAAAAATAAAATAATACTTTTTACCTTCCGTAAAAGGAAGGTATTGTCTTTGGTCAAAAAATTCGTTGGTGAGTTTTTAATGAATAAGCACGTTTTAGGGCCCCTAGAATACGAATTTACTATTTTTAAGATGATGTCTGTATGTGTGTGTGTGTGTGTGTCCGTGTGTGACAAATTTTTCTCCGACGATAACTCCAATACTACAATTCTAAAAATTATAATTCTTTCGTATTCCTCTTCTTTACATCCATATGAAGAGCTGATTAGATTTTGGTTATAACTGATCCACCGGAAGTACCCTTATTTGAAGTTTTTAACAGTTTTTCTTGAAAAAACGCAGTTAAATATTATTTTTTGACATTTTGTTATTAAATATATTAAAGAAAATACTCTTCTCTATATGGTTTGATTATACATTTCCCTTCATATTCAATAGATGTAAATTTATTATTATTTATTATTTTATTGGATTTATAGAACCTTTTCAAATGAACTTTGGGTATGGAATTTGTAAAAAAATAGTATGTGTTTTTACATGATATTATATAGAATCTTGTCCAAGGACCTTTTGGTATGGGATTTGTACAAAATCCATGGAATTGACGGAAGGTCTTGTGCTGGCCACAACAGATTTTTTATTATTTTTTCAGGATCGCAAAAAAAATATTGTACCCAACATGACCTGAAAGTGTCTATACTGGGCTCACAAGCTTCCAAAGCTCGCCTACGGCTCGCTCTGGAATATGCTTGCTCATCCAGTAAAGTATCACTTTCAGGTCTTGTTACGTAAATTACTATTTAATTGGTCCGATACATTATCAGTCATAATCACCCTCACGCGTAATTTTTCAATCAATAACGCAAAATACCTCACATCATGTCACGTTTCATTCTCCGCTACAATTTGATTTTATTGTACATACATATTAAGTTTTACACAGCGTATTATGGATCGCATGGTGTCCAACGTATGAAGCTTAGGCCCTAGGGTATTGAAAAAATATTTACACAGCTCGCGGTAGGGTAGAATGGCAATAACACCTTTGTTTGCGTTCGCGTTCCTCGATCACTCGCCGTGATCTGTGATGGAGATCGCGATCAATCATCACGAATCGTGACAGCAGCGCCACCATTTGCATGCTATGTAGTAATGGAGCGTTTAACAACGGCCAGAGTTCCACCTACGGTGATTTTTTATCCCTACTTGAATGATCAACGCCAAGCGATCGGGTCTGCGAAGTGTATGAATTATTATGGAAACTATGAAATACGAGTATGGCTCTTGATGAGCGGATTTCTGAATGATGGAAAGTTATTTTTACACGAAAATAGCGCTTATATTAATGATAGTTACTGCTTGTAATTTGTTTTTAAACTATGCCTTTTAAATAAGAGCTACCTCATCCTGCGTGTCGTGCTGTTAGTCAAAAATCTGACATTCCTGGGAAGAGCTGATTAGATTTTGGTAAAAATAAGGGTTTGATAATGAAAATCACTTTTTTTAATGAGATAGGTTATTCTTCTGAAAAAAGTTAGTTTAAAATACTGGGGTTAAGTCAATTTCCAAATTTGATTTTACTTACCTTCATTAGAGTACTTCTTCTAGCGAAAATTTATTTGTAATAATAGACGTTGTTTATGAATAATAATATATTTATTTGCTCATATTTTCTTCGTAATAAATAATAGGTAGGTGTCGATATTTGACATTTCAGCAATTTTCGCCTCGCGTATTTGACAGGTATATCGATCGGTGACTATGTCGGTAACGGCGGATTTTTACAATAATGACAGATGTCGCTACCGTGATTTTGGTTTATATAAATTAATTTTAAATATGGGAAATGTTAAAGTAAAAAAATAACTTATGTAGGTAGTACTTTTTTACATGAACTTTATTATAATAAAGATGATTTCTTTTCTAAATGCCCATAAACGTCCAGTGTATTTTGATTATTTTACCGCATAGTTAGACAAGTTACAACACAGTAAGCGTAAAATGTAGGTTACACTTGTTGTGTATACAATTGTAAAGTTCCCATTACACTTCAGGAGGGCAAAAAATATATTACAATACATTCATGAAAACACTAACTAAATGTTTAAATATGTTTCCATTTTTTTTAAAATGCATGAAAATATTTTACTACGTTTGAAACGCTGCCAAATTTGTGACGTAAACGCCCGGCACGGTTTTACAGTTTAGTAGTAATAGATGGCAGCACCTTCAAATTGTAACATTACATTTAAAAGTATTTGAGGTGAATAGTTATTTTAAACTAATTAAAATTGTAAATACAATTATTATTGTTTACCTTATCGTATATTAGTGAAGCATTTTCTATATTTTATAGACTTTTATATCTCGTCCATCTATTGAACGTTAGCAGAAAATCGGCGGGAGCGTACGCAATCATTGTGGCGGTAAAAATTAGCCGTGTAAACGAGATATGAAAAATACTGTTTTCAAAAATTTTTTTACACAAAATCTGTTATAATAAAAATGTTTTCTTTATTCTAATACATATAACTTTTTATTAAGCATATACGGGGTCCCGTGGCCGCGTGCCTAAGTGTATGGTCGCGAATCTGGGGGAACCGGGTTCGATCCTGACAGACGCCAAACATTTCCAATTTTAAATGGCACAAATGTGACCCCTGTGGTGCACTCTCCACACCAACTATGAGTGCCCGTGAGGTGACGCCTGGTAAGCGTCCACACGGTAAAATATATCGTCGTATATTTATGAAGAATAACATAAAAAAATTGAAAATTAGTGAAAACC
Organism: Ophonus ardosiacus; assembly: GCA_943142095.1. NCBI lineage: Eukaryota > Metazoa > Arthropoda > Insecta > Coleoptera > Carabidae > Ophonus > Ophonus ardosiacus. The sequence continues at coordinate 82,561,563 of OW964823.1, forward strand.
CCTATTGGACAACCGGAAGTAATAGTTTCTTTCAAAAAATCTTCTAAATATGTTTTTAGAAATTTTCTGTTATTACTATTACTGAAGAACAAAATTCTGCATCTGATACATTTAAAAATTTTATTATATCTTGTATAGATTTAGAGATAAAGGCACTGTAATATATAGAATAGTCTAATCGCAGAGGCTACGGCACTAAGGAAACCAGTTGATAAATTCAAATGTTTATAACATAGTTTGTAAATGACAGATGTCAGTGTCAAAAATCAACAGTTTTAGTGACATTCTGAAATCTTTTGCTGGGAAGTACATTTAATCTTTCTTATGTTTTATTAATCAAATATTTAAAATTGTAGGTAAAATGCATATATCCATAAGAAATACCGCCAATCTTGCTAATGAATTGGAAGAATCTCTGACATTTAGGAATTTCCTCATACAATGAAAAATAGATATAATTAGAATTGTATGTGTGCAGAAGGCATGTTAAATACAATAAAAAACAATATTTGGGTAAAGTTCTGTAATGTTTTTTTTTTTATAAAACGACGGTTCGATAGCGAAGTGCAATACAATACTTATACCTATACAACAGATTTTTTATCAGTTTTTCTTGAAAAAACTCATTTAAATATCATTTTTTGACATTTTATGTTATAAATATTGAAGTAACTATCAATGATACAAAACAATTTTTCTGAATTGTTTTATTACATCTTTCATTTTTTCATTAAACTTAATCACAATCTTGGAACTAAAAACGAACATTTCGTTTTATATAAAGTGTAGAAACACAAGACAATGGGTTTAACAAAAATTTGATGAAACTTGTGAAATTTAACACCTGGAAATGACACGCCATGATGTTGTGAGGAAACTTTCTCGTTATCTCCGAAATTGAAAAGGTTGACTACTTGTTCATCCGACCAAAAAAAGTTTTGATCCAATAAACTAAGCTTCACTGCAACTCTTAAAAGCTCTTATTTGAACTATTGTACCTGTTGACAGCTTGATTTTTTATTCTCCATTTTTTCTTTTATTATAATTTGTTGACAAAATATAGATTTTCTTGAATGCGACATATTAGAATAATAATGAGAAAATGTACATATTTTTTTACTTCCTTGTACGAAGTAAAGGAAGTATTGTAATCGCGAAAAATTTCGGTTTCCAAATTTCAACGGAAATATCCATTTTGACTAATTTCGTCGTGACTTCTGTACGTACGTACGTATCTCGCATAACTGAAAAACGGGAAGCCGTAGAAAGTTAAAATTTTGTATTTAGAACTGATAACATATAATTGTACACCTCCCTTTCTGGTCATTATATAACTTTCGGAAGTGGTACTTTACTTGAAGCCTATAATAGATTTTAATGAAAAACTATATTAAAATATAATCCAAAACTTTTCAAATTTGGTATATAAGACTTTTATATCAATGGGAATAACATACTAGATTTTAGTTAAAATTGTCTACCCGGAAGTGGTACTTTACCTGCAGCCTATAATAGATATTAATGAATAACTATATTAAAATATAATCCAAAACTTTTAAAATTTGGTACATAATACTTTTATATCAATGGGAATAACATAATAAATTTTGGTTAAAATAGTATAACCGGAAGTGATACTTTACATGAAGCTGTTATCCGTTTTTCTTGAAAAAATTGTGTTATTTTGTATACCTATATTAATGTGGGAAGAGCTCATTAGTTTTTAGTATATATCGGATAACCGGAAGTATCACGTATACAAGTTTTTAACAGTTTTTCTTGCAAAAATTCATTGAATATAATTTTTCAGCAACATTTACTACTAAAAATTTAATATAATGGTACAATTTTCAATTCTACGATAATAGCATTTAGTAAATAATTTTAAATATAAAATTATAAAATAATTTATTTTTGTACATCATCTTGCCTATGTGTCAAACAAAAACATAATATTTTAATAACAAATGTCACTGTCAGGAAGCAATCACACTAAAATTAATTGTGAAACCGTGTTAAGGACATTGTATTGATTCTAATGAAATTAAGGTTTGTAAAAATAATATATTTTCCATCATACATACATGTACAGGATGATCCGATTTAAGTTTGCTATGTTTGCAGCACTATAATAAGCACGGGTTATCAAAAGTGTCAAGTATTAGTTTACAACTACACACAGTGGCGTATTTACGGAGGAGGGGATTTGGGGGATATATCCTCCCTATGATATCGGAAAAGAGTAAAAATCAAGACGTTTGAATATTGTTTTAGGATTTTTTTGCAATATCATGTCATGTGTTATTATAGAACAGGTCGCCTGAAAACGAAGGCGTTATATTTTTATCTACGATTATTATACAAAATATTTTTGTAAAAGGGTCATGTCATAAACCCATGCCCCCATCCAAGGGTCATGTCTGGATACGCCACTGACTACACATTAACGAATGGATCATGTAAAGCAATAGATATATGCAAAGGAATTTAATATAGTTTGCAAGATTAGTAAATATGTAGGTATGTATTAAAATTAATAAAAATTAAATAGCGGGAGGTATTGTGTTCACCACATCAGATTTTTACCTCTCGCTAAGAGAGGTATTGGATTCATGCTTAAATTCTCATATCCAGATTTTATTGAATAAGCACGATTTAAGGTCCCTAGAATCCGATTATAACATTTTTAAAATGATGTCTGTGTGTGTGTGTGGATGTGTGTATGTGTGTGTGTGTGTGTGTGTGTGTGTGTGTGTGTGTATGTATGGATGTTGGAGGGACGATTCCTCAAAAACTATAAGACTTAAAAAATATTTAACTGCAGTTTCTTCAATCTGACATTCCTGGGAAGAGCTGAAAAGGTTTTGGTAACAATTGAACAACCGGAAGTAGTAGTTTCTTAAAAAAAATCTTCTAAATATAATATTTTTTTTATTAAATCTTGAAGAACATAAAATTCTCCATCTAATACACTTAAAATTATTATTATATCTTGCATAGATTTAGAGATAAAGACACTATAATTTATAGAGTACACTAATCGCAGAGGCTAAAAGGAAACCAGTTGACAAATTCCAATGTTTATAACATGACACATGTCATTGTCAAATATCAACAGTTTTAGTGACATTCTGATAGCTTTTTCTGGGAAGTATATTTAACTTTTCTTATTGTTTTATTAATTAAATATTTGAAATTATAGGTAAAATTCTGGGAAAATGCGTATATCCATCAGAAATACCGCCAATCTGGTTAATGAATTGGAAGAATATCTGAATTTAGAAACTTCCTCATATAATGAAAAATAGATATAATTAGAATTATATGTGGGCAGAAGACATGTTAAATACAATAAAAAACAATATTTGAGTAAAGTTCTGTAATTTTTTGTTATAAAACGACGGTTCGAAAGCGAAGTGCAATACAATACTTATATATCCTAATATGGAAATGGCGAGAGGTATTGTGCTGGCCACAACAGATTTTTTTTTTCTTTCGATATTATTTAACAACTAATAGTTGACAGCTGATATTTTTTTAGTTTTTGTGAACCAGGTGTACATTTTGACCAAGCAGAGTATCCGTATCCAAACCAACGCCATTTACTTACGTGAAACACTATAGGAGGCTTCTTTATAAATTTATATAATCCTAAACCAAACTATTTTTTCATCAACTTAATTTTCCTCTTTTTGCTTCTAGGCGCAGTGGTCCGAACAGTGGCACTCTACTACCCGGGCACTCAGGAACTGGACTTCGACTGCCCTGCGTGTGAACCACTTCTGTGGCAAGGCGACCAAATCCCAATCGCACGGCGTGTCATCAAACTACGAGTGGTGACCATACCACCTGCAGTGTTCCTCGCCATTTCTTCCCTTGCTGTCTGCGGGATATCGCTCGCACTTACTTTTCTCGCCTTCAACCTGCATTTTCGAAAGCTCAAGTAATACGAGAAAATGTTTAGTATGACTTATTTATTTATTAATTACTTCTCGCTAATAGAAATAGGTATTGGATTCATACTAAAAATCGTATATTCAGATTTTGGTTACGTACGTTTTAAGGTCCCTAGAATCCGATTAGAACATTTTTACGATGATATCTGTATGTGTGTGTGTGTGTGTATGTCTCAAATACTATAAGATTTAAGACATATTTATCTATGGTTTTTAGTTTTTAGAAAAAAATTCTAAATATTTTTTGAAAATTTATATTATTACAAATATTAAAGAATATAAAAATCTCTATCCGATACATTTAAATTTTTTTATTATATCTTCTTTAGATTTAGAGATAGAGAAATATAAATATATAAAATAATATGTTATAATGAATCTCACAAGTTCATTTAATATTTCTTATTTTAATATTAATTAAATATTTAAAATTATAGATATATACATATATTACATATACCCTTCAGATATACGATATACCGCCAATCTCATCAGCGAATTGGAAGAATCTCGAACATTTAGAAGAAAAAGAAGTAACTTGTTCATAGAATGGATTAAAAAATATAAAAATGTATAAAGAAGAGATGTAATTAGAATTTTTTGTGTGTACCAGAAATGTTAGATATGTATATACAATTCTTAAGCGTTGATTACACCATGAAACTTCATCGTGTAATGCACGCTTCATGTAGCCTAATATAGCGATGGCGAGAGGTATTGTGCTGGCCACAACAGATTTTATTTATTTTATGTTATTTTCTGAGATAGTGCTTCTCATATAGTGCAATAATTGACTAAAATTCAAACATTTTATATTATGTTTTATAAATGTTGATGTCGTATATTTATAGGTCGATAAAACTATCTAGCCCTCGGCTGAACAACATGACCGTGGTTGGCTGCATTCTGGTGTACGTGGCCGTCATCCTCTTAGGGTTGGACCACGCCACGCTTAGAGTCACCGACCACTTCTCCACTATATGCACAGTAAGAAATAATCATTCTTTAGCATATTCATAAACTCCAGTTTTAGTCCGGATTAAAATTTTTGGTGTTGGTAGTATTTACAATAGAGAGTAAGGTTGGAGGTAAATTTAGTGCTATAGTAAAAATGAATAGGCAGAAGACACAGGCCCTCAACCCGAAAAAAAAACTTTTTGCTTAAGAAAAAAAATACTGACAAATTTGAGTCCGAGATGCCATAGCATTTGTCAAAATCAAGTGTGGAAAACAACATCTTGCATGTGGTGTCCGTATACATTGGGCGCATTCAGCAGACATGTGGTCGCTGAACATGTTCACTACTTTTCTGCTGAATGCACTTGTTCACTAGAGACCGTTCACTGACCGGTCACCTACCAGCTGACCGTAAAAAAAGTACGGTCAGACGTTCCTGGTCACTTGATCACTTCTTTCGCGCTGAATATTTAAATTCACTGGATTTTCTTCTGCCAGTAGAAATAATCTAATGTCATCCATTATCTGTGCATTAAAACAAAATAACATTATTTACATGCAAAGCACCAAAAATAAATTATTTATTGTCATATATGATGGATATATCAATAAGTAAATTGATTGAAAAGGTAAATGACTACAACTTATTGTCAAATTATTAAAATTTTCTTGTATTGCAATATTTTAATTTGTTTAACAAATAGCATTTAGCAGAGACCTCCTTGTTCGGTGACCGGTCGTTCAGATGTTCAGTGACCAAAGAAATCTGCTGAATGCGCCCATAATGCATTTCTGGAGGCGTTCTACGAAGTTTGCAAACACTCCAACATTGCTCTGTCAATTTGGGCGACTTCTACACGAATAGCTTCTTTCAGTTCTTCCAATGTGCGGGATTTGTGTTCGTATGTACGTATCGCGTTGAAGTCGCCCAAATTGACAGAGCGATGTTGAAAGAGTGTTTGCAAACTTCGTAGAACGCCTCCAGAAATGCATTAATGATAACGGACACCACATACAAGATATTGTTTTCCACACTTGATTTTGTCAAATGCTATGTCATTACGAACTCAAATCTGTCAATAATTTTTTTCTTAAATAAAAAGTATCAATTTTGTGACGTTTTAAAAAACGTCCGTCTTTTCCGCCCAACCTGTATAACTTAGAAATTATAGATTGTTATTTATTTTTTTAAAAACAAGAAGACGAAATACTAATATTAAGAAACTTACATATTAATGAAATTTTTAATTATTTCTATAGTAAAAATTAATAGGCAGAAGACACACGTCATCAAATAATAATATTACATGGTCATTCTCAGCAGTTAGAACGTATGATACGAAAATCATCCACAATTATTTCAAATAATTTAATATCCTTTAATTAAAAGAAATAAGGATTGACTTAAAAATAATTGTAAATTTCATTAATATAACGTTTTCAATTTTAGTATTTTTTTCTTTTTTTTTCTACAAGTTATGTTTCATTTTACAAGGTTTTTTTCAGGTTGATGACGTGCATCTTTTTGCTTATTCATTTTTATTAAAATTTTGTCGACTTGTCTCTTGGAGCTGTACAGAGTGTCTAATTTTCGATATTTTTTTAGGGTATCTTGGGTAATAATAATGAGAAAAAATTTGTTTTTGAGTTTCGGGCTAAAACTTGATCTTCGCTCATTTTGAAAGTAAAGTAGTATCGGAGTATGAGGAATGCAGAAAAAATATTTGGACAATTTTCATACGGTTCTTTTTTACGTATAATAACGTAGTGTAATAATTCGGTTTTCTGAAAATTAAATAATTCTCGATTATTTCTTAATTGGGAACCATGTTAAAAACAGTTTCATCTGTATCTTTATTTTATAAGCTTTTCAATGTTGTGTCTACATTACATTCTTTTGTTCGTTTTAAACATAAAATATTAAGAAGTAAGAAAAACTAAGAAAAAAGATGAAACTTTGTAAATCTGTCTGCCTAGTTATAAAATGAATAATAATTTACTAATTAATCTCTTTAAAAATTTATCTGATATTTAAGTTTTACTATGGACTGTTCAGAATAGAAAATAAAACTATGAATAATAAATTTAAAACAACAATAAAGTACATAATTCCTTGTAAGTAGAAAAGAAGGTACTTTGTACTTAAAAACTTGCGTTTCGTTATAAATGATTCATTTAAACTAATGAAATTTAATAATGTTTATAAACACTTCTATATACTTGGAGGTTAAAAGTTTAAATTCTTCACTTTAAATAAATTAACCAAAAAAAATATTGAGAGAAGACAATAGCTTGCAACAAGTAGCAAGAAAAATTAGTGTTTCGTTAAACATTCTCATTGATTGATATCATTTTATGTGTAGATTCGCGTGTACTTATTATCAGCGGGCTTTTCCTTGGCATTCGGCTCGATGTTCACGAAGACGTATCGAGTGCACCGCATCTTCATTCGCAGTCGCAGCGGAGTGGTGAAAGACAAGTTACTGCAAGACACGCAGCTCATGTCTCTCATTTGCGTGCTGCTACTCATCGACGTTCTTATAGTCACGCTTTGGGTCGTTATCGACCCCATGCAACGCCATCTGAGAAATCTTAGTCTTGAGATTTCAGCTGTTGATAGAAGTGTTGTCTACCAACCACAGGTAAAGATGTCCAATTTTTTTTTTAAATGACCCCATCGTATTACATTAATATAACAACAATAAGTTTTAATTGGTTTCTTAATGCATACTCGAAAATACGTTTAATCCAAAAAAAAAAATAGTTATCATTGTACCTGATTAAAGTATAAACATTTAACTCTGCGTTCAAGTTATGGTTATAGTCTGGACTATTTATCTTGGCAAGCCTTAGGAATGCAGGTCGATTCACAATTCCTACGATGCGGTATGTTAAATATATACTTTTTCTTAGATACCGCACTGCGTTAAAAGTAAAATAGTGATTTTACGACCTTTTATGGCCTAACACAATAGAAAAACATTCCGAACCGCACGATTTATGACACTTATATTTAAGCAGTTCTCTTTGCACATAGGCGTGCATAAATTTTCTTACTGGCAATAAGAAATCTACAAATGATTCAATTTTTTGAATATTTATTTCAGATATTACATATAACATGTTAGTAAACTTATTGACACATATTTATATTTTGTAGCTAATAGTAAACTTGTAATGTACATTATAATATAAGCTAAAATCTGCTCGTAATTATAATCTAAACCTAAAGACTAAGATTTAAACACAAATTACAAGAAAAACCCTTATATAAATTATGCAATGTGATTATTATACGAAATCAATACAAATTATGTATTTTATTTTATTTTATTTTTTTTTATTTGCATTTCGTACTTGACATTGTTGTATTATTATTATTTTTTTTAATGTAATAAATAAATTATTATTATTTTCTGTACTGTTTGTACATTTATTAAATTGATTTTTTTTTCGGCGCGCCTATGACTTTTTGCCTTTACCGTAACCACAGAGAAATCCTTTATTACTTCAGCTCGCCAAGTAATATCGTCCAGACTATAATGGGGTCCTATACCATAGTCATATTTTAACTATCTTAAATAAGAAGACGAAAATATACATAAATTAATGAGTATTAGTGAAAAAAATTTCTTTAAATATTGACTAGGTCACAACTATAAGCGATTGAAGCTGATTACTAATTTGGTATGACGCGTTAGGTACTAAGAATTTGATTGGTCGCCTGATTTTAAAAAGGAGATTCCCGCGTCTGCAACGGTCATCTTTGAGTCACCTTTAAAAGAATATGAAATGTCATGTTATTCTATAACCTAACAAAACATTTAACAATTTTGTGTTTGATGAATTTGTTTAATTATAACATCTAGTAATATTAACAATAATAATATATTTATAATTAAATCAATTTGTAATATTAATTAAATTAATAATAATATTAATTAAATTAATATTGTCAAACTGTTTCAATGTTCTATAATTTATTAGGAAAAAAATGCTTATTATTTACGTTATTTATACTTAATAATAATTTATTCGTGAATATAACGTATAAGTTTTTATATACAAACATTTCAGCTATGCAAACATGAAAAAAATTGTTTCCCTCTATAACTAACAGTTTGTCCCATTGTTTGTTGATCACTTGTTAGTACCTGCTACGTCACCCACAAATTCTTAAACTTTAAAAATTCATATCTCGCTTATTACGTAAAATTTTTAAGTCGCGTTTGCACTAAAATTCTTATTTTATCCTGTTCTTACAGAAAAAAAATAAAAGAAAAATGGTATAGGACCCCATTGGAATACATATTAAAAATTGTTAATTAATTGCTAAAACTGTAGTGTATTTATAATTTTTGTTTCTATACCTAAGTAATTAGAATTACTTACTATTTTATAATTTTTAATTTTGAAAAATTAATTTTCTGCACAAAATTCTTTGGTCCAATACAGGCCTCGTTTAAAGAATATCGGCCAATATCTCACTAACTATTAATTAACTGCTTTATGTGTAGGTGGAAGTCTGCCGCTCTCAGAACACCAACGGTTGGCTTGGCGCCCTTTACGTCTACAAAGGCCTCCTTTTGATCGTTGGGGTCTACATGGCCTGGGAGACCCGTCACGTTAAAATCCCAGCTCTAAACGACTCACAATACATCGGAATGAGTGTCTACAGTGTGGTCATCACCAGTGGAATCTTCGTTGTGCTTGCCAATCTCATGTCTGACCGAGCAACGCTCGCGTTCATCACAATGACTACGTTCATCCTCATTTCGACTACAACGACGTTGTGTTTGTTGTTCTTGCCGACGTTACACGCTATCATGAAGAGAGCAGATAATTGTGATCCTGTGGTGCAGAGTATGGGACTGAAGATTGAGTGCAATACCAGACGGTGAGGTTTACTTTTTTAATAATAATATAAGAGTCTCACAGAATTATTGAGAATAAGATAATTTTGGAAACAAAACTTGCACATCGTTTTAAGCAGTTATTTATTTGTCTTTTGAAATTAAGTTGCGGATGTTAAATTAGTTAGAACTTCGTAAATCAATTTTTTAAAATATCGTAGGTTTCGTAGATTGAACAACATTTACGAAACTGTTTTCTTGCATAACATATATTTTTTTTATTAGATATACTCGTATTTCTGTTTGTAACAAAAAAAATGTATATAATTTTTTGTCGTTCTCTTTATAATTTTTAAAAATTGAAATTTTATTCTTGTTATTTTTCAACATGGTCACCCACCCAATGATTCAGAAAAAATCCGCTAGATGGCATATCAAAAATGGCGTCACAGAGACATTAAAATGTAATGGGTTTTGGATCGTCAGAAGGCAGTTACAGATAAATGGTACACTGAAAAATATTTGCCTAAATTAGAGCTCCAAAGACAGGCATAATGCGTCTTCCCATAAGAGCTTCAACACCAGTTTTTGTCGAAAAAAAATATTATAATAAAAGTAAAGCCCGTTATACATTATACTTTTTTGTCTAGATTCTAGTTCGAGATTCTTAAGATAAATTTCTAGATAAATCTAGCACCATGTAAATCAGAAATTTTCGTCCGAGATTCTCAAATAAAAATATGCGGTCGGACATATTTTTCCATACGAGTTTCATAAAGTTCGTTAATTCGCTTGCGCGGAGTTGTTAATAACTTCCATAATTTTCGTAACTTCAATTTTGTTTTTATCCATTTCAAGAGGTCATTTACCATATTTTTTTTATTTTTTCTTCTGAAAGTTCAACTTCATATATAGTATTTGGTCTTTTTCCTATTTAAAAATTATATGTAATAACAGAGAAATTAATTTTTTAAAGTTGTATCTGTTACTTGATTCCTTTCTGATGGCGTAGTGACGGAATGACATTAATCAACCACATCTTATCATGTTTGCTTGAAATCATGTCGAAATGGATCCTTAGACTTATTAAAACAACCAAGTACAAAACAATTACATATTGCAGACCTTATAAAGCACTGGCGAGAAAAGCACAGCTCTATTTCTTCAAAATAAATAAACTAACCTCTCTGTTACAGCGGAGTTACTGAACACCTGTCTCCCAAACGTCAAAACTAATCATGCTATCTTTCTCTTCTGTCTCTTTCTAATTTCCGTGATTGTGACGTCACAGCTTTCAAGGACATTGTATAGAGGGCAAAAATAACAGTTTTCAGAAATTAATTATATTAAGAAATTTATTTCAATGGATTTCTAGTATTTTCTATCATTAAATGTGAACTAATGAATTTTATTAATACCAACACTAAATTCGTTTATGGTAAATGCCCCCATTACAAATCTCTAAGCTGGTATTCACTTATTTTGATTTATATTACGAAACATTCCGAAGATTTCCGATTATACACAACTTGGTAACATAGAAATGAAATAGAACTCTGATAAAAATCTGACTATATTGTATCCCAGATAGTATAATGTCAAACGGGCTTATAGAACACACGCCATACTTACCTGATTCGGCAATGTGCCACTTGCGGCTATTTCGACTTATTTAAAATTTACGAGGTAGAAGATTTTTGTCTGAAGGAATGATTGACTATGTGTCTCATTTACAATAATTCCAGCATATCCTTCTTAATAATAATTGATCTTTAAAATAATTAATTTTTGTTTTACAGATTCGTAACAGACGATCGCCGTGAACTACAATATCGTGTAGAAGTCCAAAATAAAGTATACAGACGAGAAGTTGCTGCACTGGACTTAGAAATCGGTCGATTGGAAAAACAACTATTAGAAATGAATTCACAATCCTGTTCTTCGTCTACTTCTTCGATCACGGCTGCTAAAAAGGTAAAAATCTTACAAATCCATCAACATATCATTAAAATTTCACTGATAAGAGCTCATATTTATATTATTTCCTCAGTTTGATTTGCCCCCTGGAGAAGAAATAATTCAACGAGACCATCCCCGCACTCCAAGCATCGGTGGTGGCCTTCCTCTTCTTCTTTTATCAGTTCTCCCACCTGTAATTCCTCGAGCAAGTTGGCCTTCGGCCGTTCAAGAGCTTCCCATGCGCCGAAGTGTCACCTTTAGTTCCGAACCGAAACTAGACGAAAAAGTCTCTTCTCGTCGACCCAACGAACCAGCTATCGACCTTTACAACCTTTGTCTTCGTCCGGATCGCTTCAATGAAAAAGTTGGAGTATTCGGAAGACTCCGAAATTTATTTGGAAGTCGTCCATCAATCAGAAAATCATCAACAGCTTCTTACGCCGGAAATAGTAATGTTGGAATCGCGGGAGCCTTGAAAGCTCACATGGGATACATAGCTGGATTAGTACCTGGCACTAACAAAAATCAAATGGCGTCTAGTTGTAATACAAGTTCGTTTATGATTCACAAACTAGATGGCTCTGTTTCTGCAAAAGAATTATATTCCCGGCGGCAATCTTTCGCCCGGGCGGGAGGAAGTGGTCCAATTATAAACGTAACATCAGATTTTGATGATGACGATAACGACCCAAATGATTTTCGCAGAAAATTTTCGCTTGGGTTATGCCTCGCGAAAAAGGAAGAAAATGACGCATCAAAACTCAATTTTTCGCTACCTTTACAGCGTAGAAAAAGCATAACTTATCAGTATTCCCAACCAGTTTTATCATTTCGCGAAAGGGCTAAAGGATCACCCAGATTTCCTCATCGAATAGTCCCAACTTGTAGTTTAAACGCTTTAGAAGACCGGCGTACAAGTTCTTCTTCAAGCACAAGCCAACAATTACAACTTCAACAGTCAGCTCTTCGTAGGGGAAGTCAACAGCCAAATCCGTTAACAGTTAACACTAACCCGAAAAAGAGAACGAGTCTATCCCAGCAAACGGCTACAAGATGGCGCTCGATGGAAGATGCAACGACAACTACTCTAGCGGGAAGTAGACGGGGAAGTGGGGTTCTTGCTATTTCGTGCTTGCCGTCAAGCGCTGGGCCCCAACCAAGAGCGGTGTCGTATAGCCCTAACTGCGATGTGTGGTCGACTGCGGAGTTCGGTATACCGTTTAGTGAATTAGGGAAGACCAGTCCAGGGAAAAGTCAGCTGGAAACTCCGCAGTAATTTAGTAAGTGGTTTAATAAATCTGTTTGTCAAAATGAACGAAGAACAATCAATTTTATATAAACATCAAGCATTTTTCAGGTTATTGTTCGTTGTAAATAAATTACTTGCTGAGTGATTTAATATTTAGGCTGTGTCCGATGTCGTATATTGATATTTAGCATTTAGGTCTTCTCCACATAAATACAACTCCGAATGGCACACTAGTGATATTCATTGGTTTGTATGGCAACACTTTAGAACAACAAAAATGAATGAGTTTTGATACAGTAAAAAATTGAAACTAAATTAAAAATCATTTTAAAAAATTTAAAAAACTACTTATATTTACAACATTAATGTCAAGCTCGTATTACAAGCGCTTATTTATAATAATAATAGCGCTTTTATAATGTGTTTACTTATGTTTATTTTCAACCAAAAGCATGTTTTCTTCCACAAAAAGGCAAATTATTTCATATGTTGAGAATCGTGAACATCCATGTTTGAAAATATTGTCGATTAATTTCTGTACACTCCTCGATAGTAGGGTAGGTAGACTATCACTTTGGATTAAACTCTGGCAGTTTTGGAACAGGTTAAGAGTAAACTCTGAGAGTAAGGTTGTTAGTTTTGGAATGATTTTGAGTAAGTTAGAGGAAGTAACGCCGTACTTGTTGATAGATAAAACGTATTAACGGATTTCTCGGCGGTGATTGTTAGGAAATATATTGTTGTTATTCCATGAAGTAGTTAATTTTATTTAAATTCCAATATTTCGTTACATATTTTGTAACTTCATCAGGGAAACTAAAATGTACATAATTTCTTTTGTGAAGTTGTTATACAGAATAAATTTAGTTGTACTTACAAATAGTTATAACTGGTGTAATCACTTGCCAAATTGATAATTTCAGAAACATTCAAATTTGTTGTTGTTAAAGTTTAAGTTCTATACTGATTTACATGTTATTAAAAGGAATTTTGACTATATAAATATTAGATATAAATTACATTAAAATAGTATTAAAAACTGGTAAAATTTTACTCAGTGTGCGTCACATGCTGACCGGAAAGTGTGAGAAATTTTTTTGAGTAATTTCGTACTCTAGAGTAGGGTTTTGGAACGCAGCCCGAAGTTTGTTTTGGTGTTTTGGCGTGGTTTAGAGGTTATGCGTTTGTTTTCATAGTTTGGCAGTTTTCATATTGAAGTTTTTAGTGTGTATTGAGTTATTTTATATTTTTTGCCAACTATGAAAACAAATCGCATAATACGCTATAAACCAAAACAAACTTCAGCTCCCCGTCCTTCAATCTGACAGTTTCTCCCAAGTTTTTGATTGGCTAATTCGTCACGTGAGTGTCCGCAAGCTATTTGATGCTTGAGAAGAAGCTATTCTTTGACAGTAAATTTGACATTTTGTACAAATTATAGCAACGACACAGACCATTATACACTATACAATTCGATTCTATTTGATGCTTGAGAGTAAAAGTTAATATTGTATTTCATAAAAAAGAAGCTAAGAATCTATTCGTTGACAGTAAATTTGACGTTTTGTACAAATTGTAGCAACGAATATGATTTGTTTAATTAGTGCGCGTCAACGTCAAGGCATAGTGTGCTCCTGCAAAACCCTCAAATCTAATTCCTAAAATCCTAGATAATCACTAGATTTAGGGCACATAAATTTAGGATTTAGATATTAGGGTGATAAAAGTGCAACATCGGACACAGCCGTAATAGAATTTAAAGATACAAAATCGGGGGCTAGAACACAACTGAATATCATATCATTTCGCAAGAACCAGGCTTTCGGCTCCAAAATTTTCAATAGACACTTACAAAATTGCAATTTGCACGAGCGCCTCTAACGGCAAAGCATAGAAATCAAGGTTGCTACGGTTACCACGTCCAAACAAAGACCTGTCATCAACCGTAGACTCTACACTCTAGCCATCGTTTTAGTTGAATATTCGAATGATCTTCAATATTATTAAACAAAATTTGCCCCAGACACATCTTCTGGTTTTAAACTCATTTTTATTAAACACAACGTACAAATCACAATAAAGAATTCAGTTTAACACTGAATAACAGATGCGAACACAATAACAGATAGGAACAGGGAACGGGACGTAAGACAACGATGGGAGGTTTGTTTGGATGCATGATCTTCTATCTCTCTCTTGCAGTGACGTCAATTTTGTGTCTATTTAAAAAACAAACTCAAAATTTGTTTTAATTAAAATAACTGATATAAGAATTTACCGTAAATATATTGGTTTATTTCTCTGGTATAAGTCGCCCAGCAAGTATGATGATGACATTTACATTTTTCTTTCTACGCACCACTAATGTATAATACAAAAAATTTAAGATTTCTGCACAAATTTCTCGTCCATATTGATAAATAGATATTTGATTACTTGACAAATATGTTAATACGAAAGTTGTGTTCAAAAATAAGTATGTCAAACTAACATGCACGCAGAATGTCTTTTATATGTGATCCTACTAAGAGCAATTTTACAACTGAATTTCCTATTTGTCTAGTAATCCCTTCCACACTGTACAGTTCTAATACCATCATGTTTAATTTATAATAGTTAAGGACACCATCATGTCCACCAATTATTAGGTGCGGCAATCTGCTGTAAGCGGAATTCATTACTATAAATTTGTAAAAAAACGTTAAGTGTTTATCATTGAATCATTTTATCATCTGGTACAAAAGTTGAATGTACGTATTGATTATAGATGAATCTAATATTTTTACATAAAGATATTTTATTTATAATATAAATATATATCAAATATACATACATATTATCCTTCTCAGAAGGAAAATAAAATATAGATATTAAATTTTTGATAAAAAAAAAGTATTGTCGTGCTGTAGTATACAGATAAGTAATTATACGGTGTTCATATGATTTTGCGAAGAAAGTAATGTATAATATTAAAAAATATCACTAATGCTTTTCATCATAAAATTATATGGAAGTCTCTAAGAATAAGTAAATGTGTACCTAATAGTATGAAATGTAGGTACACATGAAACTTAACGTGTTCTTAGACTCAGCCAAATTATATTTGTAAATTTTAAAATATCAGTGCCAAATGTATAATATTTGACTGCATTTTATTATAGAGTATTTTCTAATAATTGGTGCCAAATTTTTCTTATGGGCATAAGATCGCAATCTTTTAAAGCAATAACCAATCAAGTGCAATATGAGTTCGTGACCATGACAAGAAATTGTACCTTAAACCTAACTTATTTCATAGTTTCATTCCACGTTGCTCAGAACTAGAAAAATGCAATTTAGATTCATATTTTGAGAAAATGAAGACAATCTTCACGATTACAATTATCAGATGTTAACTGTTACTTGTGAAAAACTATAATCCATTACATAACAAAATGTAATCAATGTGTAATTGTACAATTACATGTCATGTCATGAAGATTGTACGGGGAGTTCTCAAAGTAAAATCCGACCCCTTAAATATGAAGTTTTTAGCATGTCTCTGTTAGAGGAAAATTTTTGCTGTGCAAAAATTTCCCGAATTTGTAGAATTTTCGAGATATATTTTCTCTAACATTAAAATTTAAAAAATTGATTGCCTTTTGTATTTAAAACTGGAGTGAAAGAAACAAAAGTGATAAACTGAAACGAAGATTTTGAAGTCCTACAGATCGTTTGAAAAATAGAGACAAGTAGATTATTTCTTTAAGGTTAACAAAAATGCGTGTCGAAATTTCTTAAACGCCTGAACAGATGGCTCAAATAATCACTGGTGTTCGATTCTTATCACCCTTTTCCCTTTCGGAATTTACTAATTGAGGCACCTCGTACACTGAATCTAATCTGTACATAAATTACAAAAAAAAATATATTAGATGTTGGATCTCAAAAAAACGTGCCAACTTATACCTTCCAGTATTGTACTGTGTTATTTTCTTATCAAATGAATTTGTAAGTGCTTTTCAGCTGTCTTCGCTCATCTTTCAATATCAACTACCACAATCATTTTCTCACTATCAGATTATCGTGTGTTAATATTTCATTCAATTTAGTCCTAAATCTCATCCAGAAGTAGTTTCATATACCATCACAAAGAACCAATGCTCTTGTTTCATGTATCCATGGAATGTGAAACATTATTTAAATAAATGTTTATTATGGGTCCACTGGATTACTTTTCATTATTAACATTTCTCTTATTTTATTATTTTTTTTATTTTATTTCTCCTCAATAGGAAATAGGATGGATGCCTTTGCGAGTTTCGAACCCGAGATCGCTGGACCACAAAAGGTGCGTATCTTTTTCACTTATTACTTTTGTCTAGTATTTTAACTTAACCAACTTCGAATGAACAAATGTGGGAAATGTTGAGTTGGACCACTAGTATAGTTAATAATACCGTGAGTATTTTTTAACGTGAAACATTGGCTGGTAGCACAAGCCCTGTTCTAACTAAAACGCTGTTTTAAGAAATGTCAAATTCAAATTTCAATGTTTAATTTCACCCTTATGTGTAAAGAACGATTTTTTAAAAAATATTTGATTGAATACAAACTATGTGCTGCTTCAAAATCATATTTTAATATATTTGATGTTATTTATTTTTGTTATTAAATAATGAAATTTGACATTTCTTAAAACAGTGTTTTAGTTAAAACAAGGCTTGTGCTACCAGCCATTGGGTTTGTCATATCCATAGTTACGATTCGACATTTGTTTGACAGCAATGTATTTGCGTGTCCCATTTAAAATGAAACATAGGGAACGAATTTGACATTTGAGAAGACATCAGTAGAGGTTAATTTTGTTTAAATAATTATACCTGCTTTCTGAATTAAATTTAGTGTACCTTGTGCTCGAGTGATTTTCTAACTTGTCCAAATTTCTTACAATATTTAAATATAATACTCTGTCAAATTCATTCCCTATGTTTTCAATGAGACGCAAATATATTACTGTCAATCAAATGTCAAGTCGTGTCGTAACTTATAGGAAAATTCAGAGGTTATCTTGTCATATTGACAAGATGTCATTAGAGGTTAATTTTGTTTAAATAATTATACCTGTTTTCTAAAAATTAAATTTAGTTGCAAAAAAAATATTGTGTGCCCGAAATATATTTAGTGCTCTCGAGTGGTTTTCTGACTTAGCTAAATTTCTTACATAATATAATACATCTGTCAAATTCGTTCCCTATGTTTCATTTTAAATGGGACACGCAAATACATTGCTGTCAATCAAATGTCAAATCGTAACCATGGACAAGACAAACCCAATGTTTCACGTTAAAAAATACTCACGGTATAGCTTTGTTCATAGAACGGTTTGCAAATGGTTGGAGTTTGAGATCAAATGCGCATACCCGGTTTCAAACTAGTTACAAATAAACGGTATGAATTATATCTATTTTATTTTACCTCTCGCTAAGAGAGGTATTGGATTCATGCTAAAAATCCCATAAAAATTTAAAAACTCGAAATATCGCTATTATATATATGATATCGGTAAATATGATACATTTAATTTATGTCAATGAGATAAACAGTATCAAAATGAAGAAGTGGTGAATGAAACTGGTATGAATTTTATTGAGCGAAGCGATATTAAGATATGAGAATTTAAATAGCGCCAACTTCATGGACTGAAGACCTTGAAATGATCGCTCATGCTTGGAATCAGCTGTTTTGGGTGCCCTTGCCACTTGCCAAAAAAAAATTATATGTAAATTTAATCTGTAAAATTAGGTTATGTTTAAAGTGTAAATTTACAATTTAAAAGTGTATATTTACTGTTTAAAGAGTGTAAATTCTTGAAAATAAATATACATTCGTAGCCCTCCTACGCTTCCGTATATTTATGCATATTTTTTTATTCAACAGAAAAGCGCTGAATTCCCTCAAATTTTAAAATGACGTCATCAATGAATTTCAGATGTAACCAATGAAACAGCGCAAAGGGTTATTTTACGAACTCTTTATTGAAAATGCGCTTGAAATTTAAAAATGGAAGAATTCCTTTTATGCCAGAAATTTGTTTCAAAATTTAATACAATACAATTATAGAAGAAAAATAAATTTTTAAGTTCATTATATGTGTCCTCAATTTCCAAATGAAATTGCAATCCATTGTATTCTAACTGTAACATTTCCATTCGACAATGTATGTATTTGCAACAGTTTCGCGAATTAAACACTCTTGTACTGCAATGGGGTCATTTCACATTTTCTGATTTATTCTTTTCTTGAAAAAATAGGCCAAATTAAACATGTATGTGTATGTTTTACATCTTACAAGTCTTTAGAATCGGAGATATGATTTTTTAAAAGTTGCGTTTAATTTCAAATATTTCAACGGCTGACGACACATATTCACGGATACGACCGACAGTCCAGCTCTACCGGTTTAATTTAGAACTATGATTATTTGGTTTGGTATTTATTTAAATAAATGGTTTATTTACATACCTTATACTGCACTAGTACTTTTAAAGAAGCAGAAAGTAATAATAATCTTCTCTCTTGTATATTTTGATGTCAGCAGTCACACTTTTAGGTTAGGTTACTGTTTCATGTTGTGAAGCGTGTGTGTGTGTGTGAATTTGTGGCGTCACAAATTTAGTCCGTGTTTAAAAGCGCGAAAGTTTATTAGCAAATTTATGAATGAAAAGTCGCATATTTCAAATAAGTTTCTATTGCTATATTTATGAAATGAGATGGATTTCATGATTTTATAAAAAAAATCGACAATTATTTTTTTTGAAATGACCCCATTGTTTATAACCCTCAACAAAACTTAAGCTTAAAACATAAATGACATTTATCCTATCACGAATTCAGCGAAAGTTTAAAAATCCATCAACTCCAGTTCGATGGATATGATAAGTAAGCGAATGTTTCATTGCTAAATTTAAAAACTTGATACATATTCAATCTAAAATTCATCAAATAATTTAATAACTCGCTGATGGATGTGCGCATTATACATCGATGAATAAAAAAAGATGCCTTTTCTATTACTATAATCATAATTGTAAAGTTATTGTTTCAAAAACTGTTGCTTCATTCTCCACAATAAGCAAGATTCCAATAGGTTTCGGAGGGAAATTTAAAAACAAAAAAAGAAATACATATAGTAATAATGTAATCATAATCTATTAATAAAATTTCATGCGTTATATTCGGATGTTAAGACCCTATTCTAAATAATTATATTTAACGGAATTTATTAAAATTTTCATAACAAATAAGTAACAAATTATTTTATCACAGCAGTTCCCATTTAAAATGATTTACAAAATTAGTATTTGCAATAAATTAACGATATTCTGCGAAACAGAGAGATGCATTCGTCCCTCCAAATCCAAAAGCATTTTTAATCGCTATCCTTCTATTTGTAGATTTCCATTCTTGTTTAACATTCGGAACAAAATTTAAATCCATATCTTTGTCCAGCTCTTCAATGTTGATTGTCGGTAAAAGAACACCTTCTTTACAACTTAAAACAGTAAAAGCTGCTTCTAGATTTCCAGCAGAACCTAGCAGATGACCATGAGCACCTTTAGTGGATGAAACAGCTAAATTGTAACTGTGCTCTTTAAATAAAGTTTTAATAGCTCTTGTTTCAATTGCATCTCCTAACGGAGTAGATGTAGCATGTGCGTTAATGTACCCAATATCATTTGGACTTAATTTTGCGTCTTGTATTGCTCGACTCATGGCTAAAATTGCTCCCGTACCATCGGTTTTTGGAGCAGTTAAATGAGCTGCATCTCCTGACAACCCATAGCCTAGAATTTCTGCATAAATATTCGCATTTCTTCTCAATGCGTGTTCTAATTCTTCCAAAACAAATATTGCTGATCCTTCTCCCATAACGAAACCATCTCGTTTTTTATCAAACGGTCGAGAAGATTTTTCAGGCGCGTCGTTAAAAGAAACGCTTAATGCTCGCAATCGACAAAATGCTGCGATTGATAAAGGAGAAATGCATGCTTCTGCACCGCCACAAACCATTACGTCGGCGTCGCCTCTTTGGATAAATCTAAACGCGTCGCCGATTGCATGGGCGCCTGTAGCACAAGCAGTTGAAACTGAATGATTTGGACCTCTAAATTCGTATTTTATACTGATTTGGCCTGATGCCATGTTTGGAAGGATTCGTGGCACAAAATACGGACTTATCTATAAAAAAAATATATATATTAAAAACGCAGAAAAACTAATTTCTAGCAGAGCCTATTTAATAAGTTCTAGTTTTGTGAATTTTTAACTGTCACCAAATCAATAAATAACAACAAAAAAATGGATTTATTTATTATAAAACCACAAATTCAAAAATATTTCGAATTTTAAATGGCACAAAAGTGACCCCTGTGGCTCACTCTCCACGCCAGCAATGAGTGCCCGTGAGGTGATGCCTGGTAAACGCCCGCACGGTACAAATATGTCATCATCATTACCGATATCTGCGATAAAGCAGATTGGCACACCCAGAAATGGGTAATATGCCGTGATGATATATTTATTTTATTTATTTAAATTCAAAAATAAAAATAATTATCCTCCATTCGCGATAGCGAGAGAACGTGGACTATGTATGTAAGAAAATTGCAAAGAAGATTAATAATAAAGCGATGAGGCATATTTTAAATAGAAATAAATACAGCAATGTTAACAACATGTTAAAATACAAAATGGAAGAATATAGAAACGTGTATAAAATATAATTCCTTGGTTTTACTACACAAGATAAACAAAATGCTTGCTCCGCCCTATTTAATTAAAGTTAATAAAAAAAATAATGAGATACATAGTTACAAAATACGAGAAATGCTAACAATTTAAGATTAAGAAAAACAGTCTTAGTTCAAAGAGTAGTAGATTACAATAATTTCGAAAATAGTTTAAAAATATTGAATGTTAAAAAATTTAAAGTAGAATTAAGGCGTTCCATGTTAAAATAATATATAGTATAAATTAGCTTAAAGCAACAATTTTCAAGCAGTAAAACACAAAATTAAAAATGATAACTTCTTAAGGTTCGGTATTATAAACGTCCAGTTAAATTTAGTTCCAAAGTAAACTTAATAAAGTAAACAAATTCGAATCATTTTCTGTTCTTATGACATTTAAATCATTGCTGTCAAAAATTCGCGTTGTATTTGTTCATTAAATTTAATTTACTATGGAACTAAATTTAACTAGACTCGTAAAATTTTTAAACGGTTCGTTATAATTTTTATCCAATAAAAACAGTCGACATTGAAAGAAAAATCGAAATTTTATTTATCAAGTTTGATTTTATTTGTCAAAAATTATAACGAACCGTTTTGAAACTTTACGAGTGTTTATGAATATGGGCATAAGAGCACAAAATTAAAATAAGTCAAAATATTGTTTTTGTCAAAATGACACCAAGTATAGAATTTGCTCTTAAAAATGAACAAAAGAAAAAAAAAAAAAACAGAAGGTACAAGGAACAAATGAATATTGGAAAGTCGAAGGTGTAAGAATAAATGCTGTCTCAGAAGTGGCAAAAAAGCCGTGATGATATATTTGTTAATCTAACTAAATTTAAATAACTTACTCGATTGTAGCTTTTTTTCAGAGAATCATTTGTATCGCAAATGTCTTTCAAATCTACCATTCCCATCCCAACAGCAACTCCTGTTCTTTGTTTTTCGTTTTCTGATTTTGGAAACCAGTTAGCATCTTCAAGTGCTTCTTTGGCGGCGATTAAGGCATATGCAGATGCTGGTGCCATTGTTCGAAGATCACTTTTAGAAAAATATTCATTCAAATCTAATGGCTTATTATTTTTAATAATTGAACCGGCTACTTGACAAGGAAGTTTGTCGTATATACCTCCTTGTAATTTTGTAATACCGCATCGGCCTTCTGTTACATTTGTCCACGATTCACGTACTGAGCATCCTAATGGTGATAGTATTCCTAGTCCAGTTACTACAACTCGTTTCATTTTTACTAAAAGAAATTTTATGTTGATATTGAGGTTATGTTCAATTGCGAAGGTTATGTTTTCATTTATAATCGGATGAGCCTGCGTAAATGATCTTGAATGAAATCATACAATAATCTGTTGTATCTTATGTTCGTTGATTATATTTTTATGCTACATGATCTGAATTTTATGTTTATTGCTTAACAAGCTTCTTTCTAACTTCAGTCTTTTTAATAAAAGTTAATATTTCGAAATAGTAGATTAATTTAAAAATGTATTTATGTAAAGTTGAGAGATGCAATGGATGTAAACAGAACGTCTGTTAAACAAACGGCCTTGAGATGCCTAATTTCTTGCGAACATCTCATCTCATTTCAAAGGACAACAAAATCAGACAAATCGACTTAAATAAATGCAATAATTAAACATGCCAGTAAAAAGTAATTATATGCATAGTTTTTTAAGCGACTGAATTATTTGCTATGTTTTTTATGGTGAGTAAAACTGATCTAAAGCAAATATTTATTTTTTGACAATAATTATCTCTAGAGAGGAGTGTTTTGTGTTATTACTCATAATCTTATGCTTTGTTAGCTGTTAATTGTATGTAATTAACTTGTTTTGTTCTTCCTTATCCATCTCCAAGAATTTTAAAAAATTATTCTAGGATGCAATGATGTCAGATCTATGATGCATCATAATCACTTTTAATATTTAAATTATTATATAAATAGTGCAAGATCAGTGTTAGTGAAGTATAAATTGGTTGCAGGAACTTTCGGAAAAACAGCATGGGTTGTGTTAGCAGCAGAAGAGATATAAATGACATCCATCCGAATATTTTTCAAGTAATGAACGTTGATGAACTTGGGCAGCATGTAAGTCCAGGGCAGCTAGAGCTTACAGAATCAGAACTAGTACTATACCAAAGAGGAAAGGCAGCTACACGATGGCCACTACGTTGTTTACGTCGCTATGGTTTCGACGAAGAAATCTTCAGTTTTGAATCTGGACGGAGATGTCCCACCGGTCCTGGAATTTACGCATTTCGTTGTCGACGGGCAGAACAGCTTTTTAATCTTCTCCAACAAAATATCCAATTACGAAATATGAGTGAAGATATAGTTCTAGCTCCCCTAGATCTTACCATTCCCGTTGTTTCGTCTGGACCTCCAGTTTCATCTCGGCAGCCTAATGAACAAAGTTATTTAGATTCTGTAAATAGAACAATTCCTCCTCGAACACAAAATAGATTTAGTCGACCCGGATCTGTGACGAGCAATGGGCCAGCGAGTCCGCCATCAGCATCATCTCCAACGCCTGTAAATTCTGAAGCAACAGCCATTTCAGAACACAATAATAACAAAAGAATACAACACTCGTATACTAACACACTTCCGTTATTAGAAAGCGACAGCATCGCTTCTAACACAGTACAACCCTACATGAATTTAGAACCTACATCATCGCCTACTTTAAGTTCAAGTAGTGAACCATATGCTCAATTAAACATTGATTTAGAAGCCGAATCTTGTCATGTTTACGTAAATGTTACCCCTGGTGAATCTACTACATTAGCTTTAGCATCCCAAAAAAATTCTCTTGAGCAACAAGTTTTGTTAGAATGTGAAGAGAGAGAAGAGCATTGTTATGAAAATTTAAACCCGGGTGATAAAGAAACAACGCTCTTAAATGTCCGTTTACCGCCGAGTACAAATACACAGTCAGTAGAAATAAAGCAGCCTCAAATGAATTATATATTGTTGGATTTAGATTCAAAGTCAGATTCAACAATGGCGAATGTAAATACAAGTGCGTTGCTCCCTGAGAGTCCTCGCAAACCAGAGGGTTACGCAACAATTGATTTTAACAAAACTAATGCGCTGTCGCATTCCGTCAACCCTGGATTGGAGGACAACGAGGGTTCGAGGAAAACGCGGCACAACTCAACAATTGGGGAGTTGGCGCCTATTTTGGCACGCCACAGCACCTCTTTAAGTGATTGAAACATCGAACATGCTTCGGCAGTATCGATTATTGTGATCTTCACCAAAGCGTACATGACGCCAAATTAAGGGACTAGCCAGTTTTTTTGTAAGTTTTACAAAATGCCAAAGATATTTTATAATTATTTTAATTTTGAAGACAATTAAAAGTGACGTATTATTTTCATTATACATTTGTGTTAATGTAAGGAAAGATATATATAAAATGTATTTAATTTTTAATAAATATTGTCAATATACGTGATGAATTTTATTGTCTATTTGGTCTCATGCCCTGTTTCAACCAACCTACAAACGTAGGTAAGGGAGGTAATGTTTTCGGTCCAAAAATTGTAGTGTTTTCAATGAATAAGCACGAATTAGGGTTTCCACAACATGTTTTTACAATTTTTACTATGATGTCTGTCTGTGCGCATGTGAAGATTTTTTCGTCCAAGATTATATCAAACTTCCAAAAATTTCAATTGTCCATATTTAAGATTTCTACGTTCATATAAAGAGTTGATTAGATTTTGGGTAAAATTGGACAACCGGAAGTGGTACTTTACTTGAACGCCATAACAATTTTTAATGAAAAACTATATTAGAATATAATCCAAAACTTTTCAATTTTAGTATTTAAGACTTTTATATCAATGGGAGGAAATATCATATATTTTGGCTAAATTGATAAACCGGAAGTGATTTTCGTGAAAAAATATATTAAAATATAATCCAAAACATCTCAAATTTGATATTTAAAACTAATATATGATTGGGAACAACATATTAGATTTCGACTGTATATGATAAACCAAACCGGCAGTGGTACTTCACTTGGAGCTCTGAACGTATTTTCGTAGCAAAACAATAAAACAATCCAAAATATCGTACGACAGACTTTTATTTATTGGAACAAGAAATTAAATTTTTGTTTACAAACGATCTATCTGAAGGGATACTTAAAGCGCATTGCTATTTTAAACATGGACTTGGCGGGAGGTCATGTGCTGGCCACATCAGATTTATTACGCTATACTTCATTTCACATAAGAAAATAGCAGATGGCGCTTGAGAGCCGACCGTTTTTACATGCATTAAATAAATAATTTTATTTCGTGAAACCAAACTTTATCAATAATAAAAAATTTTTTAACTGTAAAATGTACGAGTCCTGAATATTAAAAATTATATCAAAACATGCTTAAATATCACGAAATTCTGTCGATTTTATTTGATAATTGACATCTGACAAGTAATATTTTTCTCGCTTTTGTGAACTAGGTTTGCATTCTTGCCAATCAAAGAGCAGAATTTATATCCCTAATCCCTATCTAACCAATGCTGTTTTCTTACGTGAAATGATACCCATGTATTTTTGTTTCACTAACGTCAATTAGTAACTCAATCATCTATTCAGTGATTTTGGTTGGTGAAAAATGAAAAGAACTTTAATTAATCGATGAATAAAATTTATTCGGCAATGTGGAACCAGGCATTTATTTTTAAAATCGACGTTTCAGTACATATTTAGTAAAATTTTAATATTTATTATTATACTGATACATAAAAATATCAGTTTAACATAACTTCGTTAAAAGCATACACATCTCATCTATTTACTCGAAAGCCAACAAAATAAATTCAGTTTTCACATTTTCCGCTCAGATATTACGCAAACGCAAGATTATTCAATAATCAACATGTTTCTGTCAAACGAAAGCATTTTAAGTTAGAAATAAACCACTAAATTTAAATTATGTTTGGATATAAATTAACTGAATTTGGACGTTACAGATCAGAATAAGAATAAATATCTATCTAAGTTTTGCATAATTCAAATACAAATAAGAAATACAGGTTAAGTTTTGCGGCAATAACAAAATGGAAAATTCAGATGAAGATAAGAAGGTAAATCAATCACCAACACAAACAACAAAACAAATAATCCCTCTTGTTTTAAATCTTACGATTGCATTTGTTTATTTTAGCCTGTTCTGTTGATGGGAAGAGACATTTCAAAGATTCCCTGCTTCCGAAACACTTTTCTGTACGGAATTGGAGGAGGAATAGGAGCAGGATTAGTCACTTTTATGTTCACAAGCCGACCCCAATTTTCAACGCATATGGCAGTTGCATCATTTGGAGTTATTTGCACATGTTATTGGATTCAATGTAGGTACAGGTATTCGCAAACGAAGTTTCGATTAGCTCAAATTAAAGCAGGGATGCAAAAGCATGTTATGTATGAAGGTACAGAATTAGCGAAAGAAGTTCAAAAAGGAAACGCTAAAGACGCGTAGTTGTAAAATGTGTTATTAGATTTTAATAAATGTTTTGTTCAAACTTTTGTTTTATTTAATTTTTTTAAAGTGTGCGTTCAGTTGTAATTCAGAGGCTTGACGTAGTCCGCGCGTTTAAAAAAATTCAGTAAGTTGTACTACCCAACCTGCAAATGTTGACTGTACAATATCACTCGCAATAATAAAGAACAAAAATCAAAATCAATAAACCTAAAATCGTTTAATGCACAAACAAAATTATATTTAAAAAAATCTGTTATGGCCGGCACAAAACCTTCCGTTAAATCGATGTATTTTGTACAGATCCCATACCAAAAGTTCCTTGAAAAAGATTCTATATATCCTGTAAAATTATAATACGAACACACTATAAGATTCACAGACCGACGTCTACTTGAAAATTATAGTGATCTCTGTGGTGTTCTCTCCAAAACAGCTTTGAGAGAGCCTAAATGCTTAAAATATAATCATATATACTTTCTAACCGTTTTTTTTTTTTTTTATTATTATTTTTGAAACCATATTTTGCAAATTTCCTTAAAAATTTGCCTTAAAATTAGAATTCCGAATAAAATTGACTCAAAATCACGAATTTCTTCTTTAAAATTACTTAAAAGATTTTATACATTATAAAGTTTTTTAAAATTTTCTCCATCGAAATTTTATAAACAAAAAAAAAATCACGACATACTGATGGGTGTGGCAATCTGCTTATCACAGATATCGATAATGATGATGGGAACTCAATGCTAGCGTGGAGATTGCACCACAGGAGTCACTTTTGTCTCATTTAAAATTTGAAATATTTATTTTGGTGTCGATCGATATCGAACCCGGTTCCTCAGATAAACATAGCTACACAAATCATCAAAATGGACTACCTAAGCGTGACGTCATAGAAATGTTTCCAAACAAACGCACGTGGTATTTGGTGCTGTCAGTTGTCAGTAAATGACCTTTTATTTTATTATGCATACTTATTTTAAATAAATTTCAGATATGGCAGTTGTTAAATACTATATTTATGCGCTGTTACTTGTCACTCAGTATGAACTAACTTTACTTTTACCACGTGCTTCTGTTTGTAAACATTCTTGCCCCGCCCTTTGTACGTCATCACTTAGGCAGTCCATTGGAAAATTTTAGGCCATTTACGTCGTCAATAGGTTCGTTCGCACAATATTCAGAAACCGTCACAAACCATTTTGAGCATGCGCATCAGTTTAAAAATGTTTGCACAACATTTTTTAAATCTACGATTAAAAATCATTTGTTCGTTCAGCAAAATATTTTAATTCCTGATCAGTTTCCAACTGTCAGAATAGTTCGTGGATTCTATACAAATTTTTAGTTTGTGGCAGGAAATATATTTTAAATACTACTGTAAGATTATAATATTATTATGTGACAAAGACAAATGCCAACAACAACAATCAACATAAGATAAAAATCTCTCTGTTCACTTCAGATAGTAGTAATTTTGCAGAACCCAAAAATTTCCATTCAGTTTAAAATCAGTTTCAAACTACGCACGTGTACTGAAAAATTGACAATTAGTTGCATATTTTGTTGTGCGAACAAACCTAATAGACCCATCCTGTTAGCTCTTATTTGCTAGGTGTAAGCCAAAATATCCTATGTCGTTGATGTCCCTCATCCACCAGTAAATAGTAAAAAGTTGTAGGATCAAATCAGGACATACGTTCATTAAATTTTCTAATGTCGTATTTTTGTTTAAATAATTATAAACTGTGCACAATTTATTTGAATATTATTGTACGAATTTGGAAATAAAGAATCGATCTAGGTGCTACATATACAGCCCAATTCACAAAAAAGTTAAAGCTAATCCTCATTTTTGGATTAGTGAATTCTATTCTATTCCGGTATTTAAAATTTCATTTTCATGATATTATCAATAAAGGTAGATACTTTAAGTTATAAACTGTCAAAATTAGAGTAGAATTCGCTAATCCAAAAATGAGGATTAGCTTAAACCTTTTTGTGAATCGGGCTGATAATGTTTTGCATAAGAGATTTAATTTTATGAGATTTCTTGGCCTTTATAGCTGAGCAAACATTTCTACCGTAAAGCGTAGATTACACGATGAACACTATCTTTTCAAGTGACTTACAAAGTTTTCTCTCTAGCACAATGACATGAGTGCAAGAGAGACAAATGAATAGACTTTTCAAGAAAAACCTTTAAAGAAAAGTTGGAACATGCGCTACTTTTTCTTAAAAGTCCCTATAAACTTGACTGTAAAATGTCATTTGTGTTTATATTTTTAATGTATTCAAGTAGTGTTATCAATGTCCATATTAAACTGAAAAATCTGTTGTGGCCAGCACAAGACCTCTCGCCATGTCGATATTAGGCTATATAAGTATTGTATTGCACTTTGCTATCGAACCGTTGTTTTGGAATAAAATATTACAGAACTTTACCCAAATATGGTTTTTTACTGTATTAATAATATTTATATTTATTGTAACATGTCTTCTGCACACATATAATTCTAATTATATCTATTTTTCATTGTATGAAGATGTTCCTATTCATTAACCAGATTGGCGGTATTTCTGATGGATATATGCATTTTACCTATAAATTCAAATATTTAATTAATAAAACAATAAGAAAGATTAAATGTACTTCCCAGAAAAAGCTATCAGAATGTCAATAAAACTGTTGATTTTTGACACTGACGTCTGTCAGTTACATACTATGTTATAAACATTTGTATTTGTCAACTGGTTTCCTTAGTGTATTTTCGCCTACTCGACTTATTATATCTCGATATTCTATATATTATATCGTCTTTATCTCTAAATTTATAGAAGATATAATAAAAAAAATTAAATGTATCAAATGTAGAATTCTGTTTTTTAAAGTTAGTAATATCAAAAATTTTCAAAAAATAATATTTAGATTTTTTTTTTAAATTGCTACTTCCGGTTGTTCAATTGTTACCAAAACCTTTTCAGCTCTTCCCAGGAATGTCAGATTGAGGAATTCATATTTAAACAGGTCTTATGTCTTATAGTTTTTGAGGAATCGTCCCTCCAACATCCAGCCATACACACATACATACATACACACACACACACACACACACACACACACACACACACACACACAGAGAGAGAGAGAGAGAGAGAGAGAGACATCATTGTAAAAACGTGCTTATTCATTAAAATCTGGATATGTGATTTTTATCATGATTCCAATACCCCTCTTAGCAAGAGGTAAAAATGGCAAAGTGGGGTGGACAATTAATTGAAATCTTGTGATTCAAGCATTCAAGTGATGAAAATTCAATGACAATTTAATGTAGGAACTTAAATTTTGATATCTGGATATTTTAATTCACGCAAAACGTGTAAATAACCTTGTAAGATCACTTATAAAGACACTTTTCAAGTCGCTTGAAAATAAAAACTTCATCGTCTAATCCACGCTTAAGAAACGTGAATCAAAATTATGTTCTTAGTATTATGAACTTTGTAGAACTATGTAATAAAATTTGTACTCTTTGGTATGCGCGCTAGCTCAAAGTACCCATAAGTATTATTATTATATGTTTGGGCAAAACATTTTGAGATAAATAAATTTTTAGTTATACAACTGGTAAAAATTATAATAATTAACATTTGACTTTATAATTGTACTTGTACGTCAGGAACACAATAAACTGTCAGTGGATTCATTCAAAATTATCGGCGGCAACAATTCATAGCTAGGATGTAGGATGCTGCCATCTACGTTGAGCTTTGCCCGCCTGCGGAGTACTAAGCGCGCAAAATTTGATTTCGTCGCCCAATTAACCATTCCTTACTTGACTGTCGCCCAGTTGTCGTATACCTACCGACACTTATTAAATCTTAAAAGGAACAGATATATCTTCATTGCCAAAACCTACGTATCATGATATTTTTATTTATTAAAAGTATTATTATAATTTTTCCCACAAGTTTAAATCACTTATTTAATTGTACAGAAACTGAAACAATGTACTGTCTTTAAGCTTTTTTAAAAAATAACATCGATAAGATCACAAAACAATCAAACTTATTTCAACATTTTTTTGATATAGTTAAGAACAAAATAATTGGCGATTTTAATTGACAAATTGATTATAATCCGCTACGATAAGTATTTTTCTGCGGAATAATTAACAACTGTTCAGTTAATTGAAAGAAAATATTAAGATATGCAAAATAAAAATAAGCCCTTATCATTATAGAAACATGATAATATACATAATCAGAATAAATACTAAATATTTTTGTTTTATTTGTATATTGCATACTCAAGATTAGCTATTTTTTCATTAAGCAATTATCATATTCATAAGGTCACAGTAGGCCAGTTGTATATCTTGATAAATAATATTACTACTAACTGGGCTACTTTAACGGAAAGCAAGCCCCAAGCCATATAACTTCAGTACGTTGTCAAGTTACGTACAAGTAGCATGCAATTTTGTTTAGTGCGAATATGGATCAACTTAATTCAACTTTAGTGTTTTACGTAAATGGAAAAAAGGTAGGTATCTACTTTTAACAACTTTTTATTTCAAAATAAAACAAAAATAAGAAGTTTCAAATTTAATTAGTTACTTAATTGTTAAACAGTTTAATAATAGGGCGTAACAAAGTGATTCATCTTAAGCAACTGGTTAAAATTGTTATCCAATAAATATGGGTTTAACAATTAAATATTTAGCCTATAAAAACCTAATTCGGAGAAGGATATGAACACAGAAACGTCTGGTCATTATTCAATTCAAAACTTAAGTTGTCAAAATGATCGTGAAATGTAATTTTATGCGGAAAAGATAATAAACAAAGATACAGAATACTGCCATTCACCGTTTTCGAAATCTATTTCTAAAATAAGGATTCAAGAAGTAAAGCTTTGATTTCTTTAGATAACATTTTTGACAGTACCTCGTGTCAAATTGACATTTAATTAAATACTTTCAAATTGACATACGTTTTTTTGTTCATAGCCTACTTCGAATTAGAACACCTGTATATTGACAATAGACATACAGTTTGTTAAAAAAAAATCAACTCGGAGTAGGCTATGAACTAAAAAACGTATGTCAATTTGTAAGTATTTAATTAAATGTCAATTTGATACGAGGAATTGTCAAAAACGTTATCTAAAGAAATCAATGCTTTTCTTTTTGAATCCTTATTTTAGAAATAAATTAGAAAACGGTGAATGGCAATATTATGTATCCTTCTTTATTATCTTTTCTCCTTAAAATTACATTTCACGATCAATTTTGACAACTTGACTTTTGAATTGAATAATGAGCAGACATAGGTTTTTGTGTTCATAGCTTACTCCTAATCCGAATTGTTTTTTTTTTTTTGAAAACGCTGTACGCGATAGGTGGATTTTAACGAAAATTATCTATTGAGCTGGAAAATGTTTAATGCATTTAAATTACTTCATAATAGTTTCTATGAATAAAATTATT
Organism: Ophonus ardosiacus; assembly: GCA_943142095.1. Lineage (NCBI taxonomy): Eukaryota > Metazoa > Arthropoda > Insecta > Coleoptera > Carabidae > Ophonus > Ophonus ardosiacus. Next base: position 82,594,320 of record OW964823.1, read on the forward strand.
ATCTATATTATATAATTTAATTAGGAATTTCCTTTATTTTAAAACCGCATTAATTTTTTGTTTTTCTTGTTTACTCTTAAAACATTATTTATTTTCTTCGTCATATTGGTTTGACCAATTCACAAGTTATGAATTTCAAAATATTGATAAGTAATTTATAATAACTTAGTTTTAATTTATTGCGACATGAAATTGTTTGCTATATTCATCATAACGTAAAAGATAAAATAATATTTTTATAAATGAATAATAATCTATTAACCAATCCCTATTATCCGTAATACTTGCAATTTTTTATTTATAATCTTTTAGATAGAAGATAGTAACGTTGAACCGGAGTGGACCTTAGTGCATTATCTGAGAAATAAATGTATCCTTTTTAATTTTTCATCATAAAAAAATACCAATAACAAAGTAAGTAATATCATAATGTTAATATATAATTTCATTCTAGTTTTAGCCCATAATTAATGAATTACGATTACATTTTATTTTTATGGGTTTTTTTAAATTGTTTTATTTAAAAAAACCCGGGTGTGATTGACCAGTTCTGCTTTAAAAAGCAATCAGCTGTTTTAATGTTTTTAATATTTTAAGGTCAAGTCCTACACGCAACTAACTATGACGTAAAGTTGTATTTCGTAATTTCAAAAATAATTTTATTAGTTTATTTTCATCATTTTTATATAACTTTATTTTTTACAATTGCATAAATATAAATTACTAATTGGCGACAAGTATTAGATATTGCATACTTACTGAGTGCTTTCTTTAAAACAACTAGTGCTTTTTTGGAGAAAATAACTAGGGAAAAAATATTAAAAAATCTGATGTGGCCAGCTCATGACCTCCCGCCAATAGGGTCCTCCACTATAATTTTTTTATATTTTTTTACAAAACTTCATCTAAACTGAAAGTGATATGTAATTTTAGAAAGTCTTTATTGTTATTCGTTAAGCCGTAAAATTTTTTTTAATATTCTGTGACGTAGATATACAGAAGATTTTGTTCTCAAACAGTGGATTTCGCTAATAATTGAAGTCACATAAATTTATTTTTTTCAGCACTTATAAAATGTATAAATATGTTAAAATAACCTCTGTGATCAATAATTGGAAATATGGGTGTATAATAAGTAATTTAATGTCATAATTAATAAAAATACTACGTATATATTATAGTCCAAAATTTGATTACCACTGGTAGCCTATGTCATTCTACATTTCTTTTACTTTCATACCAACGCTTGTAATCTGTCATGGCATCATAAATTTAAACTAGTATTATTTGGTTTATTTCTGTTGTTTTATTGTTGTTATTTTCTGCATTTATATACTTGCAAATGGATTCCGTATTTCAAAAAGGCGATAGCAGAAGGTTTGAAAGTAGTAAAAATTTGGAATAGAATAAATGTGTGACGTAGATATAAAGATGAGGAAATGGTAATAAAAACTTGATTATTTTAGAAACTAATAACTATTTTTAAACTTTGATAGTCCTTAATATACAGTTTTAAGGTCTACTTTTAATATAACTGACCCTTGTTCTAATTTGTTACTACGGTGGAGGACCCTATTCCATGTTTAAAATAACAATGAGCTTTTAAAAAAGTATCACTTGTTTTTTCTCAAAAATCGGTTAAAATTTCCAAATTAAGTACCACTTTTGGTTTATCATATATGTATAGTAAATCTAATATGTTATTTCAAATTATATATGAGTTTTAATTACTAAATTTGAAAAGTTTTGGATTATATGTTTTCAAGAAAATCTGTTCAGATCGTCATGAAAAGTACCACTTCCGGATTATCAATTTTAGAAAAATCTAATATGTCGTTCTCATTAATACATCCTGTATATTGTTATACTTCTTAGTTCAGTTAGAATAGTATTTGATATTTTCAATGCGTCTTAATTTTTACGCGCTTTTGAGAAAGCATTTTAGATGTCCTTTTGTTTTCCCCAAAATTTTCAAAGGCTACTAAATAATGACGAATAAGTTTCTATACTTATTTTTTTTTTACTTATAACAATCGATAATATATTATCTACGATATTGCGTAAATTGAGGTTTAGTTGTTGTTGTTAGTTCTAAGTTTGTAAAACTGTGGCGAATATTTTATCATGGCAAACTTTTCATTTAATAATGTTATCATAATTCATATTTATTGGGTTTTTAGATTCTACCGTAGATAAAATATTGTACGATACACCTACGTAAAGCATTTTTAGTCATTCAAGGTTCTAAAAACACAATCCATTCTTGACTAAAGTCTAGAGTCTAGATTTACGCACTTGTATCGTAAATAACTATTATGATCCTAGTGTATAAATACTAGTGTTTTAAAGGTACTTTTACACGCGTACGCTATTTTTTATTATACCTGTTACTTTCCATGGCATACCGAAAATTACTTTACATATTATTAAAAAGTACAGATATTTTATATCACACTTAAACTTATTTATCTATATTATTTATATCCGCGATATCCAAATATCAAATAATAATTTAATTTTTATTTGAAATATAAATAATAAAGTAGATAATATTATAATGCTGCGTAGTTTGTTGAACAAAGATTATAAAGCAGGTATATTTAAGAAGTTTAAATAATAAAGTTAGCTATTTTAATGTTTATTTAATGGCGCATAAAAATAACTTTTTACACCAGTAATTTTCTAATAATTTAAATTTAAATTGTAGGTACAATGTTTTATTTCTCCCAGTATATTATTCATTATTTTCAGTTTTTTGGATTCATGCTAAAATTCGCATATCCAGATTTCAGTGAATAAGCACGATTTAAGCTCCCTAGAATCCGATTGTAACATTTTTAAAATGATGTCTGTGTGTGTGTGGATGTGTGTATGTATGTCTGGATGTTGTAGACACGATTCCTCAAAAACCATAAGACTTAAAAATTGTTTAACTATGGATTCCTCAATCTGACCTTCCTGGGAAGAGCTGAAAAGGTTTTGGTAACAATTGAACAACCGGAAGTAGTAGTTTGTGAGAAAAATTCTTCGAAATATAATTTTTTGGAAATTTTTGTTATTAAATATTGAAGAACATAAAATTCTCCATCTAATACTCTTAAAAATTTTATTATATCTTGTATAGATTTAGAGATAAAGACACTATAATATATAGAGTAATTTAATCGCAGAGGCTAAAGCACTAAGGAAACAAGTTGACAAATTCCAATGTTTATAACATATTTTTAAATGACACATGTCAGTGTCAAAAATCAACAGTTTTAGTGACATTCTGATAGCTTTTACTGGGAAGTATATGAATCTTTCTTATTGTTTTAATAATTAAATATTTGAAATTATAGGTAAAATGCATATATCCATCAGAAATACCGCCAATCTGGTTAATGAATTGGAAGAATCTTTGACATTTAGAAACTTCGTCATACAATGAAAAATAGATATAGTTAGAATTATATGTGTGCAGAAGACATCTTAAATACAATAAAAAACAGTATTTTGGAAAAGTTCAGTATTTTTTTTTGTTATAAAACGACGGTTCGAAAAGGAAGTGCAATTCAATACTTATATAGCCTAATATGGAAATGGCGAGAGGTCTTGTGCTGGCCACAACAGATTTTTTTTACTGGTATTCATATAAATATTTTGTTTTAAAATTGTCATAACCTACTTCGAATTAGGTTTTTTTTGAACACATAATCATTTTTAAACTTGTTTTGTATATTTTAATTATTTTTAGAAAATCAAAAGTACATTTTTTACTCGATTACATTCCAAAGTTGTAAAAAAATCCATTTCATCGAAATCAATAGTTCCTCTAATTTTCGTGATTTCAATGAAAGCAATTAAAATTTGGACAAATGTATACACGACAAACATATTAAAATAGAAGTTTATAAAATTTGATACTGTCTAATTTAAATAAATTTGTACAAGCATTAATTATATTATTCTTTAGTGATTCTGATAACAACGCATTTTAAATGTGTATAAAATGATGTAATAACAGAGGACAGAGGTGCCTGAATTTAACGTAAAGTTATTTAAAGAATTATTAATATATTAACACTTCCGACAAAAAAGAATTTACTGAGATTGTTTTTTATAATTCTTAATGAAACTAAAAAAATACAATAAAATTGAAACTTTTATCTTATTTTTATTGCTATTTACTTTACTTTTGCTTTCTTTGAACCCTGTAGAATTTTTTAGGATTAAAAATTTTAAATTTAATCTTTCAGGGACCAACGATAAGTTAAAATTTCTATTATTTCTGTAATCACAAGTGATAATTAAAAAGAATATATTAATAAACACCAAAAAGTTAATACTTGTAATGCTTGTTTTGTCAGTGAACTCTGCACCTTTTTGGGGTCAGGGGTTCCCTATATTATTATCATTATTGTCGGCTCCGGTGGCTCATTGGTTAGAGTAACGCCTCTTGTCATGAGTATGCTCGGGGTTCTGGGTTCGAATCCCACTAAGGCATGGATGTTTGTGCATGTGAACGTACTCAGCAATTGGGATTTAATCCGGTTGAGGTTTAAAAAAAAAAAAACACACACACACACACATACAGATATCATCGTAAAAATAGGGACCTTAAAACGTAGTCATTTACTAAAATCTCGAAATACGATTTTTAGCGTTATCCCTATACCTCCTTTACCAAGGGTAGCGGGAGGTAAAAACTAGTGTTGTGAAGATCCGACAAAACATGAATCCGAGTACTCGGATTTTAAAATATCCGGTTCCTCGGATATCCGATGTTCGGATATTGAAGCGGATATCCGTAAATTTAATACGGATTTGGATCCGGATCCTGGTTTGGGTACCATATCCCATTCGGATTCGGATTCGATGTGTTGTTCACGGATCCGGATCCGAATTTTAATTCTGGATCCGTTTCGTCATTTTGAATGTAAAGGCAAACATTTGAATGTAGACGGTTGTAGAGACAGCGGTCTGTAATCAGCAATAAATTTTATAATACCCCTCTAAAATAGCCAGGTAGTTGGTGCAATTTTTTCTTAGAATATTGAAAATTCTGTAGTTCTAAAATTTTAACATTCAATATAACAAATCCTTCAAAGAAAACGAAATATAACATAAAAGGGGTTGTTTTTATTACCTACTTATAGTTCTGTGAAATCGAGGAATTTCCTTCTTAGCGGATGCTAAAAGTTTAACTATTAACTACATCAAACAAAGATGTATAGTGGATTATTTCATAATCAAATTTATTTGGTTTTGTGACTCCATGATAATGTACATTCAAATATTATCAATACTAAGAATAGGTACTCGAATCCGAGAAACGATGCGCATACTGAAATTCCATATCTAAAATCCGATACTCATATTCGGATCCGAATCCAAAATCCAATACTCAGATTCGGATCCAAAACCCGATACTCAGATCCGGATCCAAAATCCGATACTCAGATCCGGATCCAAAATCCGATACTGAGATTTGGATCCGAGATCCGGATAGTTCAACATTCAATTATCTGGATATCCGGATATTTTTGGATCCGAAACCTAAACTATCCGGATCCGGATCCCACCACTAGTAAAAACCTAGCCATAGAAAAATAGCATTGTACCAAAAACTTGCATTTGGAACGTTTTCATTCTAGACCCGGGAAGTGTAGAATACTGTAAACTACCACTCTAACCAGGCATTTATTGAATAATGAGGTTTTTTCTTAATAAGATTTTCAGTAAGATTAACAGGAACAAAATTAGGATGTGGCGAAGGAGGCTGTGGAGCTTGCACGGTGATGTTATCCAAGTACAATCGCGAGACCGACAAAATAAGGTATAATTTTATACTTTTCTACTGATGTAAATTTAATTTAAATTCCTAAATTTCCAGTCACATTGCGATAAACGCTTGCCTAATGCCAGTAACAGCACTGCATGGATCGGCAATCACCACTACTGAAGGCATTGGCAGTATGAAAACTAAACTCCATCCAGTTCAAGAGCGAATTGCTAAAGCCCATGGTTCTCAATGTGGATTTTGCACTCCAGGAATTGTTATGTCCATGTATACTTTACTCCGAAACAATCCCAAACCATCCATGGAAGATCTGGATGAGACTTTTCAAGGTAATTTATGCAGATGCACAGGATACAGAGCAATTATAGAAGGGTACAAATCATTTACTGAAGACTATGAAAAAGCTCAACGTGTCATGACAAATGGAACTAACGGATTTGCTTGTCCGATGGGCAATGAATGTTGCAAGAACAAAAAATCAACAATTGAAAATGAAAATGACGAAATTTTATTTGATAAACATGAATTTACACCTTTAGATCCTTCCCAAGAACCGATATTCCCTCCAGAATTGAAATTAAATTCAAAATACGACGAAGAAAACCTTGTTTTTCGAGGGAAAAAAGTACAATGGATCCGACCAAACAAATTACAAGAATTGTTAGAGGTTAAACAAAAATATCCAGATTGCAAAATTGTAGTTGGCAACACTGAAGTCGGCGTCGAAACAAAATTCAGACGATTAATTTACCCTGTTCTTGTTCAACCATCAAATATTCCAGAATTGAACGAAATAAAAGAAAACAAAAATGGCGTAAGAATTTGCGCTTCTGTAACTCTGGAAAATATGGAAACAGCGTTAAGACAACAAATAAAAACGAAACCAGTTCACCAGACTCGACTTTTCGCTTCTATTGTTGAAATGTTGTATTATTTCGCCGGTCGACAAATAAGAAACGTAGCATCTGTTGGAGGAAATATAATGACTAGTAGCCCCATCTCTGATTTAGTTCCGATTTTTACAGCGGGTAATTGCGTTTTAGAAGTTTGTAGTAAAGAAAGAGGAAGCAGAAAACTAGTAATGAATAATGATTTTTTTACTGGTTATCGTAGAAATCTAGTACAAAACGATGAAATTTTAGTTGGTATTGATATTCCATTCACTAGCGAAAATCAATATTTTTATGCGTACAAACAATCAAAAAGAAGAGATGACGACATAGCAATTGTTAATTGCGCGGTAAATGTTACTTTTCAAAATAATTCCACAATTATTTCTGATATTAAAATTGCTTATGGCGGCATGGCTATCACTATTGTTATGGCTAAAAACACACAAAATAAATTAATCGGTAAACCATGGAACGAAAAAACTTTAGAACTTGCTTATCAAGAACTTATCAAAGATTTACCAATTTCTCCTAGTGCTCCAGGTGGCAATATTCACTACAGAAGATCATTAACTTTAAGTTTATTCTTTAGAGCATATCTAGCGATTAGCCAGCAATTAGAAACAAAAGGATATAACGTTCATGTACCACAAACATATCAGAGTGCCATTGATGGATTCCATCATAAAGTTCCCCGTAGTTCTCAATATTTTCAAGTAGTGGATGGTTACCAGAAATCTAAATATGTTGGGCGACCAATTCAACATGTCGCAGCTTTTAAACAAGCTTGTGGCGAAGCTTTATACTGCGATGACTTACCAAAAGCAAATGGAGAATTATATATGGGGCTGGTACTTAGTACGGAAGCCAATGCAGAAATTATTTCTATTGACGAAACCGAAGCTTTGAAAATGGAAGGAGTCCGAGCTTTTTTTTCTGCTAAAGATTTAACTCCGGAACAAAATACCATTAAACCAATTTTTAATGACGAAGAAGTTTTTCGATCAACAACAGTTACAGCTAAAGGTCAAAATGTTGGAATTATTATAGCTGATAATCAAGATACAGCCCAACATGCTGCAAAATTAGTTAAAATTACTTATAAAAAAGTGCCCCCAATAATTGTAACAACTGAACAAGCTATTGAAAATAATTCTTTTATAAATAAAGAACCAACAAAAATTGTTAATGGAAACGTTGAAGAAGCATTTAAAAATGCTGATCACATCATCCGAGGAGAATGTCGAACTGGTGCTCAAGAACATTTTTATTTAGAAACACATAGTGTTATTGTTGTTCCAAAGAATGAAGATGATGAATTAGAGGTTATTTGCTCTACGCAGCATCCTCAGGAAATATCTGTAAGTATAAAATTTATCACTAAAGTCCTAAGGTTCTATACAAATTTCCCGTTAGGTCTAAATTGTTCGGGTACTCTCCGCAAAGTTCACTTACACTGGGAAATATACATGTGAACATGAAAATCCATGACTAGAGTGTGCGATCTTTTTGAAATAGATATTCGATCTCTTAATAATATTGATTTCATCCATACGTTGCAAAAAAAAAACGATTTATATAAAAGATTAAAACATATATTTAAAAAAATAGAATCAAAAGATCGATGATCAAAAATTATTTGTTTAACTTGGCACTAAAATACCAGATTTACAGCAGAGGCAATGAATGTTGTCGAAGCTGTAAATCTGTGTTTAGTGCCGTGTTGAACAACCGATTAAGGGTGATTAGCGAGCATTGTTTATCTTTTTCAATTATTTATGGATTATTTAAGAGAATAATACTTCAATAAAAGTTATAGAAAAATTAATTGCAAGCATTTTTTATTAAAAGCATACAAACAGCTATTATTTTTTGCTAGATTTTAGAATTAATATTTTAATGATTATTTTTAGTAGGTTGCTATGCGTTGTTGAACGGTTACTATGTAAATAACAACAACAGGCAGTAAAAATATTTTTGCTACCTAGGCAATAAAAGTAATATTTTACAGACTGTTAGTTGTCAAAAAAATCGCACTTTTAAGGCAATTGATAAAAAATATGTTTTAACAGATCAACAGATTAATTTTATTAAAAGATCGATTTTTATTGATCAAATCCCGAACAACACCTAACTCGCGTCAAACGCCAAATGATGCTGAAATCAAAAGATTTTTTCATCGATCTTTGAATAAATCTTTTTAGAAAAACCGATCTTTCAGAAGTTAGATGCAAAAATTGATTTTCTGGACTCCAGATAAATGATTTGTTAAATTGGTTAATATTTTTTTAAAAAAACTGATTTTTCAATTCATCAATCTATTTGAAAAACTCTGATCTTTTCGATAGAATTTTTGATTGATCTTTTCCGCAGCCCTAGGATAACAGTTTTTTCAAATATACGCCCTTATTCTATAACTATCGATAATAATTTTTGACAAATAGAAACAAATATATCATCTTTCAGTTTTATTTTTTATTCAGTGTCTGCTGTAATTATTGGCTAAAATTTCTTATCGATCGATAAAAGTTATCGATTGTGTTACAGAATATGGGTGAATATCCGTGTTTGAGAGGTGATTTATACATAGAGATTTTGAGAATAACATTCCGAATTTTTAAATTTACACTTTTGCTGCCACGGTAATCTTAATTAAAAACGTACTAAAAATAAATTTAGTATGCTATTATTTTAAAAAATGAATGTTGAATAAACTGGAAAATATATATACAGAGTGTAACAGAAATAAGTGCATTCATTTTTTTAGTCACTTTTTTTGTAAACCTTCAAGATATTGTGTTAAAATTTTTCAATTTTGTAAAACAAATTATTACTTGCCTAAAATACAAAAAAATACTGAGAATTCAAAAAAAATGTTACTACGAAATATTGTTGCTCTCGACTAGTTCTGCCTATCACTTTTTTCTGTTTTACTAGTCGATTTTGAAAGCGTGTGTGTTTTCTTGCGAATTTTTGTACGAAGTTGTAAAATTAAATATTTAATCGAATCGAATGTATTTATGTGTACATGAATTTATGTTTTCTGTAAGATAAATGCTGTATGACTGAGATTTGTAATTGTTAAACCTAGACAAAAAAATTATCCATATAAATTCTAAATAAATATTTCCTTTTAGAATTTAATCGCAACAATGTTGCAAATTCCAACCAACAGAGTTATAACGAAAACAAAACGACTTGGAGGTGGATTCGGTGGAAAAGAATCCCGAAGTTTAATAATTGCACTGCCAGCAGCGTTCGCTGCTTATAAACTTGGTAAACCAATTCGTATTATGTTAGATCGGGACGAAGATATGATGATTTCTGGAACTAGACATCCATTTTTAATGAAATATGAAACCGCTTTCAGTAAGGAAGGAAAAATTGAGGGATGCAAGATTAGGATTTACAATAATTGTGGATATTCTGTGGATTTATCACAAGCGGTATGATATTTTATAAGCTTTTTAAACAAAAATAAAACACTAATGAGGTATTGCAAAAAATATTAACATACCTTTTTTCTTCTGAAATTCGAATAAGTGCATTCTATAGTATTATTAAATATGATTTTCTATTCAAATTTCTGTATATATTAAACGCAGTTGCAATTTAAGAGTATAATTTTTGAATTGGAGCCAAATTGCTCTGCTTGTGACGTCCAAAAATACTAGCCAATGACAAAACTGGAAAGACAGAAGTTAAAAACTATTAAATATTTATTTAATTATAAATATATTTATTCTTACATCAATATGATCTTCACAACCATGTTTGACTCTTTCCAAAATATAACAATCAGTACTATGGATAGAATTAATAGCTAGCACATAGTTGACAACGGGGTATTCCGACATTTTTTTGAAATATTTTTTTACATTAGTACAGACCAGTAGGACTCTGAATATCTAACTTTGAGTAAGAAAATGTATGCATCACATGCGATACGAATTTTAAAAAATTTCATCGCAATTCAAATTTTCTTATCATGGCGCGCTTATGACGTCAACTCGATGGTGACATCTGCAACGAACTTCAGCGCCTAAATCCACATGTTCATGACAGCCATTTGCTTGTTTACATATGATTTTAGTAGCAGCGTGTATTTCGATGTTTGTCCTGTGTTTGTTTATGGTAAAAATAATTATAAAGTGGACGAAATGTCAAACAAGAAATATACCCGCGCGTGTTAACTACTGGCACCATCTTTTTTTTAAACGAAAATATTTACTTTGAAATGAGCAACAGATTATCAACTTGACGTCACAAATTTCAAGGACGTTTCTAGAGCTGTAAAAATTCCAATTTTGTATTAAATTATGAATTAAAACTTTTTATTAAACATGTTTTGAAGTTATGAAGATGCATTAATCATTAATTTTGCATTAATTCCATATCACCGGAATACCCCATTTTCACGGCTGTCACTCGTTTAAATTCTGTCGGCGCCAAATGTAAGCCAGACCCTCATTGGTGAGTAATTTACATACGTCATCAAGCGAAAGGTGAAGCGGTAATTTTAAAAATTGTATTTTCAACAATTTTCTTTTGAATAAAAAGTAATATGAAGAAAATAAAAAAAATCTTATTCTTTCGATTAAAGCAAAGAAAAAAAATATGGACACCTCATTTATATATAAATATATCATCACGGCATATTACCCATCACTGGGTGTGCCAGTCTCTACAATACATGTAGACATCGGTAATGATGACAATATATTTTTTCCGTGTGGGCGTTTACCAGGCGTCACCTCACGGGCACTCATAGGTGGTGTGGAGAATGCACCACACCAGACACTATACGCACACGGCCAAGCGACCTCTTTTAGTGGGGTGAAATTAAAATTTTGCATTTTTTGTAGGTCTTGGAAAGATCAATTTTCCATTTTGAAAACTCTTACAAAATTCCAAATGTTGAAGTTCTCGGCTGGACTTGCAAAACAAATCTTCCATCAAATACTGCGTTTAGAGGATTTGGAGGACCGCAAGGCATGTTTGCTGGAGAAAATATGATTCGAGATATTGCGGAGTTCTTGAACAAAGATATTAAAGAAGTACAAGAATTAAATTTGTATAAAGAGGGAGACAAAACTCATTATAATCAAGAGTTAGTTCATTGTACGTTGGATCGCTGTTGGAATGAATGCATCACTATGGCAGAATATGAAACAAGAAAAGCCGCAATAGAAAAATTCAACCAGTAAGAGAAAATATAACTTAAATATTTATAAAATTTAAAAATTCATACTTGACACGTTTCACAGGCATCATATCATTTTGGAATGATTTATCATCCGTTCACTCAACCTATCAGTGCCTCCTAGAGGTGTCAGTACACCACACTGATGAGCTCCAAAAAGAGCGAAACGCGTCTGTGGTTCTGATTGAATGGGCCAGTCTCTGATAAATGACCGAGAGGTTGATGCAGAGACTGAAATCCTGTGAAACTGCCAAGTATGATTTTTTAAATTTTAGGGTATCTCGGGAAATATTACTGATAGAGCAAAATCGTTTGCACATACTAGGATCAATGTTTGAGAAAAGTTTAATAGTCACTACAGGAATTTTCGATTTTCTTTTGTTTCTGATCTACAGGCAAAAACAAGTCTACATTATTTTGTTTTACACATGAATAAAAGATGAATTATTAAATTTTTGGGGTGAAAAAATGAATAATTTATCTTTTATTCATGTGTAAAACAAAAGAATGTAGACTTGTTATATCATTATGACTTCCTGTTGCGTAATATCGTAGTGTCATCAGTTTTTCATTAATTGGTAACACGCAATTATTCCTGAAGAAAGTTATTTCAAAAATAATTTTATGAGGAACATAAAATATGTACAAATTATAAGGGAATTCCAATTCATGTTCAATGCTTCTTATTAAGTCTAGTACGGTATTTTTTCTTAGACGAAAACGTTTAAAAAAATTTAGTTCGTCAAATGGGTAAAAATAATTAGCTCTCTCATAAATTTGTCGCAGAATTCGATTTTCCACAAATTCTTACATCTCTAACTTCAAAATATCATCATCTTCTATAATATTTAGCTTTAATTCCATTTTATAAATTAATATCAACCAGCTATCAAAAACACAAATGTCAAGTGACATTTGTAGAATAATTGCGATCAAGTGCATCTTAGAATTAAGGGGTCCTTAAGGGGAAGACAAACTTGCGCTTAACTTCAGGGTACCTATTTGTAAGTTAAGGTACCCTTAACAATTGGTGCAACGAATTTTTATTCTTAAGGTGTACTTAATATTTAAGGGGAACTGGTGCAAACGGCCATGAAAAGCTTATAAAATAAGAAAAAAGGTGAGACTATTTTCAACATATTTAAAAAATCAAGTTTGTGTTATATCTCAAGAATTATGAAGTTTTTGAAAAATCTAATTACGCCGTTTTATTTTACCTTCTTAAAAACGGTACACAGTGGGCTACTTGCGTACGTTTTTTTTTATTTCATATTTTTGAAGAACAGGTAAAAACTTGCTACCTTTATTTTTTCTTTTGACAAAATTTTTATTAATTAGCCAGAAAAAAAATAATGAAATTTGATTATTTGAATTACCGCCATGTATGACGTAGAATTACGCCGCACCAATGAGTGATGAGGGTAATGTAGATCTCCTGTTTGACGTTTCAACAATAGTTTGAAGATTAGTATTTTAGTTTGTCTTTTCCGTACCGATATTTTAAATTACATGTAACTACCTATGTGTTTATTTGTGAAGTAATTAATATATTTGAGAGCCCAGAGAGAGCAAAATGCCAAATTCAAATTAAAACTTTCTCGCACGCAATGCCATCTATAAGTTACATTCTTAAACATGGTTCTCTTCCTCAGTTCAATATAATGACGTCACAGAAAATTTTCTTTCTTAATTTACTAAAAAACACATAACTTTTTTAAAATAAAATTTATATTTTTATATATGTTTTCAACATAACATTATGTATATAGTGATAAAAATCGGGTTTTCAGTACCATGCAAGTCGCCCATTTGTTTAAACAATTTTTCTCTAGCTACCATAATAAATAAGTTTTGAGATATTTTCGAAATGAGCAAAAAACAAGTTTTTGCTTGTGGCTCAAAGATAAAAGAAGATCGAAAATTCCTATGGTGACTCTTAAACTTTTCTCAAAAAGTTGACCCTGGAATGTGCAAACGATCAGTAATATTTCCAGAGATACCCTAAAAAAACATAGAAAATAAGACATTCTGTACATTTATTATTATATTTCTTTGATTGTTTTCTTTCTTTTTTAGAGAAAATCGTTTTAAAAAGCGTGGGATTTCTCTAGTGCCAACAAAATTCGGAATAGCTTTTACTTTATTATTTTTGAATCAAGCTGGAGCTTTAGTAATTATTTATGAAGATGGTTCTGTATTATTATCGCATGGAGGTGTAGAAATGGGTCAAGGTTTACATACGAAAATGATTCAAGTAGCGAGTACAGTTTTGGAAATTCCTGTTGAGAAAATATATGTTGCTGAATCCGCTACGGACAAAGTACCAAATGCGTCAGCTACTGCAGCCAGCGCTGGCTCGGATCTCAACGGAATGGCAGTAAAGGTAAATTATAATTTATTATGAATTAAGGTACATTAACAATCCCTAATTTGCACTTGACGGAAATTGTGTCACTTATAAACTTATGTCATTTTTATTCATAGATTTAAAATTTCTGTTGTTCGAGTCTTCGCCTTATTCCACAATAATACATTTTTGTATGAAACTATAAATATAACTGCACAAAACGCAAGAAAGCAACAAGCGATCCCACATCATCTAAAAGGTCTAATCATATTTATTGGGATAATTTTCCTTTTAAGCTCCCGTCATACCGTAGGTAAGGGAGCTAGTTTTCGGTCCAAAAATTCGATAGTTTTCAGGGAATAAGCACGAATTAGGGTCCCCACAACACGTTTTTACTATTTTTACAATGATATCTCTCTCTATGTATATGTGTGTGTGTGTGTGTGTCGATTTTTTCGCCCACGATAATTTTTATATCAAACTTCCAAAAATCTCTATATTCTGTATTTAAGCTATCTACATTCATATAAAGAGTTTATTAGATTTTGAATAAAATTGGACAACAGTTTTTAAATAAATAAATAAATATATCATCACGGCATATTACCCATTTCTGAGTGTGCCACAATCTGCTTTATCGCAAATATCGGTAATGATGATGACATATTTGTACTGTGAGGGCGGTTACCAGGCATCACCTCACGGGCACTCATTGCTGGCGTAGGGAGTGCACCACAGGGGTGTTTTTAATGAAAAACTATATTAAAATATAATCCAAAACTTTCAATTTTAGTATTTAAGACTTCTATAGCAAGGGGAATAACATATTAGATTTTGGCTAAAATTGATAACCCGGAAGTGATACTTTACTTGAAGCTCTGAACAGATCGTAAAAAATAAATTATGATATAATCCAAAACTTTTCATATTTAAGAGCAAGACTTTTAAATTAATGAAAATGAAATATTAGATTTTTGCTAAAATTGATAAACTGGAAGTAGTAGTTTACGTGAAGCTCTAAACAGATTTTTTTGAAAAAACATTAAAATGTGATCTAATACTTCTCAAATTTGGTATTTAAAACCCGTTTATAAATTGAAACAACATATTAGATTTTGATTATACATCATAAAACGGAAGTGGTACTTAATTTGGAGCTCTTATGCCCATTTGCACCAACAAGGCTTACATTTTAAGCTAGGCTTAAACAAAAAAATGCAAATCGAAATTTTGACAACAATATATTATATTTCATTTCGATGCAATATTGTCAATTTAAGCCGAGTTTAATATTTAAGTTAAGCATAATAAAATATGATCCAAAATTTCGTATTACAGACTTTTATTTATTTGAACAACAAATTTGATTTTATTTACAAACGATTGACCGGAAGTGATACTTTACTTAAAGCTCATTGTAATTTTAAACAAGAAATTGACGGAAGGTCATGTGCTGGCCACATCAGATTTTTTTCTTCTGATTATATTTTATTTTACTCCATATAGAGATAAAATGCAGAATTTTTCAATTTTAATTTGTACCTTATTTTGTAGAATGCGTGCGAAAAAATAGTGGAGCGTTTAAAACCAATAAAAGCAGAAAACCCTAAAGGTAAATGGGAAGATTGGATAGAAACAGCATATCACAACCGTATAAGCCTTTCCGCTACGGGTTTCTACGCTACCCCTGACATCGGCTACGATTTTAAAACAAATTCCGGTGCGCCATTCAATTACTTCACTTACGGCGTGGCTTGCAGCGAAGTAGAAATCGATTGCCTGACTGGAGATCACCAAGTTTTAAGCACAAATATTGTCATGGATCTTGGCGAAAGTTTAAATCCCGCTATTGACGTAGGACAAGTAGAAGGAGGGTTTATTCAGGGCTACGGATTGTTCACTATGGAAGAAATGTTGTACTCACCAGAAGGAGATGTCCTTACGAAAGGTCCTGGGGCGTATAAACTGCCAGGATTTGGGGATATTCCTGTAGAGTTTAATGTGTCATTGTTGAAAGGTGCTCCTAATCCAAGGGCCATTTTCTCTTCAAAGGTATCATCTTCATTTTTACTTTATACTATTTTTAGATAAATTCTGTATTAAGGACCTTTTTTTAAATCAAAACACATACTAAGGGCGAGTTTCTTTATTCAACAATTAATCATGCACTGAATTCCATCAGAAATTGAAAATGAAGTCACGATGAATAGCTGATGGATCCGATGGATAGCCGCTGCGACCGAATAAAGAAACGGGTTGCTGAAAAGTGCGATGAATCTCCTAACCTTAAATATCAACTAACAGTGTGACAGTTAACCACTAGTTAACAGATATGGAAAGTTTTATAAGTTAAAAGAACCGTCGCTCTATTGCAATCATCAGATTCTTCATCGAACAATGAAGAATCTGATATGGAAGTCATAATGATAATAAAAATCATCTACATCTATAACTATAACCATCTCCTTTCCGTTATGAACAAGATATAATGTTTTCTTATTTGAATAATGCATTTGGTTTTCTTTGCATAATCTTACACCCGCAAACATGAAACAAACGCAAATGTCAAAAATATAACCTAAAAACATTTCGTTAGACCCCCCACTACCGATCCATCGGAAATCGTAAAATCTAGGCGAGTTCTTTTATTCACCGATTGATCGTGCGAGTTAAGCAGAAATTCACCAATGGGTCTTTTTATTCAGCTCTTTAAAAGCAATGAATTTCATCATAGCGTTCCTATTTTCACCGATTAGTTAAACAGAAATCCATCGGATCCATCAGGTTTGAGTGTCGATGGATTTGATAATTCCTGATGGATTAATAGTGGGAGTATAGTTTTCAAGTTATGTTCACAAGTTTGTTGACGTTTTAGCCGGTAGTCAGCGAAGAAAAGTCGTGAATTATGAATGTTGTAGAAATGATTTCATTGCCATTATCACATAATTTTTTAAAAATTTATTTAAATTATTAATAGAGTTTCTAAATTGTCACTACTCGAATTAATAGAATTTTCTTTATTGGAAAATGAATCCGAATCGGAACAATTTAGTAATTTTCCTAATAAAAAGCCCTTCACAACTTCTCTAGTGACAGCGACCATTCTTACTCGAACCTACAATATGTATAACTTCCAGCACCTTTTCATCAAGTAGTTCCTATTTTCACCTTCTATCTGTTCCATCATATATCTATCAGTGACGTTATTATCAAATTGCAATGAATTTCACTGATGAATTTGTCGATGAATGAAAGAACTTGCCTTCTATCGGTAGTCAAAGCCGATGCATGTGATGAATTTACGATGGATAGTGCGCGGTAATTAGAAACGGTATGATGAATTTCATCTGCAATTCAGCAGTGAATAAAGAAACGACGTGATGAACTTACGATTCATGCGCATTAATGCGCACTACTCATTGGTGAATAAAGAAACTCGACCTAATTTTTATTAAAGTTTATTACAACAAAAAAAAAATGTATAAATCAACTAAATTCATCTCAATCTGAAGAGCTATTTGCATCAAGTTCTCTTCCTTATTTCATTCCACACCTTATAATCTAAGGCTATATTTATTTAGAGTGAGTACGAAAATTAGTAGTTATTACAACAATGTATAGTAAGGTTACCTAAAAATAGGGCCTCGGCAGACAATTTTAATTTCATGCATCAGAAAAATTCGACAAAAAAATCACGTCTAATAAATATGCTTAATCATCCCCCACGGTGTCCGGACTTTTACCAGATTGAGAAAGTGCGGAAAATTCTTAAAATAAATAAGAATATAAACCAAAAAAGAATTTAAAATTAATTACAAGAAAAATGGCATAATATAATGCCATCGGTGACCAAAAATTTTGTAGGTTCAATGACTCATCGCTTAGTTACTGGTGGAAAAAACCAAAGTAAAACCATCCAAATATTATATTTCTTTATGAAACATAAATAAATGGTTTATTATTTAACAGCCCGATTCACAAAAAAAGTTTAAGCTAATCCTCATTTTTAGATTAGTAAATTCTATTCTATTCCGGTATTTAAAATTTAATTTTCATGATATTATCAATAAAGGTAGATACTAGGAATAGATTAGACTATATTTTAAGATATAAACTGTCAAAATTAGAGTAGAATTCACTAATCAAAAAATGAGGATTAGCTTAAACTTTTTTGTGAATCGGGCTGTGAATGTTTTGGTTATCGTACGGAGACTTTTTTGTCATGAAATTATGAATACTTTCAATCTTTACCCCATAATATAAATAAATATATTATTTGTTTATTTTTTATATTTATAATTAATATACTGCGTTTCATTCTGGATCAAAAGAAAATTAAATATATTGGGTTTTAGACTGCTATTTTTCCTAAAATACATTAAATCTATTGTCGTACGGAGACTTTTTTGTATGACTGTAATAGACACATATTTAGTAATGTTCAGTTTATTAACGTACCTAGTAAACAGTAGTTATCCTCAATTTCACTTAAACATGATGCTTTATTTTTTTGTCAATGCTCAATTTATTAAAATACTTTCTATAAAAGATTAATCCGTTGGTTTTTTGTATAATAATTTAGCGCAATTAACAAATGGGTTATATTTGCAAAATTTTACAACATACCAATGACAGTTAAGAGTACTAAATCAGACGCACGTGTATCTGGCGACGCTGCTGCCACCAACGGTCGTGTCAGTTGTTTTCGATTTTTATTTTGTAATTTTCCATATTTAAGTATTGTATGTATATTATTACTTTATAGGCTGTTGGGGAACCGCCTCTATTTTTAGCAAGTTCAGTTTTATTCGCTATTAGAGAGGCTATTAAATCTGCAAGAAAAGATGCTGGAATTGAAGACCACTTTAGATTGAATGCGCCTGCCACTGCAGCACAAATTAGAATGTTATGTCAAGATCATTTAACATCTAAGGTAAGTTTATTTTAAAATGTGTACCAATGTACTTCTAATTGTTAAATTTTTAATTTGTTTTAGTTCACAATGCCAAATGCTGGTACATACACTCCTTGGAATGTTGTACCATAAGTACTATTTACCAATAGACAAATATTTAATATTATTAGACGAAGTTTCCGTGCGTGGTAGTTTATTGAGTAGAAAAGTTCCCGGACTGTAACTATAATGTCACGAACAGACAAGTTATTCAAGCTACCTTCAAATGCTATAAAACCAACTGATTTATGTGCGCTTGTCACTTCATAATTTTATTATTTTAATTTCTTACTATTTTTTAGATTTAAGAGGCGTTCACAACCAAGTAATTTCAATATCTAATTTGAAATTCTACTTTGCGTCAAAGCTTGGAACATGTATCAGAATGTACTCGTTCACAACATAATAATTTTACTTTCCAATTTCAGCTTTTAATTCGAACCTTGCAAGGTCCAAACTTTTGAATTACAATTTGAGGTAACGCATGCGCACAATGTTGCTAAACGTCGAATGTCAAGCCCAGCTGTCATTATTTTGAGGTTATTGTGAAATATTAGAAATTAATCGCAAAGAAGCTCTTCAGCTTCAGTTATCTTTTGTCAAAAGTCTCGATGGAAACAAATGAGTACAGAAATGTGATAAGAAACCTAAAATACGCACGCAGAAATTGATAATTTGCACATGCGTCAAATTGAAATTACATGCTGTTGTGAATGCGACAAATTCAAAGTAAAAATTATAGAGTAGAAATTCAAGTTGGAAATTGTAATTATTTGGTTCTGAACGCAGCTTTAGAGTATAGCTACTTTATATTCTTCTTTTAAAATATAGAACAAATAAAAAAATAAAATTATTGTATGAAAGGCGGCTGCACAATAGCCCAGAAAAAGAACGAGAGTACTTTCAACCTTATTTTTAAGCCGTCAAACAAATATTTTCATGTTAAAATTAATATTTTACACAAATTTTGTGTATAAATAATTTTTAGTTAATTTTACATCTGTAAATTATATGACCATTAATTAATATAAGGAATTTTCATGTTGGGATTTCATTAATCGTCATATCTTTGTACAAAATTTCATACAAAAATTAGTTTATGGGCCTATTCAAGCTAGTTTTATTACTAAATAAATGTTTTAATGATCCGTTCTGTTCTGTTCCCGAGCTGAAAATATAGTTCGAGAAATGGTGACACTTCGTATAAAATATTACTTTAAAATAATATTTTTTTTATTAGCATTAATAAATTAATTTTATTCATTTAAACTAGTTAAAATAGTATTTTTAAACAGTAAATGTAGATATTCTAAAACAAAAATAAATGAATTATAAATGTAAATATCTATAAAATTATAATTATTTTTAAGTCTGTTGTTACTAGTGGTGGGATCCGGATAGTTTCTGTTTCGAATCCAAAAATATCCGGATAATTGATTGTTGAACTATCCGGATCTGAGTATCGGATTTTGGATCCTGATCTGAGAATCGGATTTTGGATCCAAATCTGAGTATTGGATTTTGGATCCGGATCCGAATATGAGTATGAATATCGGATTTTAGATATGGAATTTCAGAATCCACATCGGTTCTCAGATTCGAATATTCTCACTATTGAACCCGATGATAATATTTGAATGTATAAGTATTATCATGGAGTTTCATAAATCTGATTATGAAATAATCCACAATAAATTTTTGTTTGATATAGTTAATAGAATTGGATCCAGAATTAAAATCCGGATCCGTAAACAAAAAAGGGATCCGGACTCAAATCTGGATCCGGATCCAAATCCGAATTAAATTTACGGATATCAGCTTCAATATCCGAACATCGGATATTTGAGGAACCGGATATTTTGAGATCCGGGTACTCGGATCCAAGTTTTGCCGGATCCTCACAGCACTAGTTGTTACTCATTAAAACTTCTATTTGACTATCTTGTTAAAGTATATATTTTTATAATTACAAATACAATAAATATGTTTACAATACTCGCATTTATTTATTTATTTATGTTTATATTGATGTAACATCCTCCTAACTGCAATAGTTTTCCTCCTGATAAAACTTGCAACAGCATCAATTTTAAACAATTTCAAATATTTTTGTGAGGAACATTGCGTTAGAGTAGAATTTGTTATATCGGGAACATGCGCGCTTGTACTGAAACATTCACTAACAGAATTTTTTCTTTTACACGTATTGATAAATGAATTTATAATTTTTGGCGATTTGCTAGATTTTTGGTGTTGTCGTTTCAATTTCTCATCAATTAAACCAAATAATTCCGAAGATACAACTTTTGTTTCTTTTGTTAGATATAATTGCGATATCGAATCGTTTTTCTTGAGGTTAGGGTTGGTTTCCTGTTGTTTGGAGAGGTTAGGTTTTTCTTCTATAACTTTTAAGGTTCCAATTGGGCGTTTTTGTTGTACTTTATGTGTTTGAGACTGATTATCTTTTTTATTTTCGTCACTGGCTTTTGACGAGCCACTAAGGCGCTTATTTTCTTTTAAAATTTTAACATCGTTTCTAGGAAGAAGCATAACGCTGTCTATGTTTGTTTTTTTGTTGTATTTGGGGATTGTTGTAATGGAAACCATTGTTGTAATATCTTTTTTTGGAAGGAGCAACAAGCTGTCTAAATCCGGTTGAATGTTGCCGTTATTAGTTACAGTGGAAGTAGTAGAATGTGTTAATTTTTTATTCTTTTTTGGAAATGTTATTAAACTGTCCATATTTGGGCTCATGTTACCTTTATGGGCTACTTTATCGTCTACGCTTGAATTGGAAAACATGTTTATTTTGCTTAAAGGAATTTCTTCCGATTTGAGTTTCATTCCACTTCCTTCAAATTTTACTTTAACGGGAAACATTAAATTGTTTACGAAGTATCTTTCATTATCTTTTTTATTAGGAACTGGAGTTATTGGGGATTTTTTATAAGGCCAAGGGCCTAACTTAGTTTCTATAAGGGCGGTGTTGACATGTTGCGTATTTTTGGATAAAAAATCGTACTGTAATGTATGATCATGATTTTTTTTATTTTTATCGGTTTTTCCTTTTGGAATATTAAATTTATTTGGTACTTCTAGTTTTGGCGGTATTGACATCGGTTTAACGGAACCTCCAGCAGGCGAACGGGGTTTTAAATTTCCCGCCAAATTTTCAAATTTGTTATTAACTATTTGAACAGGTTTTTGATAATCAGTGGCAAGTTTTGGTGCAAATAATGGTTCTTTGGTAATTCTGGCAATTTTTGATGCATTTGATGGTCGTTCTTGAGAAATTCTAGGCGAATTGCTCATTGCAGTGTGTACTGTGACGCATGGGGATTTTAGTACGTTGCAAGGTTTGCACTCCTTCTTTACTTTTTTTAGTTTCGGTGGTGGTGGGCATGGTGTGTCTTTTGCAGGGCATGGTGTGTCTTTTGCAGGGCATGGTGCGTCTTTTGGTGCCTCTTTTTTCTGTTCTTTTTTGACTTTGAATTCTGAAGAGCACTCGTGTTTTTTCAAACAGCATAAATGTTTGCAAATATTTCCAAGTTCGCAACAATCGCAATCTTTCTTTTTCTGTTGCTCTTGTGCTCTTTCATAGCAAGTATTTGTTGGCTTTGTGGCATAATATACAAATTGTTGATTATTTTCGTTCATTTGCCGAGATTTATAAGATAAGCGATATTCTTCTTCCAGTAAAGATATGTAACTGTATTCCGTATCAGTTTTTGTAAAAGAACAAGGACTTTTGTATAAACTAATAGTTTTGTCCGATAATTTTGAAACAATGTTACTTAATTTTTTCTTTGGCAAATAAGAGGGATACCTTTTTATTTTTAATTTAGTTATTTTTTTTAAAAGCTTTACAGACCTTTCTTCTGCTGGTAAATATGCGCTATTGGTTCTACTTCGATTAAATTTTGAAGAACTGGATCTGCCCAATTTTGATAAACTGTCGTCGAATTTTGAATAGCTTTCTTCTGTATTTACTGATTCGAAGGACTGCAGTGTTTCTGGAATTGAAGAAGAGGCATTATTCTTTTTTGGAAATTATTATATACTGTGTTAGCGTTATTTACTAACTTTCATTGAATCTTCTGTACTATTGTTGGTAGTATTATTTGCTGTAGTATTTTCTAACGGGTAAGATTGAATAAATGTAAATCCATGTTCATGTTTGTCGACTTTTTCTTTACTTTTCTCTAATGGATATGTTTGTAAAAATGAACCTATTTTGCTAGATTTGTTATGTGGTTCGATAGTATGTACCATAACAACTTCTTCTTTAATGTTAAATTGTTTAGATGCAACTTCTTTTTTGCTTGGCTGTTGTTTTAGACAAGGAATTTTTGATTTGCTTGTATTTTGATTTGAAATAATAGTGTGATTTGATAAATTTTCACTTGTTTCTTCAGGAATTACTGGATCTATTGATGATCTTCTTGATGAAACACTAGCTACATCACTTTTCTTTCTGAAATCTAAAATGTGTAATGTATTAATTGTTTTTTGGTTAAATGGGTGCGCGCAGACACGTGATTCAAGCGACCTTGAATTGCTTAAAATCACCAGATTTGTATTCGACAAACGCTGTCACTTTATAATTTTGTTTTGTTATTTTGTCATATTTTTTTTAAGAAAAGATACTTCATAATATTCTTTCTTTTTCTATATTTTATAGATAATGTATCTCCATTTTAAATATTTTTAAAAATTATCTGTATCTTTTATGTTCGACACTAAAATATTTGATACTTTATTTATTTTAGGTACTTTTAATATATTTAGATACTTAGGAATATTAGCTAAATGCAATCAAAGTATTTAGATATTTCAAAGTTTTTATATCATATCAAAATGTCGATTTTTTTAAAATATGTTTTACATATTTTGATTTTTTTAAGACATTTTGAAAATATTAAATATATTTTAAGGTATCTAAATGTATCTAAGATATTTTAAGGTTATCTAAGATACTATAACATCTAAGATACTTTAAAAGTATCTAACATATTTTAAGAGTATAAGATATTTTAAGAGTATGTAAGATATTTTAAGAGTATCTTAAGATATTTTCAAGTAGATCTAAGATACTTTAAAAAAATATTTGTATTTTAAAAATTTACAATTTGAGTATCTTGATATTGAAGTATCTGTAACAAATTTATGTAAGCATCTTACAAAATATCTAAAATGAACAACTAATTAAAGGTGATTAGCGAGCAGATGACTAACACTGATTTTTTTCTGCAAATTGGTTATGGATTATTTTAGAGAAAAATATTTCAAATAGTTAAAAAATAGTAAAAGGGTAAAATAACAAAATAAAATTGTAAAGTGACAAGGGAACACAAATCAGCTGATTTCAAGCATTTCAAGGTCGCTGAAATCACGTGACTGCTCACGCCCTTTATAATTTGCCTCACCTTTTGTTGAAGATTTATTTTTCTGATTCAATTTAAGAGTGTTGTAGTACTCTTTCCGTTTTTGAAAACTATTTATTTTGTTTACTGGTTTTTTGATGCTCAAAAAAGTCGAGTTTTCAATTGCACCAGGCGTCCGGGGTCTATTTGCCGGACAATTTTTTTTTATTTCTCTTCTTTTACATTCGGGATTTGAAGATATTTCAGAATTAGAATGACTCGATGATATATCATTATTAAAGGTAGAAGTCACCATAGATCCTTTAGAAGCTGTAATGGAAACTTCTTTGCCCTTAGAAAAATCTTGCTTACTCGGTAAAGTTCTGGATCGTTTAAATACTTTTTCATTAACTGGGAATAAAGTATTTTTAACATTTATATCGTCCACGTTAAATAAATGACTTTCATTTCCAATTATTGCAATTTGGGAATTAAAGGTAACAGAACTGCAATTTCGTTTAGTGTCTGTGGATTTCTTCGAAGTTTTTGATTTGCACGAAATAGGAGCAGTTACACTGGATTCGGCTACACAATGTTCAATTTTTTTGTCTGGCATAATCATACTGACAGGATAAGTGGCGATAGAATTTTTGCGTTTAAATTCTGAGATTTTTATTAATTCATTAGCTCGAGGGGAGATTTTCAATACATCTCTTGAGATGACACTTAAAGTAGGACAACATTTTAGAATTTGACTTTGAGTATTATTTTGATTTTGACTTTGATTCTGATTTTGTTTTACATTTTCTTCAATAGTTTCCAAAATACTTACAGCGTCTTTTTCATTATGGGTAATTTTAAGGCGATCTAATTTTGGTTTACTTTTTTCTTTAGGCACTGAAGGTGTTTCTTTTCTAGGACTGCTTTCTCCTGATTCTTTCTTGAAACTATTTTCTCTTGTGGACGATGCGGGGGTAATACTGTTTGCTTTAAGAGGCGATTTGGATCTACTTCGACTGCGACTTCTTTCTTTTACAAGACAAGTTATTAAACTACAAAGTTCATCGATTTTTCTGCCGTAATCTAAACATTGTGAATGCTCGTTGAATAAAGTAGTGATTTTTTCTTTCAGCTGAATTTGTTCAGTTTTTCCACTTGTGGTTGAAGTTGGACCTCTTGGAATACGACTAATTGTAGACATTGTATCGTCGTCGTAACTTCTAGATGATTGTAGATCGCTTTCGAGTATTCCACTGTTATCTATTTTTCTTCTAGGGATTGAAGGTCGCTCTTTACACAATGTAATCTCTGTAGGTAGTTCTATTTGTTGCTCTTTTCCGAAAGAACTCTTTATTTCTACGCACGGAAAAACAGACATAGTCATTTTTTTCTTGTGTCTTTTTTTGTTCATGTAGATCACATCTCCAGAATTTAAAGTGTTATTATCAAAACTTGTGGGTCTAAAATCTGGTCTTTTATATAATTCATTGACAGATGTACCCCCATCTTTAAGAAAATCAGAAAGGACAGTTTGTTGTTGGGCATTTTTCATACGTGGTCGTACACTTGGTTCTAGAGTATTTGATGTAACAATAATTTTCCGAGGTCTGTGTTTTCGGCGTTCCGATTTTTCTCGTTTTGGGATTTCATCTTTTGGACTTAACACAAATTCAAAAGCAGCGTGATCTTGTTTTGATAATTTTACAGTATTTGTGTCACTTGCATTTTCAATTACTGCGTGTTTTTTCTTTCTTGATTTGTGACCCTGAATTTTTTCTACTGTTAATTCTTTTTTGAGTCCAGGGAATTTGTTGATATCACAAAGATTTGGATCGACTTTTGACGAATAAACCAAAGGAGCATATGTTTCTTCCTTTTCAAATTTGTTAATATTAATATCACTTTTTGCAGGTTTAGCAGATATAGAATGCTTGTTTTTTGTACGATGTAAATTATAATTATGCTTTTTATATGACTTTGTGCCGTCAAAATCCAAGCAACAAAAATTTGAATTTTGTGACGAAACTACATTCGTGCTATCTGGGAATTTAAAACTGCTGACGTCATAGTTTTCTTTGTAGGTATAGTCAGCAGCATTGGGAACATCTTTGACGGGGCATTCGTTCTTCATAATTCTAAAAAATGGTGGTGGACCTAAGTTAGCAGGGGCAAGAACTGGCGTTAACCCACGTGGAACTGGAGTACGAGCTACCAATTCTTTAGGTTCAGTTTGAACCATTTTATGTGGCACAAAAAGAGGTTTTTGCTTTTCTGCTGAACTTACTTGGGTGCAACTCTGCGACTTTCGTAAGGAAAACTTTTTTCGGAAAAGACAAGTTTGGTCCAAGGATGCGCGAAAAACTTCGAAACTGATTTTTTCTTCTTGGACAACGTAGTCGATGTTGATAACACAATTACTTGCTTGCGTAGCTTCTGCACTAGACGATTTGCTCGTATGTGTATTAGATGTCATGTCATTCGGTTTTCGATACGTACAATTATCGGTAAATCTGTTTCTGTCCTCAGAAACAGATGTTTTAGACATTATTTGGGTTTACCACACATTTTTATAATGATAATAATAAAATGATGACAACTAAAATTTTTTCATGAAATCTTTTTAAAATTCTTAGGTATATTTGAAATTTGTTTTCCCTGTTTTCAAAGCAACTATAGATACGCAAAAATCAAGTACGTTATTTCGGCTATTTTAATACCCAACCCCAAACGGCAAAAATGAGTCTGGCATAGTTCTCGTCACCTAAAATCGAGGGACGGTCATAAACACCTTAACCGCCCATCACTATGTTCACAAAGAAACCTAAAACTTCTGCCCATCAAAAATAATAAGACTGAATACTGTCACTGTTTTGCACAGAAAACTACATCAATTTGCGGTGTACCGTGCAAAACTAATACATTCTAGTTTTATAGTATAGGGGCGATTAAGTGTTTATGACCGTCCCTCGATTTTTGATGACGAGAACTATATGTAGTATGAAACGGTATGTATATAGAACTCTATAGAATAAGTCAATTGCCCCTTAGAAAGTTTTATGGTACTTAAACAGGTATAATTTGTATATCTATAGTTATGGCCCTCTCAGCAGGTCTACTGTTCGGGATTTAAGCTTGATTTATGACAGGGAAAGGACAGGTATGTATTAAATATTTTCCTATTTTATTTTACTTTATAATACTAATAATGACATATTTTTAAAAAAATCTCCTTTAATGATAATAAAACAAATAATATATAAAACACAAAACTTGAGAAATAATATAGTAAAAAAAAAATCCGATGTGGCCAGCACATTACCTTCCGTCAATTCTACATATTTTGTACAAATCCCTTACCGAAAGTTCCTTGGAAAAGATTCTATATATGCAGTAAAATTTTAACACAAACGTAACTATTTTCTAGAAATTCCATACCGAAAATTCCTAGAAGAAGTTTCTATATATCCAATAAAATTATAACACGAACAAATACTATGTAAATTGCACTTGATACTGACATCTGTCAATTAGAATATATCAGCTGTTTCCATGATTTTAACAAAGCTGGCTGATTTATGAAAATTCTCGACCAAATGTTTATATTTTTTGTCAAAATAGATATTCATTTTAACTTTCTTATTTATTTAGTTGTTTTTTTTTTTATTTATTTTCCCGTATTTAATTGAGGATATTTTAAGGGAAATATTTCGAGTAATAGTCTTTTCTTTCTTTGTAGTATATATTAACATATTTTGTACATTAATTTTATACATTTATAAATTGTTATGAATTGGTATATACAAAAAGCACATTATTCAATATATCAAACGTACCACAGATGGGATTTTTGACCGGACCTCCAAGGATTATCAATTGAAGAGAAAAAATGTATCTCTTTAACATCTAAAATGCAATGTAATACTGAATAATATAAAAACAAAGATTTATTTATTTTCAATAACAAAAAAAAAAAAACAGTTAACTAAAATCACAAAATTTGACATAAAATCTTTCAACATAAGTTTTCATCCACAACCTAGTGCGTATAAATTATTTCAATTACGTAAAATATTCCAAGAGGTAGAAATTTTAAATTCATCATTTTTATAAATAATGCTTTATAAAACTGAATTAAAACGAAAACAATAATTTATTTCGTAGAATTTAAAAACGAAATAAATAAGATAAAAAATAAAATGGTTACCTTTAAGAGCACTATACTCTTCCAGAATGTCTGCCGCTGTTGTCTAACGATTCATTTGAATTTCCTGATCCAGAACTCAGTCCTGTTAAAAAGAAAACACCACTTCTTAAGTACGCACAAAAAATGTTAATCTAAACACTTTCACCAGTTATTTGAAGAAATTAAAAGACCAAATACTAACAAAAAATATCCGATATTTAGTTTTCACCAACTTCAAAAACCAAAATATTATTACCAAATACCGACAGAAACGAAAACTTACTGAACAAAACGTAGCAGAACTTACTAGGTAGTTAATGTTCATATTCTGGCATTATATTATTTGCTTTTTAAATTATTAAAATATCTTTCAGAACTCATATTATTAATTGGAAAAATACTACCTTTTTTTAGTTTAAGTTCTGTAATTTATTATTTTAACCCAACGATTCGGCACCATAAACTGATGCCTTCTTCAGGGGATACAATGATATATTTTTTTGACAACAGATTAATTAGAGAAGCCATTGAGATTTATAAAACAAGAAATATCAATCTCAATCATTGTGACGGATTAGAACTTAGTCGCGCATGGCTTCCAATATAAAATATGTTGTAATTTGTAATATGTATACAATTTTTTTCTAAACTTTTTCTAACATCTGTTAATAAAGAGTACGGCTGCGGTATTTCGCTACCGATAAGCGTCTCTGAGTTATACAGATCACTTCTCTGCCAGTTTTTGGGACGGTTTTTCCTCTGGCAAAAGATTTTTTCTTGAGAAGTTGCATGTTCGCCGTCCATGTTTTTGCCGGACATGCAAATATTGTCTAGAAAATTGTATACATAAAAAAGGTAACATTTATGAACATTTCTTGTTACCTTGGTTACTTGTTGTTTTTGTTATTTCAAAAAATATGTCATTGTATCCCCTGAAGAAGGTACCAGTTTATGGTGCCGAAACGTTGGGTTAAAATAATAAATTACAGAACTTAAACTAAAAAAAGGTAGTATTTTTCCAATTATTTGCTTTTTATTTATTTTTTAATAAATACGTTTAAAATATTTATTACTAACAAAATATCGAAACAAAATTTCTTGAAGAATAATAATACTCAAGATACTCTTGTCAATTTTTATTTAAGTCGATGATAGTTATCAAGTCGTCTATTTAAGCTTTGTTGTCTGTCATATGTGCTGTGAAAAATAATGAAAATGGCTGATAATATCTAATAAATACTATGGAAAGTATTAATTTCGTGCCTGATATTATTTTAAATGCATTATTTGTTGCAGAGTGAATTAAAAAAAAAATGTGGGAGTGATTTAAAAAATTTTAATTCACATGTGAAAAAAGTGTTGCTATGGAGTTAATAATGACAGTTTAAAACGTCAAAATTGAATAAAATATATAAAATTATTCGTACATATAAGATGTCGATTTGCATTAGTTATTTGAATTTGTTAGTAGAATTTATGATTTTTTATGACATACTTTTTAATTTATGACAATTTTAGGACTTTTGGGTGAATTTATGAATTTTTAGGAATTTATGACAACTAAGACCCCTGTATTTAATTAATCATTAAATTAATTTATCAAATAAACAACGTCCAACCAATAAAATTCAACAAATTATTTTTATTTAAACTCTAATAATTACCAATTAGTATTTACAAAAATTTACTTCTAGCATGTTTTGCCTTCCTAACCATACTCCTACCTTTATGCGTGCGAGGTTTACTTCTCTGTTGGCCCCTATAGTCCCTATCATCGTCCCAATGCCGGGGTGGTTTGCCCCCACTGTAGGGGCTATAGTTCCGCGGCATGTGTGCGGGAGGGGGTGGCGACCGCCTCCTGTATTCGCTGTCTCTGTCGGTATACGTGGGAGACAGTGGTGGACTTTCGTCTCTGTCGTACGGGGAGTAGGCCCTCGAATCGGGGGAGTAGCGCCCGTGAAGAGGTGGGGAAGACATGCGGCCTAGTGGGGGCGGGCGGTGGTCGCCCGGGAAGAGGGCTGGGGGTGGAGGCATGAAGGGAGGAACGCCTACAGAAGAAAATAATAAATTAATTATTACGGGTATATTCAGAATTTTAAATTAAAACAGATTTTGAAATATTTTATTTTTTATAAATTTGTACGTAGACTGACAAGCGAAATATGATGAATTAGTGGTGGGATCCGGATCCGGATAGTTTCGGTTTCAGATCCAAAAATATCCGGATATCCAGTTAATTGAATGTTGAACTATCCGGATCTCGGATCCAAATCTCAGTATCGGATTTTGGATTCCGATCTGAGTATCGGATTTTGGATTCGGATCTGAGTATCGGATTTTGGATCCGAATCTGAGTATTGGATTTTGGATTCGGATCCGAATATGAGTATGAGTATCGGATTTTAGATATGGAATTTCAGTATGCGCATCGGTTCTCGGATTCGAGTACATATTCCCAGTATTGAACTAGATGATAATATTTGAATGTATATTATCATGGAGTCACAAAACCAAATAAATTTGATTATGAAATATTCCACTATACATTTTTGTTTGATGTAGTTAATAGTCGGTATATTTTCGATGTTAAACTTTTAGCATCCGCTAAGAAGGAAATTCCTCGATTGCACAGAACTATAAGTAGGTAACAAAAACAATCCCTTTTATGTGAAACACATGCACGATATAAATAAATAGGTATTTCAACACCTGCAATGAACCTGTAACCATTATTTCTCAAATTTAATTTTAATTTCGTTTTCTTTGAAGTATTTGTTATATTGAATGTTAAAATTTTAGAACTACAGAATTTTCAATATTCTAAGAAAAATTTGCACCAACTATCTTAGCTATTTTAGAGGGGTATTATAAAATTTATTGCTGATTACAGACCGCTGTCTCTACAACCGTCTACATTCAAATGTTTGCCTTTACATTCAAAATGATGAAAAGGATCCAGAATTAAAATTCGGATCCGGATCCGTGAACAACACATCGAATCCGGATCTGAATGGGATATGGTACCCAAACCAGGATCCGGATCCAAATCCGAATTAAATTTACGGATATCCGCTTCAATATCCGAACATCGGATATCCGAGGAACCGGGTATTTTAAACTCCGGGTACTCGGATTCATGTTTTGTCAGATCTTCACAGCACTAATGTCAATATGATATTCTAGGGCCGCATACGTATTTCCGGTGGTTTTTAATTTTTTTTTTACAATAAATGATACTTCATAGAAAAAATATAAAATACTTATCTCTTATTGTATTATGAAGTAATTATTGATATACCGAGAATTTATTAAGAGCCCTTTAACTTGGAGAGAGGTTGCCTCACTTTTCTTTTAAGGTAATAAATTGTATTCATAGCTTGCTATGTTTTATTTTGTATGGAATTTTATTAAAACGTATTATTTTGAAAATAAAGTCATTTTTATGTACATTCTGAAAAAATATACTATACCTTTTCAACTTCAAATTGAGACTAAACAATTTCAAATTGAGAATAAATAATTTCTAATTGAGACTAAACAATTTCAAAATGAGAATAAATAATTTTAAATTGGGAATTCAAATACCCAATATTTTAATTGGTGAGGACAAAGCAAATATTACCCAAACAGAATATCATTTGCAAAGGCTGGTAAATATTATACGGGAGAATATTAATAATAGTTAAATTATTCAAATAAATATTTATTAACAAATCTTAATTATTATAATATATAATAGATAGTTCTAATTTAGATTTTAGAGATGAAATAATATATCCTTAAGTAAAGGAAAAAACTTTGAGAATTATTTTTTTACACTAACAATATTTTTATTGAGTCTATAGTTCTATCTATTTATTCTCAATTTGAAATTGCTTAGTTTCAATTTGAAATTGTTTGATCTTGAAAAGGTAGATTTAAAATTGTACCCATTTCCGCTAAAACCGGAACTGATACAAAATTCTTACTATGATCATCGTATGAGCCCCTTTGACTAGTTAAATTTTGCTTGTTTACTATTTTTGTCTTTTTTAAAATAAACGATATATTCTTGGTGCTGGATTTTCGCCGATCAACCTGTATACCAAATTTGTAAAATAATATTAACTAGTTGTTAAAATAAAACTTCGAAATAAATATTATTTAAAATTATTGTCATAGTTAAAAATCAATTATAAGCAATAGCTTGCGGACACTCATGTGACGAAGCGAATTAGCCAATCAGAACTTGGGGAGAAACTGTCACATCGAAGGTCAGAGAGCTGGGCAGCTTTCCAAATTCAAGAGTACCGTAATTTAAGAGTGTAGTGTGTTTTGGAAGAATGAGTTTTGTTGGAGTAAAAAATTGAAATTAAATTTTAAAAATTAACAAAACTACTTATAATTTCAACATTAATGGCAAGCCCCCTCTGAGACTAAGGTTATTAGTTTTGGAACGATTTTGAGTAATTTCGTATTCTGTAGTAGAGTTTTGGAACACAACCCTGAAGTTTGTTTTGGTAGCGTGTTCAGAGGTTAAGAGTTTTGTTTTCATAGTTTGGCAGTTTTCATATTGAAGTTTTTAGTGCGTATTGAGTTATTTTATATTTTTTTGCCAAACTATGAAAACAAAACGCATAATACGCTATAAACGAAAACAAACTTCAAATCTCCGTCCTTCAATCTGACAGATTCTCCCCAAGTTCTGATTGGCTAATTCGCTTCGTCACGTGAGTGTCCGTAAGCTATTGTTGCAGAAAGTTGTGATTGTTACCTGGCATTGGAGGCGGCATGAACGGGGGCGGTGGCATAAAGGGTGGCAACCCCGGAATAGGTGGTGACGTCGTCATATGTTCCCGGTGCGGGAATAACAACGGTGGTGAGGCTGGAGCATCCACTTGGCTCATGTGAAGTGGCGAGACTGGCAGTTCACCATTTGATTCTAGTGGTGACATCATTCCTAGAATCACAAAAATGTACAAGTCATAAATTAACATTTACCTAGTTTATCCCGATAGTTTCAACCCGCTTGAAAATGGGTTGATTCGACCCGATTGAAGTTAGCGGGTTGAAATGATCGGAATAAACGCATTTTCAACTCGACCCTACAATAAAAATGAGCTTATTCGACCGGATTGAATGTTACGGGATAAACGCTGAACCCGATCGAAATTTTGAAGATAACTTCATTATGTATGATTCACAGGGTTGTTGTAATTTTGCCCGACCCAAAAAAACCCATCTAAAAAACCCACTTTTATGAAATCTTATTTTATTAATTAAATATGGTACATACTTATGGTACACACATATATACATCAATTTTTGCCACCGGCAACATTTTACAATCAATTTCATTGCTGTACGAACTATGCACGGTGTTTCTTTTATATCTGAACAACTCCAACCCTTGTGTCAGCATTTTCATTATTTTTTGAGTTGTGTGTTAATCATACTATTTGTTTAACGCGGCTGTAACAACTACTGAAATAACTTGAATCTAATTCTTGTACACACTTGCATTGCACAGACTTGCAACTATTAATATTAATTCGTAACTTATACACATGTACACTCTCTAGTAAATTTATTGTTTATTACATTAGTCTTCAAAAAAAAAAAAAGAAAATATTAATAATATTAATATCTATTATCTATTACGCCGACTTGTGTATGTGTATTAAGATACTTTATAAAACTAAAGTTAAAAGTGATACATACTATAATTCGATGTTTGTCAATAAAACCCGTTTTTATTTAATAAAACCCGCTTTTATTTAATAAAACCCGGGTTTTTTTCAACCCTGATGATTCACTATTTGTCAGCTGCATTTGAACTGTCAAGCCGTTATTGTTTCGTGTGTGTTTAAAAGTGAAATAATTAATTAATAATTAAATAATGAAATTCTTCATTCGTGATCTATTAATTTTAAAAATATTATAATGTACAAAAGGAGATCTAGTTTGTTGGTACCTATATTAAAAAATAATTAGCAATTAAGCATGAAATTTATTTGAATAAAAGCGTAAAGTATCTTACATAACATTTAAAAGACGTTTTCGTTTAAGAGCCTTTCTTTTGCGGCACTTTTAATAAAATAATGCACTTAATAACATATGCACAGTTTGTAAATAAAAACTACATAATGTTATTACTTTTTCTTGTTCCATTTTCGATTATTTGCATCCGCAAAATCAAGTAAACATAACCAACCAAAATGACATTTTCGATCGGGTTCAAATGGATCCACTCAACCCGCTAGAACAAGAGTACGATAAACGGTAGACAGTTAACCTTGAAATTCAACCGGGTCGAAACTATCGGGATAAACTTAGTAATTGTTACGATTATGTTGTTGGTAACAAAAAAAAAAATTGTGTTGTACTTACTGTTGGATAATTTACTTTCATCTGTTAAATGAGTATTGTTGTTAAGATTTTTCTCTACAATAGTTAACCGGTTTCTTAGTTGACTAGCTTCTTGTTTTGATTCTTCAAGCCTTCGTTCGGCTTGTCGAGCAAGCACCCAATTGTCGTGTGACTTCTTCTCTAACATAGAAATCTGACTCTTCAAGCTTACTTCTTGATCTAAGATTTCTTTCTTTAAACCTTCGTTTTGGGCCCTGAAAATATTTACAAATATAAAAATTCATAATATACATGGGATAAAAGAAACGTACTTATAGTTCTGTAATTCTTCTTGAATCCATTTGATTCGTTCGATAGTTGAAGTTGCCTCGCCTTCTTTTTGCATGAATTTCGATTCATGTTCATTAATCTCCCTGAAAACAAATCAAAACAATATATAGTGATAAAAAAAACTGATTCAGTTTCAATTCAATAACAAAAAATTACTTAAAGTTTGTAACAATGATACAAAAATTTATTCCTGTCCTTGATAGTGAGATTTGAAAATTTAAATTTGAGTACATTTACAATTTTTTATTAAAATGGTTGTTTTTTCCCATACCCACATACTTTTATTATATATTATTACCCGTATAGCAATAATCTAAAGCATTTCAATCACTCAAAATCTTATTAGCTATCAGGCCTCTACTCTTATATAACCAATTTGTATTTTTTGTCGCATTTTATTTTGTTATTTTGCTCTTTTACTACCACAAGCTCAATCAGCTCTAGAAACGTAGTTCTTGGTGTAGATGACGTCAAACGCGATCGATTTTCTCGAGTCTCATTTATTGAAACTTTGAATCATTTTTTGTGGCGTATTAGTAACTTTTCGACGAAAAAACAAAGTACGGATCTAGTAATATTTTTATGTACAGATTAACATATCATGCAAATATTAATGTAATCTATAATTATTTGTTTTTTAATTTCATGTACTTCTTGAAAATTATAATGTAACAGCTTTCTCGCAGTTCAAAATCAAAAATGTTTAAAACTAAACAATTTTTTGTTCAAAATTCAGTTGTATTTTAAAGGTGAATCAAAAGGCATGAATGGTCCACGTGTGTTGTAATTTTTTTTATTACGGACGTTTCGGGCTTAAGGCAACCCCATCTTCAGCTATTGTTACAAAATTGTTAGCGAAAACGGATTTACAAGTAGCAAATATTTCACCTAAACGGTGAATATACAAAATACTGAAAATCAGTTGTAAGAAACAGTTTCTTCTATTACAGTTTGAAAAAAAAAAGCTAAAAATAGTGAAAAAAGTGCACTTTCCACTCCTTTTAGAAACGTTTTGAAAATTTTTTTTGTTGTTTATTTAAAATTCTCCATGATCCTTAAGCCCATTTCTTTCCTTAAAAACTTCAGGTAGGGTCACAATTAATTAATTTCAACGTTTTGAAAAATAGATTTTAATTTGCTTCTGTTAAAACTTACCGGTATAAAAAAAAGTTGCAAGTGTATTTTCTTGACTAAGTGCCAATATTACAATCTATAGTTAAAATTTTAAGTACCAGTTAAATAAACAAAACTGAAACGAAATGAACTGTCAAACGGCAAATTTATAATTGCTGTCAATAATCCGATTTAGGGCCAATCTTACCATCTCTGGTTAAAATTTTAAGTACCAGTTAAATGAACAAAATCGAAACGAAATGAACTGTCAAATGAAAAATTTATAATTGCTGTCAATAATCCGATTTAATATTGTTTATTTAACTGGTAGTTAAAATTTTAACCAGAGATGGTAAAATTGAGCCTTAATATTGTTTATTTAACTAGCAGTTAAAATTTTAACCAGAGACGGTAACATTGGGCCTAACTCATAGATAGTTCTGTTCTGTAAGTATTTGTAATTCATCAGAAAGATCTACGTCACACCCTCAAAATTTAATACTTGTAGTCATTTATGAAAAATTATATTTCAATAAAAAAATTTAATATAATTTAAATGGGTATTAATAATAAAATTGTCTTACTTTTGTAACTGGACCTCCTTGTCTTTGAAATAAGCTGACAGTACTTCAAGTCTGGTTTGGGCTTCAACTTTTTCCTTCTCTGCATCATCATATTTATCCTTCAATAATTTCACTTCTTGAATCATTACTTGAACTTTCTTATCACATGTTAATTTTTCTTCTATTTCTTTCTGTAACTTTTCCGCCAATTTATGTTTTTCATCCCTTAATTGTTGTACTTCCGCTTTCACATGGCTAACATCTAACAGGGCCATAAACGAATCTTTATTGCTTTGGACAGTTTGCATTTCGTTCATGCCTTGCTTCAGAAGATCGTATTCGTTATTTTTAAGATCTAATACTCTTTGGGTGGTTTCAATTTGTTGCTTTAGTTTTTTATTGGCGTCTTTTAAGATATTTAATTCACTGTTAACTTTTTTAATGTTTATTTCGTATTCCGATTTAAGATTTTCATTTTCTTCTTCAAGTCTGGATTTGATCTGGTTCTTTTCTTCTTGAACTGAAAGTAAATTGACGACCATTTTATCTAATTCATCTTGTATTTGAAGAATTTTTTCGTTAGCTACCGAAAGCTCAGTTTGTAAAAGTTCATTTTCTGTACTTTTAGCACCTAAAATTGCTTTCATTGAGTTTATAATTTCTTGCTGTTCATTCAATTGATGCTGCAACTGTTCCACATTGTGCATAAAATGGTCATTACCAGAGTGAGAAGTTAATAATTCTTTCAACATTCTGTTTAGTTCCATGCCAGTTTCTGTAGCATTTTCTAATTCTTTTTCTAAATTGGATATTTGTTCTTCCAATTCAAGCCTAGAAATTCTTGATTCTTCCAATTCATCCTTTAAGGATGTTACCATTTCATTGGATCCGAAAGAAAAATCCTCGATAGATACTAATCTTTCTTTAGTTATTTTTAATTCATCTTGTAGCAATAAACACTCTTTAGTAGAAATAAGTAATTTCTTTTCTAGATTGTTTATTTTAGCTATGAGACTGCCATCTTTCCGTTTTTTCTCGATATAATAGAATCCCAAAGAAAACAATAAAATAGTTACTGCTGTTAAAGATAAATATAAAAATATATTGTACGCATTATCCGGTATTTCAAAAGTCCATGCGAGTTCCGAACTATCAACAACATTTTCGTTTTTTATGTATTCATGTTTATTTTCGAAGCCACATAAAGTTGGATTATCACTTGATGTACAACTATGCATATCTGTAGAAAATAAGAACACAAGTATAAAAAACAATTAATAATGCTTTGTTAAAGAATATAATAGAGTTTTAAGTAGGTAGCAAACTAAATAACATTGCTTCGTGGCAAAGATAAAACTATTATTCAGTGTACAGCAACCGAGTGAACCAAATTTAGATATTTGCGAGCATGTTTATATTTAAAGAAAAGTCTGGCAAGTATTATTTTATTAATTATTTCATTATGATATGTAAATATTGCATTTCTTTGATTATAAAATGAACATAACCTTGCTAATACCAAATATTCAAGTCATAGTACGCATTGATTACTTTACATATTACGAAAATAAGTACGCGCGCAATGCAAAATACTGAAATTGTTATTTTTCTACGTCCGTTAAAAACAGTACAATTTTCTCATTAAAATAAAAAAAAAAAATATCGACGTTATAGCTGGCTTTGACACAATTCCAAAAATGTGGAAAATATACACTCTGAAGTATATAAATTACGAGGGGTGACTCACTACTTCAATTTTGTACAAAAGATTATACAATCATAGGATTGTAAGATAATTGTACCAATAACGTACAATCTCGAGAACTGAGATACGAAGCCGGTCAAAACTGTAAGTCAAATCTGCAAATAGTGAACAAAATCGCAAAGAAATCTACCACTCTTATGTACAATTTTATATTAATCAACATCAACAAAAAGGGCCAATAATGGTGTTTCATTTATGTGAGAAAAAATGCATAAGGGAAAATATATATTTTACAATTTTTATTTTTGCGAAATTATTATATTTATTTGTTTTTGAAATGACCAATTATTACAACAACCATTGCTTTAACTGTGACTTTAACCTATAAATTTAATATTATAAGTTATACATCGTTGGCACAGACAACGCAAGATGCCTTATTCTGCGTCGTTGGATAGTTAAAAAAATCCCTTTTCAATGGTGGAACTTCCATGGTGTCCATATAACAACTAAAACTTTGACATATCTCAAAATCCAGCATCGCCATTCAAATGAACATAAAAAAGTGCCGTAAAGATGTGCAAATTGAAATCTAATATTATTCACAATCCGAAGATATTTGTAAAAATAAAAACTTGCAAAATTTACATTTTCGCCTATATACAGTATGTCCCCGGATTGAGTTTACAAGAGGAAAAAAAAATTTATTTTTGATTTTACGAAAAAATGCCAAGGGAAGAAAAATTTTTGCTTGAATTGAAACGCATGTTTCAGTTATTAAAACTTTTAATTAATGTAAGGTTCATTTATTATAACGTTTTTTCGTATTTTGTCCTCTTAATAATACAGTTATTACATTGAATCTAACATGATTTTAGTTAGCTTTGAAATATTGACAAATGATTATTAATTCTAATACCAGATAAAAAAGATTTATTTGAGTAAACTACAAGTATTTTGATTTTCGCCATTTTTTACCTCTCGCTAAGAAAGGTATTGGATTCATGCTAAAATTCGCACATCCAGATTTTATTGAATAAGCACGATTTAAGGTCCCTAGAATCCGATTATAACATTTTTAAAATGATGTCTGTGTGTGTGTGTGTGTGTGTGTGGATGTGTGTATGTGTGTCTGGATGTTGGAGGGACGATTCCTCAAAAATTATATTTCAAAGCTAACTAAAATCGTGTTAGATTCAATGTAATAACTGTATTATTAAGAGGACAAAATACGAAAAAACGTTATAATAAATGAACCTTACATTAACTAAAAGTTTTAATAACTGAAACATGCGTTTCAATTCAAGCAAAAATTTTTCTTCCCTAGACATTTTTTCGTAAAATCAAAAATAAAAATTTTTTTCCTCTTGTAAACTCAATCCGGGGACATACTGTATAATGACCTGTGCATTTTTGATCAATAACAAAATTGCCTTCTAATAGGGCAACTTTTGTTTAATTTAATCGACTTTGTATCTCCAACATTTCTCGAGATCTCCATGTTGGACAAGTTTTCCTGAAAATTCTGCATAATATAGTATTTAAATTTATATTAACAGTGACCTGGTCTTCAACGAAATAATTTAATACTGC
Organism: Ophonus ardosiacus; assembly: GCA_943142095.1. Taxonomy (NCBI): domain Eukaryota; kingdom Metazoa; phylum Arthropoda; class Insecta; order Coleoptera; family Carabidae; genus Ophonus; species Ophonus ardosiacus. The sequence continues at coordinate 82,634,694 of OW964823.1, forward strand.
CCTTATAAAACAAACATTATCCTAAGGTATATACTATTGTACATGATTGTAATGATGACTGTAGCTGATTGTAGCGTGATTGTATATGATTATATAAGGATTGTAACTGATTGTAACGTGATTATAAGGATTGTAAATGACTGTAGTGAATGTAGACTGCGATTGCAAAGAATGTATCTTTGATTGTAAGCGATTTGTACAATGATTGTAAGAGTGTTTCACCCCTCGATAAATTAGGAAAATGAGTTAAAATAATGAAAATAACATTAAAAATAAACAAATGATCTGTCATTAATTTTTCCATTTCTTTCTTAATAAATTTCATTTTTTTCATTTGTTACATAAAAAGTATAACTTTTTACGAAAGGAAAAACAAAATGTAAATAAAAATATAAATTGTTTCTTAAAATTCTTATGGAAATTTGCATTCAAACAACATTATACAGAACGGTAACTAACTAATTACCATGGCTACCATTTAAAAATACATGAGAATCATTGGAATGATTAAAAAACAACTGAATTTGTTATTTTAATCATAGCTTAATCACTCCTGATTGAGAATAAATACTACCGGTCACAATGTTTTATTATAGACGTAACTTTTACACATATATCATAAAAAATACCCAGAACATAAAGTTTGGCATTAAAATTAAAAAATAAAAGGTGGAGTTAATCAATCCCTTTGGGTTGTGAACGGTTCAAATATCTCAATCAGGATAAATAATTTAAATTAATATTAGTAATACATTGGAATATAGTTAACTTAAAATAATTTATATATTTGCCAGAATTCCAAAATATGAATTTATGAAATTAAATCAAAATAGCGGGAGGTAATGCGCTGCCACATCAGATTTTTTAAATTTAATTTGTTGTATTTAACAATAAGACGAACTGTGTTTAAGTAAAACTACGCACCCTATATAATTCAAATGCTCTACTTATTTAATTGTGCGTTAAATGTAAGGTCGATACAAGTTGAATTTAATAAGAGCATTGTACAAAAATGTCAAGGGCATAGAATACAAATGAAAGTACATACCTGTCTGACTATTAAGAACTTCAGGATTATTTTGAGTCTGCAAATATTTATCCACCGGTTTTTCATTCGCGTGTGATCCCCACATGGATTCAAACACATTGCGCACTTTTTCAGGATTTTCGGCCACTGATTCACTAACTTTTAAATCACTAACTGTTTCTTCACTAATTTTGTCACTAAGTTCTGCTTGTTCATTTTTAGAACCGAATACTGATGAATACATTTTAGAAAATATTCCGGGTTCTGTATTTTCTTCAATTTCTTCGTTAATTTCCGTATTAGGCTCAAAATCTTCAGATATTTTTTCAGTAACTGGTTCGTAATCAGAAACGTTTTCAATATTTTCTGAAACTAAATTTTCTGCGACTGGATCAATAAAAGTAGGTTCGGCAGAATTCTGGGTTATTTCTTCAACTTTCTCTTCTTCAAATTCAGTTTTCTCTTTCAGTTCTTCTACTTTTGGTTCAATTATTTCATTTTCCATTGGATTTTCTGTAAATGTTTGTAGATTATCGTTAGGCAAGATATATTCTTCTACAGAAGCTGATGTTGTTGGGGTATATTCTTGATTTTCACTTTCAGGGGGTGAAAGATTTTCAGGCACTTGTTTTGAAGATTCAGTTTTTGGTTCTTCTATTTTTTGTGGGCGCAAGAATAAGGGGTTGGGAAGGGCTGAAGGCACGCCATTTTTATTTTCATTTTCTTTCTGTTGCTCTTCATTGATTTCTTTCTTTTCTGTTGAAGGAACAACTTGAGCATGTTCTGAAATAGGAAGTGTTTCGTTTGAATGGTCCACGTTATCTTGAACTGGTTCCGGTGAAGATATCACAGATTTTGAGTCATTTGAAATATTTTCAATTTCAGTCACATTTTTTTCATTTATAATTTCAGGGGATGGTATTTCTGGATTTGGTTGTTCAGCAGATGTTTTTACTTTCGAATTTATGCTGCCGAAAGCTGAAATATTTTCAGTTTGAGCTGCATTTTTATCTTTAATTTCAGATGAAATCTCTGTATTTTGTTGTTCAGTAGATCTTTCTGACGTATTCCCAGTTTCAGTCCCATTTATTTTATTTATATTTTCAATATTTGGTTTTATGTCGCTAGCAGCTGCAATATTTTTAGTTTCAGTCACATTTTTCTCATTCCCATTTTTAGTATTAATTTCAGATGTTTCTACGTTTGAATTTAATTCGCCGACAGTTGGAACATTTTCAGTTTTATTTTCAGTAGATGGAATTTTTTTATTTAGTTGATCAGTATTTGATTTTTCTTCATTTGTAATTTCAGTTTCTGGTTGTTCAGTTGTTTCTACATTTGAATTTAATTCGCCGACAGCTGGAACCTTTTCAGTTTTATTTTCAGTAGATGAATTTTTTTTATTTAGTTGATCAGTATTTGATTTTTCTTCATTTGTAATTTCAGTAACTGGTTGTTTAGTTGTTTCTACATTTGAATTTAATTCGCCGGTAGCTGGAATATTTTCAGTGGATGATGAAATTTCTGCATTTGACTTTTTTTCATTTGCAATTCCAGTAGAAAGTGGAATTTCTGTTACTGGTTGTTTAGCTGTTTCTACATTTGAATTTAAGACATCAGCAGCTGAATTATTTTCAATTTCAGCCACATTATTTTCATTTTCTTCTTCCTCTCCAGAACTTTCTTCTTCATTCACATCTTCCCCATCTTCTTCTTCTTCTTCATTTGCATCGTCATTTTCATCCTCATCTTTAGAAAAATATTTAGTTACCTTATCAAAAAACCCACTACCTAAAAATTTTTTATTACCTTCATTTTCATCTTCAACTTCTTTATCTTCATTATTTTTTTCCAAATTTTCGGCGGAATTCAAATTTTCAATAACTGTTTTTGCATCTGGAGTAATATTTTCTGTTTGAATAGTTTTATCTTCAAGATTTTCTTGAATTTTTGAAGAAATAAGACTACTTGGAGTTGAACTATCTGGGCTTGAATTAGAATCAGGCGTTAAATAAATTGTAGTTCCGTCAAGTATTTCATAAGGGGGCGTAACTGAATTCGGCGAAATTTTATCCTGAACTGGAATTTTTTCTGGCGCTGGTGTTACATTTTTAGATTTAGATTTTTCTGTTGATATTATCGACGCCGGATCAAGTTCAGAATTTTGTTCTTCGGTAGGTACCAAGAATTTTAAATTAGCTTTTAAAATTTTTGTTTCGCGTACCATACTTATAGGTATATAACCTCTTTTTCCGTTGATTTCTGCGCCCCATAAATCTGATCTAGTTCCAGCTTCTTTACTGAAAATCTTAACATCAACATTAGCAGGAAAACTTAATATTCGCTTATCGTCGCTAGTATATCTAATAACAGTTTTTGCGAGTGAAATTGGTTCTAAAAATGAAAATAAACAGAGTTATTTATATAAAATATTGTAATGTAATTAAGTTTGTGGTGGAATGTTTACCTGAACAGTCTGCATTTACACATTTCCGGTAATCAGATATTTTTGCATGTGTCACAATGAAATGAAGGAAAATAAATAAAAATATTTTAAAATTTGTCATTGTGTCATACTTGAAGCACCACAAAACACTACTCAAGGAGCCACATCACTTCTTAGGAAGAAACAGGCCAGCCAAACTTATTTCTCAAATTTACTACGAAAAATATTTTTTTATTTTTTTTTTTAACCCTATTCCAAATATAATAATGATCTCCAACATTTTTTCATATAAAGCTGGTATTGTTTGCATGTTATTCTTTATTTAATAAGCAATAATTCGTTTATATAAAAATAAATTTAGTGTATTTTTGCTTGTACACATTGGCATGCTTGCAAAATTATAACAGATGTCGGTAAACATATTTTCTTCTTTAACACTCAGAGTAAATTTAATGTCAAAGATGGAGGGAGTTGTTGTCATCTGTAACGTTTTTATATAAATTTATTTACCCGTTATGTTATAAATTTTTAGCATTGTTGTCATGATTTTTTACAAAAAATATACTTTTTGTTGCATACTATTTTAAATGTTAGTATTAGGCTTTTCTTGAGAAGATAACTGTGATCAGGTATGTGTAATGGTGTCTAATTTTCATGTTTATGATTGTTTATATTGCATAATTATTGTGCAAATTATAAAATTGCATGTAATAATAGCAAATATTGTTAATTAGAATATGGTAATATTATTTTGGTATTAAGAGCAACAAGTTGTTTTTTATATGCAAATTATTGTTGCTTCGTCTCATTAAAACAAACTTATGACGTGATTGTGCGTGATTAGCTTTATAAGATTATTATTTGAAATAGTAATAATATGAACGCATGCTTTATTTTTGCAAATAAAATAAGGTACAATTCTTGCAGACTTCATAAGCATAAATGTAAGCAAATTTCTTAACTGGGGTGAAATCTCACTCAAAAAGCTATTTTTACAACATCGACGTTTCGTTGCACAGTTGCATCTTGTTCAGGGTAGTAAGATCTTACAAAAAATTACATATCATGTACACAAAATACATTCGTACTTAACATTCAGTTATGCACATCGTACAAAAAATTCATAAAAATCGCATACATATCACTTTTCTCTCAAAAACGACAATAGAATATTTTGAGAGAAAATTAATGTGTGTGCGCTTTTTATGAATTTTAAAACGAATAAATTCTGTTTGCCTGAGATTTCTAGTAAATGTCAACATTAACACCTTAATCATAAGGATAATAGTAAAATTATATTATTATTCCTATGAAATCATGCAATAGCTATACTGCATTTGCTGAAACGAGAGAATGTAGAACTACTTAAGCAGAAACAAGTCATTTTATTGGTTCTGCTGAATGACTTGCTTCATTCAAGAATTAGTTCCACATTCTTTCGTCTCCGCGAATAGACTATAACGATGAATAATAAATAATGGAATATTTTTAACAGCAGATGGAGCACGCAATGGACCCCTACGAACAGCAACTATTCTCCGTTTTCAACAGCTACGATATTTCTCACCGTGGAAGCCTCGACCGAGAAGGTTTGTTACAACTTTGCAACTCCCTTCAGTTAGAGGAACAAGGAGTTGAATTAATCAAGTGTTTGTTATCGGATTCAAAGTCCCATGTAACATTTAACGAATTTAAAGACGGCCTTTTGACCTTATTAGGTAATGTCCAAAACAGTCGACAAAAAATCGACTTCGATGCATCATCCGACAGCGAAAGCGAATCCCCAGACCGAGAAATATCTCCAAAATTTGTTTACGGTTCAAAAAAATATGGTAGACGATCCCGCCCAGAGAGTACAGAACAAATAGAGTTATTTGATCATCCCGACGCAGACTTGAAGCGGAATTCCGAAGTTTTTGTAGAAAAGTATGAAAACAAACCTTTAAAAAATGTAAATAAAGTCCAACGATCAAATTCTCAAAGTGATGTTACACATTCCAGAAAACGAAAAACAAGCGGAAAGCTAAAAAGGTGCACGTCGTTCCCTGGAAATCATGAAATGGAACGGCAGTTTAGAAGCTGGAATCAAGAAAAGCCGAAAGACCTAAAAAACCAATCACCAATGACCATGTTTCGCTCAGTTTTAGAAAAATTGGGATTAGGATCTGATGGTTATTTGACGCAATTAGAAGTTATTCGTATTTGCGAAAATATGGGCCTGCACAAATTAGCAAAAGGATTGATTCATCGGCTACCTCAAAAGCAAGACGCGGATATAAATAAAAGAATGACCATCGAAGAAGTTTTAGAAATGTTACAAAGAGATGATTGCGTGTATGAAGTCTCCCCAACTCACACCTTGAATAATAGTTGCATTACAGAAGATTCAGTATTATTTCCCAGCGTGAAAACTTTGCAATATATTACGATGGGCCCCAATGGAACAGGTTTAGTGTCCTCTCAAGCCATTATCGAATTATGGGAGAACGCGGGAATTTCATCCGCTGCAACACTTTTACAAGAACTTGGTTTTAACGAAACTATGATCGGAATTGTCGATCTTGCTTCTATTTTAGAAGATGAACTTCGAACAATAAACGAATCAAGAAACGACATATCATTTAGCAATATTAATCCACATATCGTTTTGTTACAAGCATCGATTGCTTTGTATCAATCTGAAGTCAAATATTTAAAATCTGTTTTGGAACAATTAAGTGCAGAACGAGATAAATTAAGAACTGATATTGCTGATGCGAATCATCGAGCGAGTCTTCTAGCGCAAGAAATTGATGATAATCACGCAAAAATGGAAAAGAGCACTCAAAATCAAGTGAAATTAATTGAACAAAAACATACGGATATGTTGAAAGAATTAACCAGTCAATTTGTCGGAGAAAAAGAGCAATTGTCGGTTATAAATTCCAAATTAGAACAAAAAATTTTGCTGTTAGAATCTGAGGAAGCAAAAATGCAGTCTGATTTGCACAATCTTCAAAAATACAACAATTCTTTAGAAAAAGAAAACCAGTCTTTATCCTCCCAAATTTCAGTTTTGGAAGGTTTAAAAACTTCTCTAAGCGACAAACTTTCCGTTCTAGAAATAGAATGCCAAAAATATTCAGAAATAGAACGAGAAAGAGACCAACTTGAACCATTACTAAAAAAGTTATCACTTCTGCAATTAGAAAATGCCGAGCTTCGCGATAAAAACGACGAATTGTGCACAGAAGTGGAAAGTTTAAACTCTCAAGTTGGCGCGATGCGCGCTAAAATGTCAAGCACACCTACGTTCAATGTTAATGCATGCAATCAGCTGAGTTATGGCGAAGTTATTTGTGAAGGTGTCGGCCTTGCGATAAAACGCAGAGTAGATTCTCCTTCTAAAGACAATGAGTGTAGTATGGAAACTGAAAGTCCGCGGTTGGGAAAAGTTAGGCGTTGCTACCATAAAAATCAACCGCCTGGGGAAGTTCTTCTCGAAGCCCTTGCGACTCAACTTCCGTTTAACGCCAACGAAAGTGGATTTGAAGCAGAGTTGGACTGTCAAGATTCTTCTTTGTCTCTTACCGAAAGTGAAGGACGGGTGTCAGATGAAATAGCGCAACTGCAAGCCAGAATTGCGTACTTGGAACAGCTGCTTATTCAGAATTCCATAAAGTTTCCTGCAAGTTCAAAGAACGTGGTAAGTTAGTCAGACAGATATGATTAGAGTTCGGAAAATATGCATTAAAAAATCTGAAAATATGATTAATAAAAACGTTCATGTTACTGCAGAATTGAAATAAAAATGTAGGAGAACGATTACAATAAAGGTTTTTATTTATTCAGTAATTGGGTGCCGGTTTCGCAATAATTGTTCGTCATCAGACATCTAAAACACAAAAAATATATACAAAATATTATGTGAGAAATATAAACAAATATAAAATTGAAAATTGGGAAAAACGTGTGCTTAAAGATTTTTTATGAAAAAGTGAAAAAAAAAATCTTACCGTCAAATTATAAAATGCAAAAAGACATAAATCTAAATAAATTGTAATAAAGTGTTCTTTACAATTTAATTTATTTTTCATTGCTTATCAATTTTACCATTTTCATAAAATTTAAACTTTATTACTCACTTTTTTTCGTACTTCATCTGACTAAGATTTTAACTTAGATGTAAGTCTTTCTGCATTTTATAATTTGACGGAAAGAAATTTTTTTATTTACTTTTTCATAAAGAATCTTTGGGCACACGTTTTTTTTTTTCAATTTTATATTTGTTTATATTTCTGATATAATATTTTGTATATTTTTTTGTCTTTTAGAGGGCTGATGACGGACCATTATTCTGAAACCTGTACCTAATTACTGAATAAATAAAAACCTTTATCGTAATCGTTCTCCTACATTTTTGTACTAAAATATGATCTTATATGTATACTCTTAGCCGTCATGATTAATTATTATTAATGCATATTATACATATATACATATTTTGTTTTAATTAGAACTACATATTTTTATTAATATATTTCTATAAATATAATAATTATTAATTGTTAACAATAAATAACGTATAATTAGCCAGGAGTTAACTAACAGTGTTTTAACTTTAAAATGATTATGGATTATTTTAGAGAAAAAATCTTAGGGCTGGTATTATGAACGTCCAGTTAAATTTAATAAAGTGAACAAATTCGAATCAATTTCTATATTCTTATGACATTTATATACATCATGGGGTCCCGTGGCCGCGTGCCTGAGTATCTGGTCGCGAACCTGGGGGAACCGGGTTCGATCCCGACAGACACCAAATATTTCCAATTTTAAATGGCACAAAAGTGACCCCTGTGGTGCACTCTCCACACCAGCTATGAGTGCCCCTGAGGTGACGCCTGGTAAGCGCCCACACGGTAAAATATATCGTCATCATTACCGATGTCTACATGTGTTGTAGATACTGGCACACCCAGAAATGGGTAATATGCCGTGATGATATATTTATATTTTATTTATATCATTGCTGTCAAAAATTTGCGTTGCATTTGTTCTTTAATTAAATTTACTATGGAACTAAATTTAACTGGACGTTAATAATATCGGTCCTTAAAGAAACAGATAGAAAAATTAGTTATTTGAAGTATTTTTCTCTAAAATAATTCAAAAATGTTTGACAGCGATGAAACACTGCTAGTCATCTCGCTAATCACCCTGATTGAAAGGAAAATATACGTTCAATTTAATTTAAATTTAAATCAATATAAGCCCAAACATTGCCATTAAATATTTTATTTATTATTTGTCTAATGCTCGTTTGCACCGTTACTTCTTAAGTTCCACTTTACTTTTACTATGTGACGCTTATATTAAGCCGTACTTCATCAACCGCTCAACTGTATTAACACTTACATCCATTTTGACATTTCGTGCTGTCAAACTCATAAGATAAATGTTTTAAACAATATTGATTATGATGTAATGCTGCTGAGGAGGTTGAATTGAATAAAAATAATTTAATAAACCATTAAATATCAAGGAGTGTGAACAGTAGATCAAAAATTTTTCACGCAATGGGTGACGAGATTGTAGCAAAAAAGGAAAAAATATTGGAGTTTGCTATGAGGTGCGGGAGGCCACGTGACTTTGACAAGTGCTTGTGGGGCCCAACATGGTTGCCAAGAATACGGTTTGTGTATGTTGCCTGTGTTGCCAAATAAATTTGAGTGTAAAATTAATAAATAAAATTGTAAAGCCAGTTATTATTAATGAATATCATGTTGTTTTACTTTTTAACACATAAACTTAATTTTTAAAATATACAAGACGTTCAACTTTCATCTGATTGTTTTCTTCAAATTTAGTGCGCCAAGAAATCTTTGTATCGTAGATGGTAGCACAAGTCGCATAATTTTTAAAAAATATTTTAAAAATTAAGTTTATGTGTTAAAAAGTAAAACAACATGATACTCATTAATAATAACTAGCTCTACAATTTTATTTATTAATTTTACACTCAAATTTATTTGGCCACTCAGGCAACGTACACAAGCCGTATTCTTGGCAACCATGTTGGGCCCCACAAGCACTTGTCAAAGTCACGTGGCCTCCCGCACCTCATTCGCAATGAATGCTCTGTATAGTAAAATAATATGGTAATAGTTATTTATCAAGGCAGGAAAGTTCGTCTTTTCATGACGAATATGGAGATAACCATAATGAGTCATGGAAAGCAACTTCAATGACGAGATAAGTATTATTTTTTTCCTGAAATCGAATAAGAATTCAAAATTACTGAATGGTACACATAACCTATTTTTATTTAACAAGTAAATCATATTGAAAACTTAATTAACTCTATTTAAAATTGTACAAGAATTTAAAACAAATATGTACTAGACATCATTTATTTTAATTTATTGCTGTATTTCATATTAAAAAGTAAAATATGTTTGAGAAAATAAATATGGCAACTTTGCATTTTACTTCCCTGCCTAGGCCGATTTTGTGGCATGGAAGTAGTAGATTACATGACGATTTCAGGAAAAATAATCTTTTAGTTCCTTTAACATAAACGCAATTTTTGTTTGAAATAATGGGTTGAACGACCGTTTTCATTTCCATAAGAACTTATTTCATACAAAAATAGCGTTTATGTTGAAGAAACGTAAGATTATTTTACTAATACAGAGCAGATAGACAGGTAGAGAAACCATTCAATGTATGAATAGAGCGGCGCAAATAATGGCCCGTTGGCATCTAATATTATAAAGCAAACAGTGAGCGATATGCCGCTTTCTCATAATTACGATATTTATAGTAATTCCTATAAAATTTTATTATATTCTCTTCTTCTAGTACGAATCGCCATTTTTTCTTTTGCATATATTCCGAACTCTAGATATGATGTTTTTTGAGTTTTACACTTTGTATTGTAGGCCTTACTACTATTTGGTGTAATGATAAGATTACAATTTAATTTGTAGTGATAATAGCATTTGTTACGATAATTTTACCAGTATTTATTTTTAATATCGTTGATTAAGTTGCTATTTTACTCGTACTAATAGTTTTGGAATTGAAGCACTGAGCACAAAAGGGTATTTTTATTTATATTTTATTTAATTTTAGTTACGGAGAAGCTTTAGGAAATTTTTATTGACGTTATAATAGCTTTAACAATAGCATCACTCTTTGAATACTCATAATTTTAATGATTTAGCATTTAGCTCAAGTGCTCTATTCCTTCAGCTTCTCCGGATTCATTTCCTATTTATATTATTATGCTTTGTTAATTTCATATTATATTTTATTTATTAATTTTATTTATTTTGTAATTATATTTTTATAAAATAAATGCCGCTATTCATTTATATTTCTTTTCTTTTTTTATTCTACTCCGGAGAAGCTGAAGTGAGAGGTTAGCAGTGGTGGATTTAACTTAGAAGGGGTCCGCGGTGTTTTATATTTTTTGGGGCTACACTATAATAAATCATGCGCAATAATTATTGTTCAGTTTTTGTTAGTTTTGAGTTAACAAACAAAATTTCATTATACATTAAAACTGATTGTTATAAAACTTTGTACACATGTTCGTGAACACCTATTGCATCATTTTAATTATCAATTGTCCAAATTTAATATGAAACTATTAAAAAAATGTTGTAGCAAATTTAAAGTAAAAATCTTGTACAATATACTACGAGTGATCAAAAATAACTGATTCAGTTCGCAATACTTGAAATTGGTAAGACTGATACATAAATTTAGTTTATTTCCTATTTTTGACAAAGTTAACAGTGACATTTGAAAATTTAAATTAGGGTACATTTACATTTTTTTTTATTAAAATGGTTGTTGTTTCTTTTATCCACGTATTTATAATTCTATCAGTACCCATAGAGCAATAATTAAAGCATTTCAATCCCTCAAAATCCTATTAGCTGTCAGGCCCCTGTTCTGATATAACCTTTTTGTATTGTCAAAATGACATGTCAAATAGTATTTCCACCTTCACCTGGTGTTATGCAAACTTTGGAATAAAAAGATCCCCAGAATTTTATCGCCAACTGCATTTCATTTTGATCACTGTGGCTTGTAGTATGATCATGGTTTTAACCTAACAAAAACGCTGTTTTAAGAAATGTCAAATTCAAATTTCCATAATTAATTTTACCCTTATGTTTAAAGAACGATTTTTTAAAAATATTTGTTTGAATACAACCTATATTCTGCTTAAAAATCATATTTTATTAAATTTAATATTATTTATTTTTATTATTAAATAATGAAATTTGACATTTCGTAAAACAGCGTTTAAGTTAAAACCGTGATCATACTACGAGCCTCTGTATTTTAAGCGTAATCATAACTTCTTATATCTCGGAAACTATTGAAGATCGAACCCATGTTTTTTGATCATTTTGGTCAATACTATATGCCCTTAAATATGTACCCAAAATTGTGAAACAACATGTATAAATAATCTATTCTAATATAAATATCTTTGGTAAAATTTTCAAAATACTCAATTACATTGAATAAAAATATAAAATTTTAATCATACGCCATTATATTTTTTAATAAAATATATTTTTAAAATTTGAATAAATATATAGGTGCCCCATTTGAATATTAAAAGTAGTTATTTATGAGTTGAAAACCGGAAATAATAATACGATCATTACGTAATCGCTAAAAGTAATATTAATATTATATTGAGTAAGATATTTACTTGTTTATTTATAGACGGACATTCTTATACATATAATATTTGCCTCTTTAAGTAATGAAATAATTATTATAGTTACTCTCATTAGCAAATATAGAAATAAAAAGTATATACCGACTTTGAGATCCCGTGAAGTGACAGTACGCTCATTACAGAAATTTGCGAATAGAAACTTTTATTTTCTTGTGAACGCCTCTGCATAAATCCGCCACTGGTGCTTAGCAATAATATACTAATTATTTTTTTATATATTAGGATACTAGTGCGAGTGAATCCGATACCAGAGATCTACTAATCACACGTTGTAAAGAAGTAGAATCAATTTTAGAAGAAGTTCAAGGATCAGTGCTTAAAATGATAAATGTCTGTGCGGAATCCAGACATAAATGTGATTTATTAAATTCAGTCATGGTGTTAAACGATAAATTAAAGGACTCTGTGATAGATAAACTTTCAGAAGAATCTTTCTTAAGTTCACAAACGAAACCCGTTCGCGCTGATTCATCCACAGAAACAGATGACAGCTTCCAAAGAATAGCTGACTCTTTACAAGAAAAAATACAAATAAATAAAGAACTTGAAGAACGCTGTGAAAATCTCGAGCAGGCAGTAGAACTCTTACGTAACGAATTTGAAAACTGTGAGAATTATTGGTCCACGAAATTGGACGAAGAACGACAAATATTCGATTTAGAACAAAAACAAAGTAGTGAAAAATTAGCAGAACTTTTAGTCAAAATAGCTGAATATGAAGAACAATTTAACCAATCACAAGATGAACGAGACGGAAGATTATCTCCAATTGAAGAGAAAGACATGTTAGAACAACAGTTTACAGAGTTAGAAGAAGAGTACGATGAATTCAGGTCTCAAATGGAGGCAGCACTAGAGTTGAAAGATCGAGAAATTGAGACTTTACAACAACAGTTAAATATACACAATACCGGAATTGAAGCATACACTCAAACAGAATTTACTGTACCGGTTGAGTCTAAAACAAGTAACTTAACTCATGTAATTGAATCTACAAATATTTTTTCGTCAGAAACTCTGCCGGATGTTTGGTTATATCGTAATAACGCTTATTATAAAGCTGATTCCACAGCTTCAGTCACATCAGATAGCAATTTCCCTGAAAAAGACTGCACTAACCTCACTTTCATCTTAAAACCTGACGAAAATCACGAATTCGTCAGTTCTAGTAACACAGACAACAGTATATCAAGTATTAAAGAAAACCAAACAAATTCCCTCCCCCCTAATATTTCCTGGCAAAATCCGCCAGTAATATCTTCTCCTCAACCCCATTCAATAAATTACATCCCCGATGGCCAAAACAATTCTTGTCGGCCTAAACGAACTCGCAAACACGACAGAAGTATTTTCACATCGCAATTACGGCCTCAGAGAAAAGAACAAGAGTTCATGAAACATGAAAATGACGGATCGGTAAACGGTCAGTCGAGATGGAGTCTGTCGATGCATGGTAGTGGAGAACAGACATGCGTGGTTCCTGTAAGCAGCATTCATCATCTGCATGGGCGCTTGAGGGAGCTAGATCAACATTGCAGGCATCTTCAATTTATTTTGAAGCAGCAGCAACGACATTCCGAAAATGTGATGCATCGTAAGTATATTTTTTCTAATGCAAAGTATTTTACGATAAGATAAATTTCATTTATGACTAATGTGACAAACGGATTATTTATTGATAATAGATTTAACGTGAATACGATGACTAAAAAATTATAAATGGAACTTTGTACATTACTTGTATTTATTTACGGAATTTTATTCATCTGATCGTCGGTAAGATAAAACGTTTTTAGAACATTTTTCATCTTAAAGTATCGTCCAAAAATATGGGTACAACTGTAATTTTATAAAATTAATATACAGTATGTCCCCGGATTGAGTTTACAAGAGGAAAAAAAAATTTATTTTTGATTTTTCCTCTTGTAAACTCAATCCGGGGTCATACTGTATGTATTTAAATTTCCCTCATAATACATTGTTAAAAAAAAATTAATTCGGAGGCTATGACAAAAAAAGTATGTTAATTTGAAAGTATTTAATTAAATGTCAATTTGACACGCGAAATTGTCAAAAATGTAATCTAAAGAAAACAAAGCTTTTCTTCCTAAATCCTTATTTTAAAAATATAAATAAATTAGAAAACGATGAATGACAATATTCTGTATCCTACTTTATTATCTTTTCTCCTTAAAATTACATTTCACGATCAATTTTAACTTGATTTTTTATTTGAATAAAGATCAGGCATACGTTTTTGTGTTCATAGCCTGCTCCGAACACTTTAATCAGTGACGTAGAAAGAAGTTAATGGTCCCTTTGGATAGTTTTCGCGTTATCACTGAATATTATTTTTGTCACTGCGTATGCTCATGGATCTTTTACCATGGAGTAACATTGTACTATTTAGAGGAATAATCTGTTCAAATAAATATTGAATTTTAATATTTAAATTTTGAAGTATTATATTTACTTTTAATAAACTGACAACACATTTAGCACATCTAAAGTTCATAGTTAGGGGCCAAGGAGGTCAGGGATCCCGACACTATCCTCCTAATTAAAATAAAAATAACTAGACGTCGCCACTATCCGTACCAAATTTGTAAAAAAACTCGCGACAAAATTTTATATAGGAAAACCTTGGGAAAACAACGATTTGAAACGGCCATAATAAGTTATTTACTTATAAAGATAGGGAAGTTCGTCTTTTCATGACGAATATGGAGATTATTTGCCGATGCAAATAATGGCTCGTAGTATGATCACGGTTTTAACTAAAACCTAAAACGCTGTTTTAAGAAATGTCAAATTTCATTATTTAATAATAATAAATAATATCAAATTTATTAATATATGATTTTAAAGCAGAACATAGTTTGTGGTTTGTATTCAAACAAATATTTAAAAAAAATCGTTCTTTAAACATATGGGTGAAATTAAATATTTAAATTTGAATTTGACATTTCTAAAAACAGTGTTTTAGTGATCATACTACGAGCCCAGGAGCCTTGAAAAGGAAATTCATTTGACGAGATAAATATTAATTTTTCAAAATTACTGAATGTTACATATAACCTATTTTCATTTAATAAATAAAAAAACATTGAAAACTTAAGGAACTTTATAGCTTCCGGGCACTCACGTGACGAAGCGAATTAGCCAATCAGAACTTGGGGAGAAACTGTCAGATTGGAGGACGGCAATTTTAAGTTTGTTTTGGTTTATAGCGTATTATGCGTTTTGAAGTTTGTTTTGGTTTATAGCGTATTATGCGTTTTATTTTCATAGTTTGGCAAAAAAATATAAAATAACTCAATACCCACTAAAAACTTCAATATGAAAACTGCCAAACTATGAAAACAAAACTCTTAACCTCTGAACACGCTACCAAAACAAACTTCAGGGTTGCGTTCCAAAACTCTACTACAGAGTACGAAATTACTCAAAATCGTTCCAAAACTAATAACCTTAGTCTCAAAGGGGGCTTGACATTAATGTTGTAATTATAAGTAGTTTTGTTAATTTTTAAAATTTAATTTAAATTTTTTACTCCAACAAAACTCATTCTTCCAAAACACAATACACTTTTAATTTACGGTACTCTTGAATTTGGAAAGCTGCCCAGCTCTCTGACCTTCGATGTGACAGTTTCTCCCCAAGTTCTGATTGGCTAGTTCGCTTCGTCACATGAGTGTTCGCAAGCTATTTGAAATTGTACAAGAATGTAAAACAACTGTATACTGGACGTCATTTATTTTAATTTTATAATTGTATTTCATATTAAAACGTAAAATGTGTTTGTGAAAATAAATATTACATTGCATTTTCCCTACCGATTTTGCGGCAGGGAAGTAGTAGATTACATGACGATTTCAGGAAAACGTTTTAGAAAAGTATGTACTGCAATGTCATCACAAATGCTTTGTGTGAATTTATTTAATATTGTTTTTCACCTGTTTTTTTCAAACTTCGGGGGACCATAACTCGCTTATTAATAAGAATTTTTTCACCAGATAATAGTCATATGTCCAGTTGCAGAAACGTTCATCAATTCCTTGTCCAGTTAGAGGACCATCAAAATGAACAAATTCGAATCAGTTTTCTTGTTCTTATGACATTTAAATTATTGCTGTCAAAAAATTGCGTTGCATTTGTTCGTTTTGATGAACCGTTGATTGATCAAGAAATTGATGAACGTTTCTGCAACCGAGCATTACTTTTTCCTATAGTGACTGTATACATAGTGTGGCCAACCGTCGCCATATTTAGGCAAAATGCGCGGGATATTTGAATTCATATGATGTGATAAGTAAACAAAATTCGATAAACAATTAATGAAAGAGCATATTAAATGGAAACAATATTTATTTTCATTTTAAATCCTTTCAAAGAACTGTTTTCACAACCAACCGCCACGCAACCAGGCATCTAAAATATATACCTTAATATTAGACATTTTAGCAATTTTGACAGTTAAGCTAAAAAAGATGTGATGTTAAAAAATATGTATATATTACTTTGAGTTATAAATATACAAATACACGTGTAATTTAATTATTTGCATTATCTAAAATATAAATATAATATAATTACCTTCAATTCACGTAACAAATCTAAAAATGTCACTTTGTTGGCATAATATCCGCCATATTTAGGCAAATTCGCGCTGACAAATCAAAATCGATCCCCCTGTTGGCCACACTATATACAGAGAATTTATTTTAAAATGCAACATTATATTTCATCACTTCCATGGTTACTCACTATTGTTAAAAAAATGACAGCAATGTAAAATTTGTCCATTTTAAAATGCAACATTATAAATAGTATTGCAGCACAGGAGATACCTCCAAAACTCATCACAAATGGTGTCAATTCTTATTACGACCGACTAGAATATTGCCTCAGAGTGATTGGGGGTATTTTTTTTAACATTTATTACATGAAAGTTATGAACTTTTGTAAACTAAAGTATTTTTAAGATATACAACATTCATGTTTTGATTATTTGTTAATCGTACGTAGGCTAATTTATAGGAAATTAGTTTTGATAATACAATACTACAAATTTTGTATGTTGCATTGTAAAATGTACAAATATTACATTGCTGTCATTTTTTGACAATAGTAAGTAACCATGGAAGTGATTCTCCATATGTTGCACATTAAAATAAATTCCCTGTATATACAGTCACTATAGTTTATCCTATACATTCAGATGAAATTGTAAAACAAAAAATGGTGTAATCCTCCATCTGCTCCTAACCTAAATAAATGTTGTATTGTAATATTGTATGTTTTTGCAGATTGTTGGCAACAGCACCGAGATGAAATGAACGAAATAAAAATGCAACTAAAGGGCCTTCAAGATAAACTCGCACGATCAGACATGCTTGTTAAGGATTTGTATGTAGAGAATACTTATTTGATGGCAAATAATCAGCGATTGGAGCGTCGCTGCCACATGCTTGTGCAATGTAGCTCGGAGAGCACGTCTGTCTGACGAAGACGTACCTGTTTTTAAGTATTTATTATCATCTGCAGTACAGTACACCATTTTTATACTTACATGCAAAAGTATAGTGAGTAAGCGCACAATGTCTGTGCCATGTTGATCTTGTCGGTCCGTTTTGCGTGCCTTTTGACTGTTTTAGAGCCTATCTTCAACACAGCTACATATATCATATTGATATATAGTTACCTATTCTATTGACCTTGTTACAAACCATTTACCTGAGAAACTTGTTACTTATTTTGTAGAAAATCTACGATTGTATTTAGATAACGAGATATTAAGGGTATTTAAATTTTAGTTTATATTTTAATATACATAGATTTATTTCTGTACCACTTAACTCACATGATTATCCAAAGATATTAAAATTCATGTATTCTATGAATATGTTATGTATACTAATGTTTTTGAAAATAAAGTGTCATATAACTAGAGTTACATAAATAGCATATAGTATCAGAGTCAACAACAATTTATTATTTATTTCTAAGTTATAAACAGTTTATAAGTACATTCCATTTACTAGGTAATCTGCATCATGGGCATACGGCGATTTACCACCTCTTCGCATGCGTCTTCGCACGATCCTCAAACGGCAGCCGATTAAAATTGCCATTACGCATGTTAAACATACTCCTGCAATAACAAACATTATCTTATAATATAGCTATTTTTATAGACAAAATATTGGCAGCAACAATGAAACTTTCGCTCTTCCAAATTATCGTCGATTGAAAGTTTTTCAAATTGTCAACTGAAAGTATAGGCTGTCCATTTTCGATGTTTTTTTAGGGTATCTTGGTAAATAGAGCAAAATCGTTCGCACATTTCTGGGTCTACTTTTTGAAAAAAGTTTAATAGTTACCACAGGAATCTTCGATCTTCTTTTGTTTCTGAGTTACAGGCAAAAACTCGTTTTGTATCGTTTTTTAGATAAAGTAAAATGGCATAATTAGATTTTCTGAAAATTCATAATTCTCGAGATATAACACAACTAATGATTTTTTTAAACGGCAACCTATGTTGAAAATAATATCATCGTTTTGCTTATTTTATAAGATTTTCAATGTTATATAAAAAGTCTACATTATTTTGTTTTACACATGAATAAAAGATGAATTATTAATATTTTGGAGCGAGAAAATTGATAATTATTAAGATATAAATGAAAATATCAATAGACACTTACAAAATTGCAATTTGCACGAGCGTCTCTAACGGCAAAGCATAGAAATCACGGTTGCTATGGTTACCCCGTACAAACAAAGACCTGTCATCAGCCGTAGACTTTACACTCTAGCCATCGTTTTAGTTGAATAATCGAATGATCTTCAATATTATCAAACAAAAAAGTTGCCCCAGACACATCTTCTGGTTTTAAACTCATTTTTATTAAACACAACGTACACATCACAATAAAGAATTAGGTTTAACACTGAATAACAGATGCGAATACAATGACAGATAGGAAAAGGGAACGGGACGCAAGACAACGAGGGGAGGTTTGTTTGTATGCATGACCTTCTATATCTCTCTTGCAGTTACGTCAATTTTGTAAGTGTCTATTGCATATCACCATTTGTTTATTTCGATTTCATATTTATTTATTATGTTCTCAAAATTATTCTAAACCAATTATTTTCGGATTTGTTACATTATTATCGACGTCACAGTTGGCTTTGACGTTTGACACAATTCGAAAAAATTGGTTTAATATGCTTTTGAAGTAAATAAATTGAAAATATGAGTAAAACTAAAACAATAAATATTAACAAATGATGAACTGCAATGGATTTTTTCATTTGTTTCTTCAAAATATTCTGTTTTTTGCTCCAAAATATTAATAATTTATATTTTATTCTTGTGTAAAACAAAAGAATGTGAACTTTTTATATATCATTGAAAAGCTTATAAAATAACAAAAAGATGAGACTATTTTCAACACAGGTTCCCATTCAAAAAATTATAAGTTTGTGTTATATCTCCAGAATTATTACGAATTAAAAAAAATCTAATTACGCCATTTTATTCTACCTGAAACACGGTACAAAATGTTACAATATTTTTTCTCTATCATAATAAATAAGAAAAACGAGTTTTTGCATGTAGCTCAGAAACAAAAGAAGATCGAAAATTCCTGTGGCAACTATTAAACTTTTCTAAAAAAAAATTGACCGTGGAATGTGCAAACGGTTTTGTCTAGAAGATACAGGAATGATTTTGGCAGCCATTTTTCTGATATGGCGGAGCGAGCGGCAGCGCCACAAAGTCGCGAATTTGGTAATTTATTTAGGATCCTGGATTTTTTCCAGACAAAACTACCTATTGCTTGGACCATATACCTATTAACTAATATATTGCGGATCCTTTGCTTTTCTTGAAGGAAACACTGTGAAATGGAAATATAATTTCTACATAAGTCTATCTCACACAAACACCCAACCGCGAATTATGCGCATGCTTGGAAACCTTGACTACTATTGACTATCGAGGAAATCATGATCACTTTTTGCGAATCACAGAGTTCTGTTTATTAACGACTAACGCGAAAAATTTTAAATTTAAATTTTAGAAATTAAACAATGTACCTACTATTTATTTTGTTTGTAAATTCTTGAATATAAATATTAGTAATAATAAAAAACATTGACATATTCTAGTGCTAAATTTGAATTAAATAATTTACTTTGTTGTACTGTAAAAATAATAGGAATACAATCTGGTCAGGATTAATTTATTTAGATGACAATAAATTACTGTATGAAACACAAAGCAAATGCTTTCGAAGTGCACCTACAAACAGAAATGAAATCAAACGTCAAAGTCAAACCATGTGCTCTCTCCATCGCCAGGGCAGCGTTGCAAAACCAAGTATACCGAGTTTTGGCATAGAGTATGATGTGTTGTATTTTGGAACGAATGAGAGTTTTGTTGAAGTAAAAAAATTGAAACTAAATTAAAAATAATTTTATAAAACTAGCAAAACTACAACATTAATGTCAAGCCCGTAATAAAAGCACTTTTATGGAGCACTCTCCTCAATATAATGTGTAAGTACGCTCCATAAAAGCGCTTTTATTATAAAAGTATGCTCGTAATACACGCCAACGTATTTTCTTATTTTGAAAATAATTTCTCGACCGTCAATGTAGATTTAAGGAAAAACAATTGTTGGGGATGTCGGTCCAGGAATTAAATAAATTTAATTTTTCTTTTTCATCGACGTTTCGGTATTTATTATACCTTCCTCAAGATTCAAAGAAAATACGTGTGAAAATACAGATCATTATAAGTTATAATGATCTGTATTTTCACACGTATTTTCTTTGAATCTTGAGGAAGGTATAATAAATACCGAAACGTCGATGAAAAAGAAAAATTAAAAGTATTTTCTTATGTTTATTTTCAACAAAAAGCATGTTTTCTTCCTCAAGAAGGCAAATTACTTTCATATGTTGAGAATCGTGAGCATCTACGTTTGAAAATATTGTGGAGTAATTTCTATACCCTCCTTGTTAGTAGAGTAAGTAGAACATCACTTTGGAATAAATTCTGGCTGTTTTGGAACAGTTTGAGTAATCTCTGAGAGTAAGGTTTTGGAACGCAACCCAGCCAGCGACGTTGTCAGCGTTAGCCAATAGTAGTCAAGATTTCCGAGCATGCGCATAATTGCCGGTTGGGTGTTTGTGAGAGATACGCTTATGCAGAAATGATGTTTCCATTTCACAGTGTTTCCTTCACCTACTCTTATGGGAAAGATACAAGCATTAGCAATATATTAGTTAATAGGTATATGGCTTGGACTAATTATTCTATTATTTTTTTAGTAATCTACAAATACTTAGTTCTGCTTACCTAATGTAAGAGATAAGATGGCGCCACCTGGCCTTTCAGCTTCCCCATCCATAAGATCTTCAATATTTTGTTTCAGTTCTTCAGCTCCTGATATATGCGCGTGCGAATGTTCTTTTGCATGATGCGCCAGGTCTTTTTTAATATTCTTTAAGTCATGTTCATGTTCCTCTGATGTTTTTATTACTTCATGTTTCATTTCTTTCTCTTCTATCTTGTGATCAAATTCTTTTGGTTCTCGAATTACTGTGTGATCGTAAGCTTTGGATTCTGCTTGTGTATCTGGAAATATTTTGTTTTGTATGATTTTTAAAAATAAATAAATTTCATTACTTATTAAATCAGCTTTCCAATTCGGTTTTACTGACAGATTTGGTTGATAAATTTGATCTGTAAACATGAATTTGTATCAAGAAAATTGTTAAAATTTAAAAATATACAATTTTTATTACCGTTAACATTTGCTGACTGTTGGACTGGAACTGGTTGCCAGTTATCGTTATTTACATAAGGATTAATGTCACCTAAATAATAGTTATTGATGTATTAAGAGCGTAAGGAGGCTTTTATGGCATGCGACGGGATTTTGAGCTCGAGGCGTAAGCCGAGGGATAAAAACACGTCAAAGGCCATAAAAAGCAAGTTACGCTCGTGGTACATACAAAACTTTATGCACGGACGAAAATTTTCAAATTATGTACATCCAGTATCTAGTGATGCTATGAAAGCGGAGAACAACAGTTTATTGTTTGTTTATTAGTTATGTCATTTGAGTTTTATTTTGTGTATCTCCGTGCTATCCATATAAATATCACAAAATTAATTTTCATTTTGCATTAAAGAATATAAAATTTTTCGATTTGTAATAAAAACTTTTCATATTGCCTGTTTAAATTGTTTACATTGTAGGTTATAATTTGGTTTGACGCTATAATGAGGCCCGCGGGCTATAAAAAGACGTTTATGTCAAAGAAATTCTTGTATAATTGTCAAATTATGTTTCGTCCGTGCATAAAATAAATAATTTATTGTTAAAATTAATAATATACTGAGCAATTTTTAAAAATTGTGCTTACCGTTCATTGGTTGTCGATTTTGCGGCCAGTTATCCGACATTTGATATTGCGGTCTGTAGACATCTCCATAATAATTTTTCTGGTAGTCATTTCGGACGTTCATATCCACGTATTGTGGGCCAGTAGCACTACAAAAATAATTATAATTAAAATATGCTATATAAATATGAAATATGAATGAGTATTTACAATATTTACATTTGATACTACCACTGAAGTATTTAGTTCATAGTTCTATCTAAATTCAAAGCCAATTCAGTGCAGACGTCTACAAGTGCTTCAACTAGGCCTATTCTAATTGAATACTGTGCTGTGAATGAAGAGAATTAAATATCGATACCTCTAAAGAAAAATTATGAAAAGTAAGAATTAAATTTTGTTGTATTAATAAAAAGATTTCTAGTCAATTCTACTATAAAGCCCGAGATATCCACCTCCTAATAACTTTATTTATGGCCGTTTGCACCTACGTAACTTAAATATTAAACTCGGCTTAAATTGATAATATTGCATCGAAATGAAATGACAAATGAATTATAATATATTGCTGTCAAAATTTCGATTTGCATTTTTTTGTTTAAGCCTAGCTTAAAATTTAAGCCTTGTTGGTGCAAATGGGCATTAGAGAACAATTTCTATGGTAATAATTGTTGATACAGTAATATTCATTTAGTTATTCTCCAAATAATTTTTTTAGGAGGCCCTAAGAAAACAGCTTTTTGTAGTACTCGTAGAATATTTTTAACGTCTGTTAAAAAAAGTATACTTTTTTTCATCAAAATGGATTTATAAAGTATGTCTTTTTTTAACACAATAAAAGTGTGGAAAGAAGTGCACTTTTTTTAACGCTACGGAGTGAAATAATGACTTCTTTTTCACACTTTCATTGCAGATGTAAAAAAAAATTGTATGCAACTCGAGTAAAAAGTGTCTTATTTCACTCTTAGGATTTGACGAATTCGCCTGCGGCTCGTTCAGTCAAACTTTCCTATTCATGAAATAAGACTATACGTTTTACACTTGTGCATAAATAACTATTATTCAATTTTACCCTATAAAGTCATGTTTATTTCTTTGGATACGGACCATTAAAGTTGTTGTTTTATAAACAATTTTATTTCGCTAGTGTTTTAAAGAATTTTATTTCCCTAGCGGTTTTAAAATGTCAAATGTTAACCAAAATTGTTGGAATAAACTCAAATATTGAACGTATATCCGCCATTTCGCCAAAAGAAGAATAATAATGTTACAATATTGTAATAACGTATGTCTTTGATTGTTGGAATAAAATATTGTATGGCATATTGAGATGTTAACCTCTAAAAAAACAGTTTCCGAATAATTTATTTCAAAGTCTATTATAATCAATTCAACCCATGCTTTGGCAACGCATAAAAAAAAACACACTCAGCGACTAGATAACCGTAAGCGTTATTTCAAGATTCTGATTTCATTTATAAAAATTTTTTCACACTCAAATTGGAGAAGTTTGTTAGGGCAAAATTGAATAAACAGTTGTATTACACTCGCGGTTAAAATGAATGTTTAACTCGCGGGATTAAGACCCACGCTCCGCGCTCGCGCGCCTAAACGTACTGTTCATTAAACATTCATTTAATCCACAGGTATAATAAATAACTATTAATATTAGTTATAAAATAAATGCAATATTTCAGTGTGTATTATTTGAATATTCTTGAGAGTATCGATATCAACCCATATCATCCCGAAATGTGATAAATAAAACAGTACAATTTTTTTATTAATTGGTTATTTGCAAGTGGAAAGAAAAGCGTTTAGTAGCTAAAAAATATCTATAGTCTATTCCAGTTAAGAATGGACTTGGTGGCGCTTCGGAGCCATCCCGTTTTACACATATAAAACTTATGAATAGTTTTATGTTTCGAACGAGACATACTTGACAGCTCGAATCGTCAAAATTTGATAATTTTTCATTCTTTGGTAAATAAACAGTTACTTATGGCCGTTTGCACCAACGTAACTTAAATATTAAACTCGGCTTAAATTGACAATATTGCATCGGAATGAAATGCCAAATGAATTATAATATATTTCTGTCAAAGGTCAAAATTTCGATTTGCATTTTTTTAAATAATAATAATAATAATAATAATAATAATAAATCTTTATTTAACATAAATAGTTACTATAATATCAGAGAATAACTTAATAAATTTAAGCCTTGTTGGTGCAAATGGGCATTAAAGGAGTATAATAGTGTAATCAGGTTTTCCTTGCGCAAAACTTCCCATTTCATTTTAGACAAAAACGTGTCAAATAAATATTGTAGAGAATTAAATTCTTTACCTAAATCACTAATCAAATTTTATTTTACTTATTTAATAAGCTGTAAAATCCAATGTGAAATTTTATAAATATTGCTCATTTATAGTGACAGCCATGGAATTTAAAAAAAATACAAATAAATAAATGTATATCGTTTGAATTGTCAAAATTTCGACTTTGCAGGTTATATAAAATAAAAATAAATCAAATCTGTGCAATGATTTAGATGTAGATTATGAAAATAAAATATTTGTAGGGACTTAGGTGTAGAATATAAATGTCAGTAATTTTTATTTAAAAATTGAATTTCTGACAGTTAAAACAATATGCACTTCTTTGTAATTTTGTTTAAATTCCATGGCTATCACTACAAATGAGAAATATTTATAAAATTTCAAATTGTATTTTACAGGTTACTAAACATGCAAAATAAAATCTGATTAGTGATTCAGGCGTGGAATTTAATTCTCTATAATATTTATTTGAATCATTTTTGTCTTAAACTAAATGGAAAATTTTCTGATTTCCTATGTTAAACGCCTATGGCCCGCTTTTAATTAACTTCCTGTATAATAATATAGGCAGACTATAACTCTAACTCTTACGACGTTCTAGAGTTGACTGAAACGTTTTGTTTTTGCAACAAATTTTTGATTATTGTAAATTTGGTTCGGTTTAGACCAATCAGAAAGCTGAAATCGTATGCCCTATCTTATCCTTAGTCCATTCTTAACTGGGATAGAGTATAGACGGAATAAAACCTATACATATTTGACATTTTCCCTCGAAATGACATCCACAACGAAAGGCTAAAGTTTGTTACATTCGTTATAAATAACATTGTATAATATTTAAAACTTATGTTAATATTTGTGTGTGAGTAAATACCGGGTGTACATAGAAAGCGAGGCACCCTTATTAACTTCCTTATTTATAAATATATCTAAATGAAAATTTATATGCCCAAATGTAACTTATGTTCCGGTTTAACATAAAGTGGCATCAACTTTCTTATTTTAAACAGAATACATGTATATTTCTATATTTTTGAATTCTACGTTATATTTTGAATACAATTATGTGTCATAAGTCAAATTATGCAGCAAAAAAACTTAAGAACATTTTTTTAAAATTTTTGTGCTAACATTTTTATTAAATTATCAAAATTGTTGGATAAACAATAGGGCTATTGCAAGAATTAAGTACTAAATTTTAAAAGATATGGGCTGGTAGCACAAGCCTTGTTTTAACTAAAACACTGTTTTAAGAAATATCAAATACAAATTTCAATATTTAATTTCACCCTTATATTTGAAGAACGATTTATTAAAAATTATTTGTTTGAATACAAACTATGTTCTGCTTTAAAATCATATATTGATAAATTTGATATTATTTATTTTTATTATAAATAATGAAATTTGACATTTCTTAAAACAGCGTTTTAGTTAAAACAGGGCTTGTGCTACCAGCCATTGTTTTTTAAAGAGCCTCAAAATTGAAAATATCACGAAATATACATTAGATATTATACAATTAAATATTGAAATTTGTGTAATATTTTTAAAAGGTCACGAGATCTGAATCAGAATGTGACGTCAGAATAGATACAGTTTAACGTGACAAATTATCGCCTACTTTTATTTATAAAAAATAACGTAAATTGTTTTTTTGCCCTCCTGAAGTGTAATGGGAACTTTACAATTGTATACACAGCAAGTGTAACATACATTTTACGCTTACTGTGTTGTAACTTGTCTAACTATGCGGTAAAATAATCAAAATACACTAGACGTCTATGGGCATTTAGAAAAGAAATCATCTTTACTATAATAAAGTTCATGTAAAAAAAGACCACCTACTTAAGTTATTTTTTTACTTTAACATTTCCTATATTTAAAATTAATTTATATAAACCAAACTCACGGTAGCGACATCTATCATTATTGTAAAAATCCGCCGTTACCGACATAGTCACCGATCGATATACCTGTCAAATACGCGAGCATTGCTGAAATGTCAAATATCGACACCTACCTATTATTTATTACGAAGAAAACATGAGCAAATAAATATATTATCAGTCATAAACAACGTCTATTATTACAGATAAATTTTTGTTAGAAGAAGTACTCTAATGAAGGTAAGTAAAATCAAATTTGGAAATTGACTTAACCCCAGTATTTTAAACTAACCCTTTTCAGAAGTACAACCTATCTCATTGAAAGAAGTGATTTTCATTATCGTCGGCCAAAAAATTTGATACAATTCTCGTGCGTGAAGTATTTTACAGCGCTTCAGCTAATAAGGCACTCGCCTTAAGGGCTCGTGCCTTAAATAAAGCTGTCGCGCTGTAAAATACAACTTACACGCACTCGAATGTAAATAACTATTCTACGAATGATGTGCTGTATTTACTCTGTCATCACAGGAGTGGGGAGTTGTTGTTCATGACTATTTCTGGTGTCCGTCATGAAAAATATTGCATAAACTTTCATTTAAAATATTTTTAAAAATGTGAAAGAGGCTCATTTCAATAAATACAGAAGCTGTCAGTTTCCAAGTTATACGATTCAATAGAGTATTAATTTTTTTTTGCTGCAAAATTTGACTTGTGGCACATCATTGTATTAAAATGATGCCAAATATGTTAAATTTACGCATATAAATTGTCAGTTATAAATAAGGAAATTAATAGGGGTGCCTTGCTTTCTGTGGACACCCGGTATATTGGGACGATATGGGTTAAACTTTGAATTTGTCTAGAAGCACATATCGTTGCTTGCACAGTGTTCGAGACTATAGCAATCTTACGCTCACCCCCTGGTAGTATCGATGTATTGGCCGAGAGCCAATGCGCGGTGTAGGGTCTGCATTGCGCCCTTATATTTATACCTGTCAGGGGAATCCACCACTTGCAGACCGCTTTCCTTGTGGTTGAATATGTGGCTATTCTTATCTACAATAATCATGTTTTATAAAATTGTATAGTTCTCGTCACCAAAAATTGAGGAACAGTCATAAACAGCTTAACTGCGCCATTACTTAAGTTCACAAAGAAACCTAAAACTTCTGCCCATCATAAATAATAAGACTGAGTACTGTCACTGTTAACTAAAACAATTTGCGGAGTACCGTACTAAATTATTTCGTTCTAGTTTTATAGTATTAACGAAAATGACCTCTAGAGGCAGCACTGTATTTACAATATGGCCGACGTAGTGAGCCATATGAAAATAAACCAATAGCTTGCGGACACTCACGTGACGAAGCGAATTAGCCAATCAAAAACTGGGGAGAAACTGTCAGATTGAAGGACAACGAGCTGATGTTTGTTTTGGTTTTTAGCGTATTATGCATATTCTTTTCATAGTTTGGTAAAAAATATAAAATAACTCAATACGCACTAAAAACTTCTATATGAAAATTGCCAAACTATGAAAACAAAACGCATAACCTCTAAACCACGCTATAAACCAAAACAAACTTCAAGGCTGCGTTTCAAAACCCTACTCTAGAGTATGAAATTACTCAAAATCGTTCCAAAACTAATAACCTTACTCTCAGAGTTTACTCTTAACCTGTTCCAAAACTGCCAAAGTAATATTCCACTTACCCTACTATCGAGAAGTGTACAGAAATTACTCGACAATATTTTCAAACATGGATATTCACAATTCTCAACATATGAAATAATTTGCCCTTTTGAGGAAGAAAACACGCGTTTGGTTGAAAATAAACATAAGTAAACACAATGGGTGGAATTCAGTGGGTTGTATTAAAGTCTGTATTAAAGCTTGTATTAAGTATATGGCAACATTGTAATATTTCCCAAATCTATCAATGAGATTCAATTGTGATATAGAAATTTTACCGCAGGGAAAAGTAATACAGATATCCTTTATTCAAATGAAGAAGTATAATTGTAAATGGAAGGTGTAAAAGGAAACTTGCAAAAAAATAGCAACATTAGGTTAGAAATATGTCAAATTTTCATACCTGAATGTTAATGAATTTTAAAATATATCAATCCCCGTTTTGATCAGTTTTGATATATGTCCTTTTTTATCGTAATTGTATGGCTTTCTTACTTCTATTAATAATATTTTTTTCTTTATTTGATCCTTTGGTCCTTCACTTTTTTCTGACAGGTATTACAAAGTTGCCAAAATATTTTTGACAAAGAACTGTTTTAGCTTAAAACACGCTAATACAACCCACTGAATCTCACCCAATGGCCTGTATTACGAGCACACTTTTATAATAAAAGCGTACTTTCACATTATAAGGAGATTGCTCTATAAAAGCGCTTTTATTATAAACACGCGCTTGTAATACGGGCTTGACATTAATGTTGTAATTATAATTAGTTTCGTTAATTTTTTAAAATTATTTTTAATCTAGTTTCAATTTTTTACTCTAACAAAACTCATTCGTTCCAAAACACACTACACTCTTAAATTACGTCATCCTACTCCAATATTCGGTATTCTTGATTTTGGAACGTAGCCCAGCTCTCTGTCCTTCAATCTGAGAGTGTCTCTCCAGTTTTTGATTAAAGGACGGGGAGCTGAAGTTTGTTTTGGTTTATAGCATATAATGCGTTTTGTTTTCATAGTTTGGTAAAAAAATATAAAATAACTCAAAACCCACTAAAACTGCCAAACTATGAAAACAAAACGCATAACCTCTAAACCACGCTATAAACCAAAACAAACTTCAGGGCTGCGTTCCAAAACCCTACTCTAGAGTATGAAATTACTCAAAATCGTTCCAAAACTAAACCTTACTCTCAGAGGGGGTTTGACATTAATGTTGTAATTATAAGTAGTTTTGTTAATTTTTTAAAATTATTTTTAATTTAATTTCAATTTTTTACTAAAACAAAACATATTCTTCCAAAACACACTACACCCTTAAATTACGGTACTCTTGAATTTGGAAAGTTGCCCAGTTCTTTGACTTCGGTCTGACAGTTTCTCCCCAATTTTTGATTGGCTAATTCGCTTCGTCACGTGAGTGTCCACAAGCTGCAGGAATGACACAAAAGAAGATAAAGTATAACCCACAAGATGTAGGAAATAGCACAAAATGTCACTTTACCCATTAGATAACTTTATAATTTTGTCACCAGGTGGCTACGAGTTCATTTTCTTTGCCAATAGGAGCGGTTAAGCTGTTTATAAATGTACCTCGATTTTTGGTGACGTGAACATTGTATTTTTATTCCTCCTCACCTCCATACGGCATGTTGGGCGGTATAGCAGGCATTTGATTAGCCTGATGGTTAATCCAGTTATTGTTATTTGAAGGCCTGGGAGCCACAAATGGCTGCTGGGGTTGAACTTGCACCATTGAGGCTTCGTTATACGGCTGTTGGCCCAGAGACTGAGCTCTAGGTTCGGGAGCGGGCCGTATGAAGTCAGTATTGTCTCGAGATACGTCCACTGGCGCTGCTACTCGCGGCGATTGTGGAACTACAGGTTGGTTTTGTTGGTAGTTGTCGACTAGCAACGGTGGCAGGGCTTTTCTTAGTTGATTCTATAAAGAATAAAAAATACCCAGTACAATAGCTATTTGTGTATTAAGAGCGCAAAATGCTACATTGTCGATTGAGAGTGTCCATTTGCGCTCGAAACACACACATGATTTTTTTCTACAGTCGCCACAATGGGGTCCTCCACCATAACAAAAAATAATAAAATGTACACTTTATACTTACAGTACTGCACAATAAATAACGATTGGCTAATACAAAAGATACGGTTTAAACTTAAAAAGGCTTTTAAATGATTATATCGTTACATTAGCCATCTATTCCATAAAAAAAAAAACAAAATTAGAGCGTGGAAGCGAGGATTTGTGATGATTTGATGAGTTTTTGTAGCAAAATGTGTGGTTAGTTGTCACGCCTGAAAATATTAACAAATATTTCAAGGAATTTGTGATTATATAGACATCATGTGCATTGACTGACTTTTCGCAATTATTTAAGTAACGAAATAACTAATAACTTTATTGTAATCAAAATAAATAGTTAACTAGAGATCAGATGTCAGTACGACTCGCAACTATCCTACCGCCATCTGTGTACAATCATTCCTATTACAAAACAAAACTGTTTACATAATTTATTTTATATTTAATTTAATTTTATCGTTATTTTCCATTCTTCTTGAGTTTTTATTCAATCCAATCTAAGCATTTTTACTTTCGTTTTTGTAAATGAATGCCCTATTTCATTTTCACAGCACTGTGGCATTTTGCTAGGTTATGTTAAATACCGACAGAACATATGTCAAATTGACTTGTGAACGTGATAAATGTGTAATTACAGTGCCATTAGTTCCTAACTAAACATTTTCATTAAGAATGTAGACAAGTGACATTTCTCAACATTGTATACTTAGAAATTTGGACAGCGTGCGTTTTTTATACTTTGTCGCGCATGAGCGGCAAAGTGACATTTTGCGTTGACAAAAGAGAGCGCAAATGGCTACTTTCTATAGTGACTGTAGAAAAAAAAAATTATAGTGAGTTGAATTGTTGCTTACGTTTTGTTCGTAGATATTGTTCCTGACATTGGGCAATTGTAAAGGCGGAGGTGGAGGAGATGGCGACACTGTCGTTCCTAGATCCGGACATCCGAGTTCAGGAGCTTCGTCGCTTCCGTCCGAACATTGAGGGATCCCGTCGCAAGCGTTGTAAATGGCGATACATTCCCCAGATGTGTGGCATTCGAATTGGTACCGGCTACAATGTCTCCCTAAAAAATGCGTCATTCAAGATTTAAATAGTTATTTATGTAACAAGTCGCTGTCACATAAATTTTAAGCTAGTCTTAAACAAAAAGTGCAAATCGAAATTTTGACACCAATATTTAATTACTCATTTGACGTTTCATTTCAATATGATATTGTCAATTTAAGGAACACTTAAAATTTAAGCGTCAGCATTAATTTCTTTTCAACAATTTTTTACGAGTTTTTTTCACTACTAGCTACACAGAGGTACTTTATTGACCGAATAGAGTGCCGTGAAATTGAATCTCAACCCGTCCATGGTTACCGGTATATAATTTTTCATTATTAACCGATAATAAGTTAATAATGAATAAATTTACATTTTTTGATAATTCTGTGACAGTTTTAAACCGGAAATGTTTATAGCAAGTATAAGTATAACCAAGAGACTTTATTTATTAATATTTTATGCATTTAAATGGTTGTTTAAACAGCTTAATTCAATATTAAAAATTCGGATTAATTTGAATATTCTTTTTTCGCGTCGAGAACATATTAAATACTTGACATTTCTTTCATGTTAATTTCGCTTATTCAATGTAAGAAAAACAGTATTTAAAAATAATACTTTTAAATAATATTTGTGATGTAACAAGAAATAATACAAATGATTGAACCGTGCAACCAAATACTAAATACTGTGCAATCACAATCAGATGATACAACCTGTCAATGAGTACATATGTGTAAGCATAGCATTCGGAGAGCGACGAGCCCAGAGTCGAATAAAGATTGTTAAATCATGTTGTGATGCTTTTTAATCTAAACCTGTCCCGAACAGAACAGTAAGTTATTGTTAATTCGGTAGGTGTATAACTTAAATCTTCACTAATCATGATTATTTTTATAAAACTGTCACAATGAAATGTTTTTGTTTTATTGTTTTAATAAACAATTTTACTAGGCCAACTATGCATGAATTGTGCCATCACATTTAAAAGTAAAATGACGTTATGATGGGATTAATTTCATAAATAATTATTAAAATTACGTGCTAGTAGTGAAAAAAATAGTATATATACCACGGTTATGAAGAGCATTATTGCCCTCGCGAATTATAATTCCTCGGTTCCCTCGGGATTATAATCTTTTCGCTCGGTCAATAATCACTCTTCACAACCTTGGTGTATAATATACTATTGTTTATCAAATGTCAGTCCTATGAAAATCGCCTAACTATTTCAATGAATTAAATGTTTAGAAACAATAAAATTTGTAATTACATATATTTCACGGTATCCTAAATCGAGTTTTCGCGGCCTTGATGTGAAATAATCCAAACATATTTCATATATGCGATTTTGATGCAATTTCCCATTTTTATATTTTTGTTATGTAATTTAAGTTTTTAGTCATTTTAACTTTATGAGAATTACTATACATATAAAAGAATGTTTAGGGAATCCAAATTTTCGACCCGGAAATCGATATCTCAATTAATTAATTTTCATAATATCGTTAACCAAGAAATAATTATTAACGACTGCATTATAAATTTGATTATTTTTTGACATTTCCTAAAACCTATGAAAAGTATTTATTTTGCCCTGTCAAAATTATGTTCTAGTTGTCAAAACAGGCTTGCCAACTGCACCATGTAAATGAATAAAACTAGTTAATTACGACAGTAGATGGCGACACAGTAGCAACACAGTGACTTTCCGTTGTTTGGAACAAATTTGTAGATCAAAAAATAATCTGATTAAATATAATTCGAGAGTTCGATAAATTAGAAAATAATTCTTTAGCTTCTTTCTTAAACTTATTGTCTGGCAATAAGTTTTCGAGAAATATTTCAAATTATTTTCAATTTATTCTCTTTCTCTTGTTATATTACTACTGAGAATTTTATGGGAATGAGTTGGATAATTTTTTTGTTATCAATAGAAAGGAAATAGCAATTTGGATTTGGATAAGAAAGCAGTTATTAGGAAAAATTGCATAATTTAATCGTGAGAAAAAAGCCGCATCATGTACTCGTTCAAAATCAACATTCAATTTGCGGTCTTCTTGTTTGCAGTTATTTCTTCAATTTTTTTAAAGATTTGTATATAAAAATAATTCCTGGTAGTTGGTAGCACATCTAATTGTAAACAAAAATACAAATAACTTTAATCTACAGGATCCCGGTGCGTAACGGACAACATCCTTAAATAGTAATCAAGGATATGATATTAAATTAACCACTATAACATCCAATTATAATTTTCGCGTGATCTTTACTATTGCGTTGTTTAAATTACATGCTTACTTGTTGGAATAACCTCCGAGGCAGTATAAAATGATTCGGGATGCTCCCAATTGAATAATGACTCTTTAAAAATAAGTTTTGCTTGACCTTGAAACATCATAACCAAACATAGTAAAACAACGGACATAACGGTAGGTAAACAAACCCGATTAAAACAAGTGAAATTTATCTTTCAAACTTTGTAACAATGGCGAATATATTCTAATCTTTTGTTTGTTTTATTTTACAAAAAAGAAACTAGAGACATAATGTAATTTCTAAATTTCTTTTCATCATTATAAAGTGTGTACAGCTACTAATTTGTGAATTTCTTTGTGATTGCAGAAAATTATATTTTATGAATGATATACAGGTGATTCACAACTTCACGTACAAACTTTAAGGGCTTATAGTACTGATCAAAATAAGTAAAAAAGTTTAATCAAAATGGAGATGGCAATCGTTGTGACGTAGATGTACTACTTTCAATATAACTAACTTTTTACTCAATTTTCTGTTATGGTGG
This sequence comes from Ophonus ardosiacus, assembly GCA_943142095.1. NCBI lineage: Eukaryota > Metazoa > Arthropoda > Insecta > Coleoptera > Carabidae > Ophonus > Ophonus ardosiacus. Next base: position 82,669,228 of record OW964823.1, read on the forward strand.
AGGACCCTATTGGACAACCGGAAGTAGTAGTTTCTTAAAAAAATCTTTTAAATTTTATTTTTGGAAATTTATGTTATTACAATTTTCAAAGAATACAAAATTATCTATCCTACAGTGAATATTTTTATTATATCTTCTATAAATTTAGAAATAGTGATTTATAAATATATAAAAAAAATCCATTGTAAAATGAATCAAAAAGCCCATGGAAACCAGTTGAAAAATTAAAATGTTTATATTTGACATAAATGTCAGTGTCAAAAATCCAGAGACATTACTGAAGGCTTTTTTTGGGAAGTACATTTAATATTTCTTATTTTATCATTAATTAAATATTTAGAATTATAAATATAGCTGCCGCACGTTAAATTGACACTGTTCTTGAATGGTATAAAAAGAATTGGGATTTATTTAAAAGTCAAAGTATGTTCGGTACCAGTGTCAACTAAACATATATTTCATTATATACCCTTCAGAAATATCGCCAATCTTGTCAATGAATTGGACGAATATCGAACATTTAGACGAGTAGGAGAAAATTTGTTCATAGAATTAATTGAAACATAAAGAATAGTTATAATTAGATTTTTTTTGTGTGTACCTGAAATGTTAAATATAATACTTATATTGCCTAATATGAAATTGGCGAGAGGGACTGTTGCTGGGTAAACCGCTGGCATCAAGTTCCGCCCACCCCTGCGCTCTTAAAACAGACAGAGTATAGACAATATTTTGTTCGATCACTATCTTTGTCAGTTTTCTTCGATTTAAACAAAATGCCCTATATTTCTAAGAAACATTTGAAGATCAGACCTAGGTTGATTAAGCTTTTTTTACTCATTTTGGCTCAGCAAAAATACTTATGTAAAATAAATAGAATTAGTGTGAGATGTACTACGTACAACATATTTTTAAAGTACATTCGTAAAAACTCAATTTTAGCCATATCAATTTACAAATTATTATAGCGGTCTTAAGTGGGGGGTTCATCATCAAAAATTACTTTTGTCCGGTCTTTAACTGACTAAAGTAGTGCTTCAAATGACGATAGTGGTTTGATGCTTAGAAGTGAGTAGTACAAGTACATCGAAACGATTGACAGCTATTTGTCAATAAAAAAAAGTGAATGGAATTGACAAAATAATTGAAATTGCTAGCATTTATTGATAATTAATTTATTATCTGGCTTACACTTAAGATATCAATTTATTACTTACTGATAATCAATAGTAAAGATGGCCAGAGTATAACACCTTGTCAATTGTCAGTTTTGAGTTTCTAACAAGGAATGCAATAATGCAAATTCGTGATAATAGTAAAAGTTAAATTCCATAGAAATTATAAGTTAACAATAATTAGTCCAAGCATGATAGTAGCTTGATTTCTTCTTTACGCATGTAAATTTACGATACTCATTAAAAATATATCGCAACAAATAGGTTAGGTGCAACATTTAATAGTGTTTTAAGTGATTCCCAGCCGTGGACAATAGAAGAAATGTGTACACGAAAGTTGGTGAGTACAAAAAGGTTTATTTACTATTGATGACGTTTTCGCATTGTTGAAATGGGAATAAAGCGATATAAAGTATGTCGTTAGTATGTAAACGATCTTTTAAATACTTGTAAGGACCTCTTTCTCATATCATAACAACGTGCGTGGTTTATTGTTACTGAAGGAAAACGAAACTGAATTTGACTGATGTGAAAATAAACATTTGAAAAGTACATTAGACTAACCAATCCAATACACAATTTTTTAAATATTTACAAAAAGACTGGCCAGTATTACGAGTGCACCTTTATAATAAAAGCGATTTTATGGAGCATGCTTCCCATTCTCATAAGAATATAATATAAAAATCTGTTGTTTCCAGCACAAGACCTCTCGCCATTTCCATTTCATGTTATATAAGTATTGTATTGCAGGTAGCTATCGAACCGTCGTTTTGTACACAAAAATTACAGAACTTTACCCAAATATTGTTTTTATTGTATTTAACATGTCCTCTGCACAACGATTCTAATTATATCCATTTTTCATTGTATGAGGAAGTTTCTAAATGTCAGGGATTCTTCCAATTCATTAGCTAGATTGGCGGTATTTCTTATCGATGTATGCATTTTGCCTACAAATTTAAATATTTAATTAATGAAACAATAAGATTATATGTACTTCCCAGAAAAAGCTATCAGAATGTCATTAAAACTGTTGATTTTTGACACTGACATCTGCCATTTACAAACTATGTTATAAACATTTGAATTTGTCAAGTGGTTTTCTTAGTGCCTTACCTTTGCGATTAGATTACTCTATATATTATAGTGTCTTTATCTCTAAATCTATACAAGATATAATAAAAATTTTAAGTGTATTAGATGGAGAATTTTATGTTCTTCAATTTTTGTACAAACAAAAATTTCTAAAAAATTATATTTAGAAGAATTTTTCTAAGAAACTACTACTTCCGGTTGTCCAATTGTTACCAAAACCTTTTCAGCTCTTCCCAGGAATGTAAGATTGAGGAATTCATAGTTAAACAGGTCTTAAGTTTTATAGTTTTTGAGGAATCGTCCCTCCAATATCCAGACATACACACACACACATCCACACACACACGCACGGACATTTTAAAAATGTATAATTGGATTCTAGGGACCTTAAATCGTGCTTATTCACTAAAATCTGGATATGCGAATTTTGGCATGAATCCAATACCTCTCTTAGCGAGAGGTAAAAATCTGATGTGGCCAACAACACAATTCCTCCTGCTATTGAATGTTTATTAATATAAATACATACCTACATATTTACTAATGCTGCAACTATTGCTTTATTTATTACTTTCTTTTTAAAATGTCACCATTATTAATTTGTTGTGATTAATTTTTAGACAGTGACATTTATCTGTCAGTTACATACATTTGAAATAAACTGTGTAACAAAGGAATTGTTTATCTTTAAAACATAAGCTCTGGGATTTTAAAAAAGATTATTTTTTAATTGGAGTAACGATGATCGACTGGAGATTGATGTCTGGAGAAGAAAATAAAGTAATCGGAAACTGCAGTCAGTACGGTTTTATTTGATTTGAACCTACGTTTCGACCATTACAATGGTCTTCAAGTTGTTATTTTTTAAATTTATTTGTAAAGCATAGAAATAATATTAAAGTATACCTATAGAAAATTTAATAATTTAATTTTTATAATGACATCAAATGAAAAATGATATTTAATGGTATTTTTTGAAGAAAAACTATTATGAGTAAAGTATCATTTCCGGTTATTCGATTTACACCAAAATGTAATAGTTTTTTCCATATTAGAAGAGGGTGGAAATACAAGGTTTCAGAATTTTCTGAGTTAGAGCGAAGACAAAATCCGTAAACTAATACACACATATAGACAACGTTGTGAAAATGCTAAAATTGGATTCTAGGGATCTTAAAACGGGGTCATTTACTAAAATCTCAACATACAATTTTTTCCACGATCCCTATACCTTCCTAACCAAAGGTAGCAGGAGGTAATAATAGCTATATGTGTGACGTAGATGTTAAGGGGTATGAAAAATGAAAACTAATAATAATTATTAACTTTTTCAAACTTTGATAGTCCCTCATACATATTAAGGTATAGATTTAATATAAATGACCAATGTTCTAATTTGTTCACAATTTTAATTAATTTGTATGCAATGTCTAGTTGTGTAAATAATGTTTTAGTTTTAAATGTTTATGCATGTTGGTATGTAAGAATTTGTTATTTTTCGTATATTTAAGAAGTGTGGCATGACATGTTACAAAATTTATATAAATAATATTTTGAAAGCGGAAAGTTATATAAAAATAATTAAAATATTTGGAACAGATAAAATTTTTGTGCTAAATCTAACTAATTACCGTGGCTACCATTTAAAAATACATTGGAATTATTAAAAAACAACTGAATTTGTTACTTTAGTCATAGCTTAATCACCCCTGATTAAGTAAATACTACCAGTCAATAAACATATTTAGTACAAAGAAGTTTTTATAACATTTTATGGTTTTATTCTTTATTTTTATGTTTTAATAGATTTAGATAATTTATAGTAGCACTATTAAATTCTTATCTTATCTAGAATTACTTTTTCGGTATTTTTGAAAATGAAATTTAAAGAAAACAATAAAAATCGGCAAGTTTAAATAAGATAATATGTATACTTGGTTTCGTACATTTAGAATTTATCCGAATTTACTCATTCAGACCAGTTTTTGATTGAAAAATATTTATATAAGTTGTAATTATTTGGTTATTAAAAGTACAGAATCTATTCAAAATTGCAAAAAAGTAGATGTTTCATTGAGTGGGGCCAGAACAATGGGAGATTCCACCATTTTTTTTTTTATAATTTCATCTGAAAATATTAGGAAAACTAAGACTATTGATGAAAATCCGGCGAAAAAATTCCTATTAATAAGCAAGTTATGGTCTCCCGAATTTTGAAAAGATTGACGTGACGTCACGCTTATGTGTTTCTTTATCAAACTGTTTTCATCATGGCCCTAAATGTTCTTGAAATATGTGCTATTTTAACTTATATTTACATAAAATAAATGAATATTATAATACTATATAAGTCTACATACTTTATAATTACAGGTGTATTTAAATTATTAAGTTTAATGCAAGAAATTTATGTTAAAATAAAAACTGTTTGAAAACTGCAGTACAGGAATGTTAGCCCCTTTCGAATTTGAATTTCTTAACTTCCATTGGTAGTAATCCCCACCTCCTAACACGCTATTTGTTATGCATGTATAGGCGGTCTTTTGGTCGCCAATCAAAATATTATATGTAGATTTCATATTCGTGTCGAAGCGCTATAACAAAAAAACTTTTTATTTCCGAAATATCTCAATTATACCATTTCATTTCTTTATTATTATTTGTTATTTAGCATACATTCGTATTTTTTACTATTTTCCTTTAATTCGGTTGAGCTGGAATCCCCTATTATTAAGTATACCCCTATTTTTGGAAAGTAAATACTTTGTGTCCTTGATTGACAAAACTTTATAAATATTTTGAATATAGACTTATATTTGCCATGTTGTTTTTTCGTTTAAATATGAACTTAAAATCATTTCGATTAATTTAAAAATGTATAACACTTTTCTGAAATACTATTTTTGTACAAAATGAGAAGAGTCGAATTATTTTCTACATCCTACATAAAATAATTGAAAAATATTCAAAACTTTATAACGGTTGATTTAAATAATAGATCTCGACAGAAACAGTTGAAAATCGTGTGGGACGATCCTTAAGAACACGAAATGTAAATTACTATGTTACTCACAGATATTCTGCAATTTATTATCAAAATAAAAATATAAAAATTTATCACTCATCATTATTCATCTGCGGTATTTGCACTGAATTTAATTTATTTGATTTTTGATCATATTTATATTTTACATGAAATTGCGAAATAGCAAACAATAAGTACTAGTTTACGGAAAATTAAAATGTAATAAGAAACAAACGAATTCATCAGTTGATTATTATATTATTAACAGTTTGTCTTTAAGTTTTAAGCATTGAAACATTATTCAAATTATTTTGATTTAAATATGTCATTGCCTACGACATCCAGATGAAAATATTAAAATTAATTGAACTGAACGATATTTTGAAAACTAAATTAGAAGATTGGCAATTGAAATAAACAATATATAATTTATAATTGTGTTCTCCATTTGTTTTACTACAACTAATTAGGGTCCCCACAACACGTTTTTACTAATGAAGTGTGTGTGTGTGTGTGTGTGTATGTGTGTGGGAGTGTGTGCGTGCATGTGTGTGGTGATTTTTTCTCCACGATAACTCATACACTAAACTTCCAAAAATTTATATTTTCCGTATTTAAGCTTTCCAAGTATTAGTGTATACCTGTAGAAAATTCAATAATTTTTAATTTTAAGTAAAGTGCCATTTCCAGTTATTCGATTTATACCAAAGTCTAATGGTTTCTGTCCATATTAGAATAGGGTCGGATTACAAGGTTTCAGAATTTTCTGAATGCTACTATTTGAGTTAGAGCGTTGACAAAATCACTACACACACAGACATTATTGTGAAAAATGTTTAAATCGGATTCTAGGGACCTTAAAACGTCAAAACCTTTATATGCGATTTCTAGCACGATCCCTATACCTCCCTTACGGCAGGCGGGAGGTAAAAATACCTAATAATCCGATGCCTACGTAAATAATTCCTAGCTGGGCATTACTTTGTTTGGTAACATCCAAAATGGATAAAAATCAGTTTAGGCACTTTAAATTTAGGAAATTCCTAGCTAGGCAACGGTTTAGGAATCGGTGGTGAAATCGGCAGTTAGATAACCAATCAAAATAAAAACCCCTAACGTTAAAGCGTAAACCCAATTTTCCACTAAATTTCCATCGATATCTTCTTCAGTCGAGTACCCATGTAAGACGTAGAGAGTTCTCCACTGGAGATGGTAATCTACTAACGGCACCTGGACTTTCTTACTTTTCGTCGTCTTCAGTTGCCTACAGTCGCGTCTAGGCTTACAGTTAGCGAACTTCTAACAGAACATACTCTCTGTTCATTGCGTAACCAAGTTGACTTGCTCTTGCTGTTGTTGATTCGATTGTCAGTTGTTGTTGCTCGTTGATAAGTTGTGAAATGGCGTCCAAACTCAGAAGGGCTCCGCTTTTTAGCTACAGTGATGGGATTTGTGTGTCTGTTTTGTGTCCGGTAAGTTCGATTTTTTATTTGTTTGATTGTTTGGGTTTGGAAGGTCACTAACTAATTAATTATTGTAAAGTAATATACAAATGGATTTATAGGTTGTATTAAAATAAATTGGTTTTATTTGAAATGTTGCATTAGTCAAATTGAAATTTATAATGATATTGTTATTATATTGATTTTAATGTATTATACATGTATAATATAAATTATTCCTGCGTGTAGGTAATAGTAGGTATAATAAAATGGCATAAATCTAGATACTGAAATTGAATTTCAGGTTAATTAGATCTATTTACCTATGGAATAATAAATAAACTTTAAATAATAATAAAATAAATAGTTACGAGTGTTATTAGATAAGTTCGTGCAAAATAGAAGTTCTTTAAAAAAAAAATTAAGAGCAATGCGTAATAGTTATTTATGTATTGAGAGCATAAGGAGGCTTTTATGGCCTGCGGCGGGATTATGAGCCCGAGGCGTAAGCCGAGGGATAAAAACACGTCAAAGGCCATAAAAGCAAGTTACGGTCGTGGTACATACAAAACTTTATGCATGAACGAAAATTTTCAAATTATGAGTGTTAGAAAAATTATATCGAAAAGAATTTGTCCTCGTACATCCAGTATCTAGTGTTGCTATGAAAGCGGAGAACAACAGTTTATTAGTTATGTCATTTGAGTTTTATTTTGTGTATCTCCGTGCTTTCCATATAAATATCACAAAATTAATTTTCATTTTTCATTAAAGAATATAAAAAATTTCGATTTGTAATAAAAACTTTTCATGTTGCCTGTTGAAATTGTTTATATTGTAGGTTATAATTAGGTTTGACGTTTCATTATAGCCCGGCGGGCTGTAATGAGGCCCGCGGGCTATAAAATGACGTTTATGTCAAAGAAATTCGTGTATAATTGTCAAATTATGATACGTTCTTGCATAAAAATATCATATGGCAACGTTTACCACCATTTCCAACTTTGTATAATGGTTAATGCTTAAGAACTTAGAGCAATGCGTAAGAACAAGAGATAGCTAAATTCTAACCTGATCTGTCAATTGTCAGTCTATTTTCTAATTATTAAATTTTTAATTTTTCGGTATGGATATACTCGTAGATACAGAAAATGATGTATGTATATAACATATTAAAGAAAGAAGAATTGCTGCTGCAATGGCAGTCTGCTAAACAACAAGTAATAAGGGAAAAATTGTGACATTACTGTTGAATTAGTCACTAAACAAAGTAGCTGAAATGGTATCCTAGTAAAAGGCCATCATGCATTAACCCTTAAGCACTAATCATATTCGGTGGAAATGAGACTTAACTGACATTTATACATAAAAATTGGTACCTACGCGATCCTTTAAATGTTATAAATTCTAAAAAGAACAAAAACTTTATTGTAGTGGGAAACCGTAAATACTTGTTTCCTTGAAAGAAACAATAAATAGTTTTTCTTAAAAAAAAAGTCCAATTAATGTTATTAAAGAACATTAAATTCTCTAAGGGCCAATGTTACCATCTCTGGTTAAAATTTTAACAACCAGTTAAATAAACAAAACCGAATCGAAATGAACCGTCAAATGACATATTTATAATTCTGTCAATAAACCGATTTAATATTGTTTATTTAACTGGCAGTTAATATTTTAACCAGAGATGGTAAGATTGGGCCTTACTTATATTTATATTCTTCCCTATACCTTATGCTCTATAGATTTAGGAATATTAAAATATACAGAGTGAGTCAAGTGTCAAATTTCAGGAATATACAGTGTACCCTACTCAGAATTGCCACTACTGGGATCTCGTAGCACTATATACGGGTTGCATAAAACATTGTTAACTTTAATCACGATGTTAACTTTGACAAGGCTTAATTTTCCAATGTATTTTTGATGCGTATCTATGGTTACACTGTGTAGTTAACCACATGATCAGTTAACAACGCTTTATGCAACCGGCCCATGGTGTTTAAATTAAAAGTGATAAATAATGTGAGCATATCAATTCACTCCATTAGACACGAGTTCTTTTTTATTCTTTTTTTTAACGTCTCAACAGGATTAAATCCCATACTGAGTAGGTTCACATACACAAACTTCCATGCCTTAGTGGGATTCGTACCCAGAACCCCGAATGCATTCATGACTAAAGAGGCGTTGCTGTAACCATTGAGCCACTAGAGCCGAGTTGTTAAACCAGTCAGAAAATATCTGGAGATCCATGGATATATCTTTGATTTTTTTTTTTATATATAAATAAATAAATAAATATATCATCACGGCATATTACCCATTTCTGGGTGTGCCAGTATCTACAACACATGTAGACATCGGTAATGATGACGATATATTTTACCGTGTGGGCGCTTACTATACATTTTCGAAGTTTGGCACTTTCCTACTAAATCATTCTGTATATGAAATAATGTTGTAACAAATCTCACAGCTTGTGCTTTTTCAAGGAAACCAATAGGGTTGTTTCAAGAATTTTTTTATGACTTGTAAGTACTAAATTTAAAAAAAACATTGTTCTTTAAACACCTTCACTAAATATCCATGAGATATGTTGAAATTTGTGTAATATTTAGTAAAATCACGTCATCTACAACAGAATGTGACGTCAGAGTACATCTTTTATTTCTATAAATAACGTAAACTGTTTTCCTATTGGCTATGAATGACGTGTTGTATGTACTTCGACGTCACAGGAATAGGGGGTTGTTTTTCTTGACTATATCTGAAGCCAATCTTTTTATTTAATTATTTACGAAAATAACATGAAATTATTATTATTTTATTACTATGAAAAATATTGCATAAACTTTCATTTAAAATACTTTTTAAAAAATGTGAAACCGGCTTATTGGGAAATTGAAATCGTTATCGATTTTTCCTTATGTATCATACATCGCATTTGAAACGCAAGGCATAAAAATGTTAATGAATGTTTATTGATCAGATTAATTATAATTTATTGATGTGTATTTAAAGAGAAATCCACATTAGAAATAAAATAAGTATCTTTAATTCAATTAGATCAGTTTCTCTTATCATTAAAGATATCACTTATTAAAAACTACGACTATTAATAACATTTCCAATGCTTTAACACATTTCACAATATAAACTGGCGACTTGACTTGCTCCAAATAAAATACTGCTTTAATCTCTTTATCTACGCTATTTGTCTCAAAAAGAGCGCCGTCATTTTTGTTTAAATACTTGAGCTGAACTATTTTCGCGCTGTTCTTTTGTCTTTGTTTATTTAACCAAATCGAAAGGCTTTTTTTTAGAGATTTACGGAAAAAGAAAGATCGTGCCACTTGAAAGTTGGGATTTGCATACAAAAACGAAACGGTTGCTGAATTTTACAGTCTATTACACAATTTACAACGGGTGATTGTGTTATCTTTACTCTGTAATCATATTGCACTGATAAAAATATTAATATTGAAAATTTTTGGATAAGTGTACCGTTGATCAATATTTTATCTACGGACTAACGGTGAATTCAGCTGGGGGTGTTACAAATTTTTCTTAATACCATACTGCTACTATGATATAACAAGACTAATAACAAAAGTTAACAGTCGCCTACAATTAAGGATCAAGCGTTCCTAGCAAAATAACAGCACCTTGATGGTATATGATATAGACCATTCCAGAATGACGTCACCTGCCCCTCACAGGATTGATTTTAACCTCACTTTTGAATATTTTTAAAAATTATTTAATTATATATCTTACGATAAATATTGAGAAATTTTGATTTTGATACAATTAATTCATAAAATTAAACCATAAATTTTTCCATGGCTCCATCATTGAGTAAATTATGCATGACATTTATTTTTGACAGCTGCTCCTTACGAAACTCATTTGTTCTGGATTGATCTATATGAGAAATCAAAATTTAAGGTTAAATATCAAACTGAACTGACAGTCCATGTGACAAATGAACAACCTCAGACTTCTCATTTATTTATGTTAGATATGTAAAGTACGACGGCTTAGAAGGGTCAGGGTAAATTTTTTTTTTCTAAAATCCCGACTTTTTAAAGTTGGTATCCCGACTTATTACCTCTCGCTAAGAGAGGTATTGGATTCATGCTAAAATTCGCATATCCAGATTTTATTGAATAAGCACAATTTAAGGTCCCTAGAATCCGGTTATAACATTTTTAAAATGATGTCTGTGTGTGTATGTCTGGATGTTGTAGACACGATTCCTCAAAAACTATACGACTTAAAACATATTTAACTGCAGTTTCCTCAATCTGACATTCCTGGGAAGAGCTGAAAAGGTTTTGGTAACAATTGAACAACCGGAAGTAGTAGTTTCTTAGAAAAATTCTTCTAAATATAATTTTTGAGAGTTTTTTTAATTAAATATTGAAGAACATAAAATTCTCCATCTAATACATTTAAAATTTTTATTATATCTTGTATAGATTTAGAGATAAAGACACTATAATTTATAGAGTAATCTAATCGCAGAGGCTAAGGCACGAAGAAAACCAGTTGACAAATTCCAATGTTTATAACATAGTTTGTAAATGACACATGTCAGTGTCAAAAATCAACAGTTTTAGTGACATTCTGATAGCTTTTACTGGGATGTATATTTAATTTTTCTTATTGTTTCATTAATTAAATATTTGAAATTATAGGTAAAATTGTGGTAAAATGCATATATCTATTAGAAATACCGCCAATCTGGTTAATGAATTGGAACAATCTCTGACATTTAGAAACTTCCTCATACAATGAAAAATAGATATAATTAGAATTATGTGTGCAGAAGACATGTTAAATATAATAAAAAACAATATTTGGGTAATGTTTTATAATATTTTGTAATAAAACGACGGTTCGAAAGCGAAGTGCAATACAATACTTATATAGCCTAATATGGAAATGGCGAGAGGTCTTGTGCTGGCCACAACATATTTTTAAACTCGGGAACGCGTTGCGGACAGTTCTGAACGACCAAATACCAAAATTCGCATTGTGGTCGTGTTTTAGGAATTGCCAGTTATGTTAAGGTTCCCGAGTTTTTAGAAGTCGGGATTTTAGAAAAAATATTTTTCCTTGACCCTTCCAAGCCGGTGTAAAATTTTATTATTATGTCTCGGTCTATAGCAAACCTCGGCGCTTCGCGCCTTGTTTACTTATCTTCGTCCTCGACGTCAATGAAACATCTCCCACCTCGGATGTAATATACCTACTGTTACAAAACAGCAGGAGTCCATATTTGTTTCATATTAATGAGTTGCCTTATTGCACTGAACGTTATTGATTGAAACTTTTAATGTGTCACTAATGAAGTAAATCGCAATAGTGGAAGACAATTTCTCGGTTTGTGTAAAATTTCTTACTGGTATATGGAAGTGTATAATTTATCATGTGACAGAGATAGAATTCACCGTTTTCTACAAGTAAAAGACGGATGCAGGTACTTAAACGCGTTTTTCTTTAGTTTCAAGCGAGGTTTAACCGTTAAGGTATAAAGTAATACCGGTTATTATTCAATAAATTACGGATTTCTGCTTGTGTTTCGTGCTGCAAAACGATGTATGGAATGGATATGGTATCTTACATGTTGTTTTATTCCTTCCAGCTAGATTATTAATTTTAATTAAGATGTACTTATTTTTGTCATCATTACTGGGATATATGTGTTTTATAATGAAATTAATTATTATAATAAGTAATCACACATAATGTTATTAGTAATAACTAGTAATAATAATAAAATATCTAGGAAAATAATATTCTTTATTATTATTTATCGTACCTAAAGCATACAAACGGTTATTAATAGTTATTTATGTATTAAGAGCGTAAGGAGGCTTTTATGGCCTGCGGCGGGATTTTGAGCCCGAGGCGTAAGCCGAGGGGTAAAAACACGTCAAATGCCATAAAAGCAAGTTACGCTCGTGGTACATACAAAACTACAAAACTTTATGCACGGACAAAAATTTTCAAATTATGAGTGTTAGAAAAATTGTATCGAAAAGAATTTGTTCTTGTACATCCAGAATCTAGTGTTGCTATGAAAGCGTTTGTTTATTAGTTATGTCATTTGACTTTTATTTTGTGTATCTCCGTGCTTTCCATATAAATAGCACATAATTAATTCTCATTTTTCATTAAAGAATATAAAAATTTTCTATTTGTAATATAAACTTTTCATTTTGCCTGTTTAAATTGTTTATATTGTAGGTTATAATTTGGCTTGACGTTTCATTATAGCCCGCCGGGCTATAATGAGGCCCGCGGGTTATAAAATGACAAAGAAATTTGTATACCGTGAGTATTTTCTAACGTGAAACATTGGGTTTGTCATATCCATGGTTACGACTTGATATTTGATTGACAGCAATGCATTTGCCCGTTCCATTTAAAATGAAACATAGGGAACGAATCTGACAGAAGTATTATATTTAAATATTGTAAGAAATTTAGCGGAGTCAGAAAACAACTCGAAAGCACTAAACATATTTCGGGCACAAGGTTAGAAAACAGGTATAATTATTTAAACAAAATTAACCTCTAATGACATCTTGTCAATATAACAGATAATCGTTGAATTTTTCTATGTTATGATTTGACATTTGATTGATAGCAATGTATTTGTCTGTCTCATTTAAAATGGCACATGAAGTATTATATTTAAATATTGTAAGAAATTTAGCCGAGTCAGAAAAGCACTCGGGCACAAGGTACACTCTATATTTTTTCTACAACTAATTTTAATTTAGAATGCAGGTATAATTATTTAATCAAAATTAACGTCTATTGACGTCTTATCAAATGTCAAATTCGTTCCCTATGTTTCATTTTAAGTGGAACGGGCAAATACATTGCTGTCAATCAAATGTCAAGTCGTAACCATGGATATGACAAAACCAATGTTTCACGTTAAAAAATACTCCCGGTATAATTTTTAGCAACTAGTTAAAAATTTTAAACAATAAAGTATGTTGATATATAACAAAAATTGGATTTTTAGTTCAAATTAATATTTATTGGATAATTTTTTTTACCAGTCGTTAAAAATTAACCAATAAGTTACAGAATAGGCCCGTATGTGTATGAATGAGGGCGATTAATGATTGAGACATTTTAAAGCGTGAGCGTAGCTAGCGCATTAATCGCCAATTAACACACGTGTTAATTACAATATTTTTCGTTATCTTACCGTCATTTGGCCCACAGTTTTTGTAAGTTAAGTCTATATTTAAAGTAGTCGAAATAAATTTGTTGAATTTTCTCATCATTTTTGTAGGTTTTAATTTAATGGTGTATGCCTGCTAACTATTATAGGCGTGGACTTGTAATCGTAAAAATAGTGAAATTGTGTTATAGGGGCCACAAAACATTCTTATTCATTAATAACTCACCATAGAATTTTTTAACCTCCCTGTAGGTGACGGAAAATTAAAATAGTTAAAATTTCTGCATGTTTTAAATGAGTTTATAAAATATATATTGCGCTAGTAATATATTTTTTATTTGCAATGTATATTTTGTTGTTCATTAATATGTACATATAAAGTAGTTTTGATATATAAATTATAAAACTTTAAAATTACTAATTTCTGTAATAACAAGATATTTCACAGAACTTTGATTAACTTTTAATTAATAAAGTTACGTTCAACATTGTATGCAATTTTATTAGAAGAACATTTCTTACTGTAAGGTTGACTGATTTAAAATCAACAAGAAACTTGCAGAGTTAATTATAAGTAGCAGAGTTTTGTTTAACTCTTCGAAAGTGGCGCTCTTTTCTTTGTCACGGGAGGTGGCGTCAGGAGTGAGAGACCCTTCTCAAAAAATACTATCGACACTACCGGGATATATTTGTTACGAAGTGATGAATTGTATCTTTTTATCTATGAAAACGAACATTTTACATAAAAATCGTTCATAAACCATCGTATGCGTTTTAAGTACATATGTTTATATTTTAAAATCTAAATTATAATTTGTAAATTCGGAAATTAAGTAAATCACAAACCAACCCTAAGTCTCAAAATATAAATAAAAAAAAAAAATCACAGTACGCCACCTCTGAAGGGTTAAAAAACTTGACATTCTGCTATATTGTACAGAGTGTAAATCGAAAAGTGAGATATAGGCATTTACCTAATTATTTTATTTTATGCAAAACATGCTTCAAGTAAAAGTTAGATATTTAAATTTGTGGCTAAATCATGTGAAACGATTATTCTAGCTCTTCATAAATGTAAAAGTTAATGGAGTCCTCTACTCTATATATTTTATTATTTTAAATGAAAGTTCGTTTAATTTTGAAGCAATTCGTAGTTTTAAACATTCTTAATTGCCTTTAGTTTAACTGTATTTGATTTTTAAAGCCAATATGACGTGAAGGCAACACTTCTATCTTTCTTTCGCTTCGCACCAGACTCTACCTGCAGTAGGCTGCTAGAAAAAGATAGCATTAGTAATAATGTGACGTCGCAGTGACAATCACAACAAATATCATATATCTCCTAAAGTAATTATTAAAAAAATATTTTTTTTTCTTAATAGTTAATTGAGTACTTTAAATACAAAGTCTACATTTTATTATTTTTTGTTATGATGGAGGACCCCATTATAAAGTTACAGTTTTTATGCGTTTTTAGTATAGGCAGCCATGGATTTATGACAAAAAATAAACAAATGCGTTATTTTTAATTGTCATTTATAACGAAATTTGGGTTAGAGCAGTAAATTAATACAATACACAAAAAAGTAAAATGTTTTATACTCTGATTTTTAAACTATGGACAGTAACTAGAAATTCTAGTAAGAAAATCAAAGCCTGTGATTGGCTGCTGCGCTATTTCATGAAGCTGCATTTAACCTGACGAAATTTCAAGTTAACCTTCAAACGTAATTGAAACGTCAAACTCTTAGTAGTTGTCAAATCACTTGTTGAATTTGCACGTGTTTTTTGTTTCATTTCTCTTTTTGTGATATTTCACGAATAAAAACAGTTATAATATATAAATTTTTCATCAAGGAATTACAAAAAATTATGCAATTAATTAATGTATAATTAAATGTATTTATGATTTTATATGAATAAATTAAGTAGATTATCTATAATGAAAATATAACCTGGAAAGTATAAATGCTGACGTGAACTTCCATTTTAACATTTCAATTCCCCCGCCAAATAAATCTAGTGACTTTTTTGGTAACTTCTAGCGGTGTAAATGTGACTTCATCTAGTGTTGTCTATAGTTTAAAAACACGGTATAGTTCTAATTGACCGTTTAAAAAAAAACATTTGTTTATTTTTTGTCATAAATCCATGGCTACCTAGACTAAAAACTCATAAAAACTGTAACTTAATAATTAATTTTTACGTTTATATGAAGAACTGGAATAATCGTTTCACATGATTTAGATGTCGAATTTAAACCCCGGCAACTTCTACTTGAAGCGTTTTTTGCTTTCAAAATTTCACTTACATACCTACATTGGTTATTATTGCATTAAATATTTTTTGTTTTATGATATGACATTGGTTTATTGGATTCCGATGTCTATAGGTTCTATAATGTAAAATAAGATTTAGTAGAAAATCTGATGGTTTTATGAAATAAGGATTAGTTTATTTTCATAAAAAAGAGGAACAAGATTTTGGTTGTGAAAACACACGTTTTCAACACCTTTCATATTTTTTCATATGTTTTAAATTTTTAAAAATTTTCATAAATGAAAATACTATATACTTCTGTTTAATTACTTAATTGACGCTGTGGCCTGATGATGTCCGTTGCGACGAAATCGATTGCCAATAATAAATTTTTTTTTATGAAAATAAACTAATCCTTATTTCATAAAACCATCAGATTTTCTACTAAATCTTATTTTACATTATATAATTAAAGTCTGAAAATGGAGTCATTTATACGAATCGTCTATAGGTTCGTTAAGAGCTATATCTTTTTTAGCCGATTACACAATCTCATTTTGGTCAAATAATATGAGATTATACTTGTCTAAAATTTAGTAATTTGTATTGTTCATACAATTTCATTGTAATTACATTTAAAACGCACTCATCATTAAATTTGCGAAAACCAAGCCAGGTGGCAATAAAAACATTTCTAATTACAAGTCATAATAACATATTTCTTAACTCCTTTTTATAAAAACAATAATTATGTGAATAAAGTATATCGTCATTTCATCATC
The DNA here is from genome assembly GCA_943142095.1 of Ophonus ardosiacus. Lineage (NCBI taxonomy): Eukaryota > Metazoa > Arthropoda > Insecta > Coleoptera > Carabidae > Ophonus > Ophonus ardosiacus. The sequence goes on from OW964823.1 coordinate 82,686,222, forward strand.
TTTTAGCAAGCATTTTAATTAGTTCTGGAATTTCATACTCCATATGAACATCCAGATTTGCAGGAAAGAATATTTACACTTATGTGTTTGTGATAGTTATTTTTGTGTTTCAAGTGACTGCTCAACGCAAACGAAACATGAAGTAACGCACAAATAAGAAACAGTGCTGTAATTTTGTAATCACCGTATACCGTGATCGTGAGGAAGAAAGATTATATAATAAATGTCAATTAATTGTATTTATTGTGTTGGGAAATTTATTTATGCATGTGTTGGCAACGAAGCAAAGAAATGTTTAAAATAATTGCATGTTGCGCTGTATATTTTGATACAGACTAAAGAACTTGATATTTATTTAAATTTAACTTAACTAGCAGAGGATGAAATTTGCAAGAGATCCCCCACCATAACAAATTAAAAAATATTTTGTGGCCAGCACAATACCTCACGCCTGTACTTCTGATGATGCCGCAACTGGCGAAATTGTACAATAAAATAAAAATATACTTCCCTTGACTAAACCGGGTTTTATTTTTTAACTTTTATTAATTTAAAAATATACCTACATATTTATTGATGCTGGAAACTATATTATGTTCCTTTGCATTAGTATAGTATAACTATTGTTTTATTTACTATTACAATTTTCTTTTTAAAACGTTACCATTAATAATTTATTGAAATGATAGGTTCTTTGACAGGGATATTTATCTGTCAGTTACATACATTTGATATCTGAACTGTGTAACTAAAGAATTGTATTTATCTTTAAAACATAGGCTCCGCGGGATTTATAATATAAATTATTTTATATATTTATCTATAAAATATATAGAAAAAGTATGAATGCATATTTTTAGAAAATATATTAATCTTTATTTCTTATATCATAATTCGCAAAAAAATATATTTAAAGGTATTTTCTGAAGAAAAACTATTTTGAGCTTCAAGTAAAGTGCCATTTCCGGTTACCTGATTTACACCAAAATCTAATGGCTTCTTTCTATATTAGAATAAGGTAGAAATACAAGGTTTCAGATTTTTCTGAATGATAGTATTTGAGGTAGAGCGTTGACAAAATCCATACACACACACACACACACACACACAGAGAGAGAGAGAGAGAGAGAGAGATCATCATGAAAATGTTAAAATCTGATTCTAGGGGCCTTAAAACGTGAAACGTTCGACATGGGATTTAGTTTTAGCTTTTAGCACGATTCCCACACCTCTCTTACTAAGGGTATCGGGAGGTAAAAATGGGATCTTTCTATTAAAACTAGATCTTAAAACTGTATGATAGTTTAAAAAATGTTATTAGTTGTTAAAACATTCTAATTTTTAATACCCATAACATTTACGTCACACATTTGCTTTATACCATTTCTTACTTCTTTCAGTCAGACTTCTATCACTTTTTTGAATTAAAAAACTTTTTTTGGGAAAACAATGTATTACGGTTATGGGGGAATATACAGAATGTATCAAGATAATGGAACAGTGCCGTTTATTCGTGTATGTGAAAAGATACAGAAAAAAGTGATTAGGATATTTTGTAAGGGATAGAAGGGGATACATTTCAGCATAAACTTTATTATCATAAATCCAGTGGTATTCAAACTATAGGGCAATATTATATTTTTTTAAATTCCATTATATATATATATATATATTTTATTAACTCATTAAATAGAGAATTTCGTTCTGAATTCAACGATATAATAATATCAGACCCTTACATTGCGAAAAAATTTATAAAAATTAATTCAAAGTTAGTATTTCATTTCTACAGTATCTAAGTAATCTGAGCAAACATTCAATCAATAAAACAAAAAAATTATTTTAAAAGTTGAATTTATTGCCAAAATCGTAGCTTACTTGAATGTAATAAAATTAAAATAAATTTTATTTTGTTTTATTCATTGAATATTTGCTCAGATTACTTAGATAAAGTAGAAATGAAATATTAACTTTGAATTAATTTTTATCAAATTTTTCGCAATGTAAGGATATGATATTATTATATCGTTGAATTCAGAACAAAATTCTCTATTTAATGAGTTAATAAAATATATATAATGCCATTTAAAAATATATAAAATTGCCCTATAGTTTGAGTACCACTGGATTTAAGATAATAAAGTTTATGCTAAAATGTGTCCGCCTCTATGCCTTACAAAATATCTTAATCACTTTTTTCTTTATCTTTTCACACCCACGAATAAAATGCACTGTTCCATTATCTTGATACACCCTGTATAGGAGCCCAAACTCATATTAGTTCGGCCGGTTAACATTTTCAACAAACAAATTATAAAACTTACTCAAATGATCTGGAATTTCTCCAAATTTCTGTCGACTAGTATAAAATACAAAAACTGAATATATTATTTTATTTAATATTGGGATACATCGTCTTGTCTTTATTATTATATCAGCTTACCCTTAAAATACCGGTTGAACCACCAGTCATTTGGCCCACTGTTTTTAAAAGTTTATTTAAAGTCTCAGCCGAAATAATATTGTAGAAATTTCTAACCATTTGGGTAGATTGTAGATTTTATAATTTGTTGAAAATGTAACCCGGCCGAATTATTATGTGTTTGGGCTCATATAATACATTATTGAAAAGCAAAAATAACTTCCCTATCATTCCGCGAATTATTTGACCTCAGCTGGTAATTAGGAACCTACCTACTGTTGCTGCAGGAGTATGAAACAGATCATAGAGTGTATAATAACAAATCCCAATTGTTTATTTAGTAAATAATGAACCCAGTGTATTGTAAGTACAGCATGGGAAATCTGTCGTTGTGTAAACAATTTGAAACTAATACAAATACTTTGCAGTTCCCATGTGATGTAATATGCTGTAATTAAAAAGGAAAATAACAAGTGAATATCTGGAACTTTCATTTGTTGTAATTAGGAAACATTTTCACTTTTAATTATGGTACGAGTACCGTATAGCTACTGGGAAAATTATTCTTATTTATGATAATATTTGCGGAACAGGTTTTAAGTAAAATAAATAAATTATTATTATACATTAGAAAAGGGTCCTTCATGGTAGCAACAAGTTAGAAAATTTATATTATTAAAGCAAAACCTTAAAAATGCATGATAGCGACTATCAAAGTTTAAAAAAGTTATTGCTTTCTACCTCTCGCTAAGAGAGGTATTGGAATCATGCTAAAATAAATTCGCATATCCTGATTTTATTGGATAAGCACGATTTAAGGTCCCTAGAATCCGATTATAACATTTTAAAAATGATGTCTGTGTTTGTGGGTGAATGTGTGTATGTCTGGATGTTGTAGACACGATTCCTCAAAAACTATAAGACTTAAAAAATATTTAACTGCAGTTTCCTCAATCTGACATTCCTGGGAAGAGCTGAAAAAGTTTTGGTAACAATTGAACAACCGGAAGTAGTAGTTTCTTAGAAAAATTCTTCCACTGGGAGTTTTTTTTTTATTAAATATTGAAGAACATAAATTTCTCCATCTAATACACTTAAAATTTTTATTATATCTTGTATAGATTTAGAGATAAAGACACTATAATATATAGAGTAAACTAATCGCAGAGGCCAAGGCACTAAGGAAACCAATTGACAAATTCCAATATATATAACATGACACATGTCATTGTCAAATATCAACAGTTTTAGTGACATTCTGATAGCTTTTTCTGGGAAGTATATTTAACTTTTCTTATTGTTTTATTAATTAAATATTTGAAATTGTAGGTAAAATTGTGGTAAAATGCATATATCCATCAGAAATACCGCCAATCTGGTTAATGAATTGGAAGAATCCCTGACATTTAGAAACTTCCTCATACAATGAAAAATAGATATAATTAGAATTGTATGTGTGCAGAAGACATGTTAAATAAAATAAAAAATAATTTTTGAGTAAAGTTCTGTAATTTTTTGTTATAAAACGACGGTTCGAAAGCGAAGTGCAATACAATACTTATATAGCCTAATATGGAAATGGCGAGAGGTCTTGTGCTGGCCACAACAGATTTTTTTTATTCAATTTTGATGTTTTTAACTGTCATTATTAACTCTATAGCAACAACTATAAGTAACATTTTATTCATAATTGAATTAAAAAATTTTAAATCACTCACATATTTTTTTAACTCACTCTGCAACAAATAATGCATTTAAAATAACGTCAAACATGAAAATAACACTCACCATACTATTATTATCCATAGCCATTTTCATTATTTTTCACGACACAAATGACCGACAATAATGCTTTTTAAATAGATGACTTGACGTCTATCAATTTGTCAAAATTAAATATAATGGTTTTTATTTTTATTTCGTTAAAATTGAATAAAATATTGTATAAACCACGTGAGCTAAGAAAAGGTGTCTGGTGTCTATGTTTTATTATAATTTTATTTAATCAACAAGAATAGATATGTTTCTGTCACTTTTTACAGATTTACAGATCTGTAAGACTTACAAATGTGAATTTCTAGAATTACAGATAGCTTTCAATTTAGATTAAGTTTCATAAAAATATAGTGGAGGACCCTACTGTAAATAATTCCGTGATTCTATGTTAAAAGCAAATGTTATGTCTCTTTCGGAAACCGTTAAAGATAAAACAAAACTTTTCGAAATAGAACATATCTGTTGACAATACAAATTTATCACTTTTATAAATTCTAAAATCAGATGTTTTATAATTCATAATTGCAATTGTCTTATTAATAATTACACCGTATGTATGTAAAAAATAAATGAAAACAATAGTAAAATTATGAAAGTGGTAGCTACTTCAGTTAAGCAACGTAATATATATTACAAAATAAGTCAAAATTTATGAGTGTACGGTCAGCGATTTGGTTTAGATACCTCCTAGACTTTCAAATTTGGCGAGTGTACAAAAGTGAATATGGCAAGCACAAGCAAACAAATAAATTGTGAATGACCGAGTTTTTAGATGCGCGGTGAATTGCAGCTTGCAGCTTGTTTGCGAAGTTTATCTGACGAGTTGAGCCAAGTTTTCACAGATTCCAAGGGCTCTACTTCCTACATAAGGGAAAGATTTTGACTGCAACAAATTTTATTTGTAAATTAGATTTTTGTACTACTACAGAGTACTACAGTGCAGTTCACGTAAGAAGATAGCGAAAAAATTATCAGATTTTAAACAAAATTGACAAAAATAAGTGATATTTAACCATGTTTTTATTATTATTTTTTTCATTCAGTTATTTTACAGGATGGAACAAATTCGAGTTCCTATAATGAGAATCTTTCTTCTTCAAATCGCTTCATAATTTTGTTACGATAACCAGATATGTCTGTAAAAAATTGCTACTTATTACCTCCCGCTACCCTTGGTAAGGGAGGTATAGGGATCGTGCTACAAATCACATATCGAGATTTTAATAAATGATCACGTTTTAAGGTCCCTAGAATCTAATTTTATCATTTTTACGATGATGTCCGTATGTGTGTAGTGTACAGATTTTGTCTCTGCTCTAACTCAAATACAATCAATGAGAAAATTCTGAAACTTTGTATTTCGACCCCATTCTAATATGTAAAGAAACCATTAGATTTTGGTGTAAACTGGATAACCGGAAATGACACTTTACTTGAAGCTCAAAATGGTTTTTCTTCAAAAAATACCATTAAATGCTATTTCTTTGCATTTTATGTCATTATAAAAATTAAAGATTATTGAATTTTCAACAGATATACATTAATACCTTCCCTATATATTTTACAGGTAAATTTAAAAAGTAATCTTTTTTATAAATCATTAAGTCTAAGATAAACACAATACCTTTGTTACATAGTTAATATTGCAAATGTTTGTAAGTGTCAGATAAATGTCACTGTCAAAAAATTAATCACTTCACATTAATAATAGTGACATGGAACATAATGTAGTTTACAGCATTAGTAAATACGTAGGTATCTATTTAAATTAATAAAAATTATATAGCGGGAGGTTTTGTGTTGGCCACATCAGTTTTTTTTTTTTTTCAATACAAATATAAAAACTATATTATTGACAATTGTGGATAAAGTATAGTATTCTATAGCCCTCCAGCTAGTGATGCAAACCTCATTCTAATGAGTATCAGCATACATTATATGCGTGTTGAATAATACACTATTATTCATCCAGTGTTAGATAAAACTTAATTAAAAAAGAGTAGACCGCCCGTAATACATATATGTTAAGCGGGTTCGAATAGCATATAATATTCAGCGGGTGGTCGATTTTTAATTAATAATTACTGTAATTATTTATGCCGGTAGCGGATAAGGTTACAGGATGTGAAATGGACATCCTATTTCCGATTCTTCAAGTTATTTTCTATTTAATTGGCTTTTGAATCAGAGGCTCAGATGCAGTCATGCATTTTCCAATAATATCGTTGTGATTACAGTAGAAATTACGTCATCATTTACTGCTACACTCGGAAATGGGTAAATTATATATAGATTTTAAGTATTAACCTAATTTTACGTATTTTCTATTACGTTGTTTCCAAAATTATTTTAGAAAAAAATATGTACTTCAAATAAAAGATGTAGAATATCAATAAAAAATCTGTTGTGGCCAGCACAAAATACATTCCGTCAATTCTATGTATTTTGTATAAATCTCATATCAAAAGTTCCTTAAGATTCAATATATCCAGTAAAATTGTAACACGAACATATACTATTCTGTACAAAATCCATACCAAGAGTTCTTTGGAAAAGTTGGGTAATTTTTGAAAGTTAATACATTTATAATTCTGTAACCCTATATTTATTGAATATGAAGGAAAATGTATAATCAAACCGTATAGACAATAAGATAATCTTTCATATTGATAATCACATTAAATGTCAAAAAGTGATATTTAACTGCGTTTTTACAAGAAAAACTGTTAAGAACTTCAAATAAGGAAACTTTTGGCTGACCAGTTATAACCAAAATCTTACCAGCTTTTCTTATGGATGTGACGAAGAGGAATACGAAAGAATTTTTAGAATTGTAGTATTGGGCAGTTATTGTCGGACACACGGGCGCACACACACACACACACACACACACACACACAGAGAGAGAGAGAGAGAGAGAGAGACATCACCGTAATACTAGTAAAATCGCATTCTAGGGACCCTAAAACGTGCTTATTCATTAAAATCTCACCACCGAATTTTTTGATCAAAGACAATACTTTCCTTATCTAAAGGTGACGGAAAGTAAAAAGAGTTCATTCCCTATATTTTGTAATTGCAAAAATTGCTTACTTATTAAGTTCTAAGTGTTAAGAACAATTAAAAATTTTGTTCTCTCTGGTACTCCTTTTGAAAAGTGTGAAAACAGTGTTTAATAACTTTGTTCTTTTGTTCCCGAATAGTTAAATACGACCACGTGTCCTCATAACAAAACTTCTTGACATTTGAACACGAGATTAATTAAAGCCAGCAATTGTTACAGTTTCCAAGGCAGATACGATCTCACATTAGCATTTTAACGTCTAGATAAAATTTTTCACAAGGAGAGTTATTACTTTCTATTTATGGTAGCTAGTAACGAACATATTTTTTATGATTTACTTTTACTTATTTATAAATATGCATAGGTAAATATGTAATTTATGGATAGAATTTTCCATCAAACAATAGATTAAATTCTTTCGTATCTTTGTTTTATAAATATGAATTTAATAGTAACGTAGCGAAAAGAAAGTTTAGTTACAGTTACTTTAAAATCAATATTTATGGGGTATAATCTAATTTTTTTTTTCTGAAAGTACTTTTTTTTACCTCTCATTTTGGATTGCAAAGAAAAAAGAGATGTCTGCGCCGCCTACTGTCACTTGATTGGCGGTGAAGGGGTTTGTTTATAAACAATAGAGGTGTGATTCATTTCTTATTTTATTTCACGTGTATGTAAAAGTAATAACATAACACAACCATAGTAACAACCAAAGTACCAAAGTCAAACTCAAGAAAAAGTTAACAAGTCATCGGTAGAACCTTCCGCTTTATAGTTCAAAATTTTGTCAGGAAAATCTACGTCACACACTTTTATGCTAAACTATTTTCTAAAATATTTTTAAATGAAAGTTCGTTTAATTTTGAAGCAATTCGTGGTATCAATAAGTCATAATTGTTTTTTCGTACAGCTGCATTTGATTTTTAAAGAAACCTATAGCTATCTTTCTCACACCAGTTTCTGTAGTAGGCTGCGCGAGAAAGATACCAATAGTGTCATCTATAGTGACTGTATATACTTAGTGTGGCCAATAGGGGGATCGATTTTGATTGGTCGGCGCGAATTTGCCTAAATATGGCGGATATATGCCGACAAAGTGACATTTTCAGATGAATTATACGTGAATTGAATGTAATTATATTATATTTATATTTTAGATAGTGCAAATAATTAAATTACACATGTATTTGTATATTTATAACAAAGTAATATATACATATTTTTTAACATCACATCTTTTTTAGGTTAACTGTCAAAATTACTAAAAATGTCTAATATTAAGGTATATATTTTAGATGCCTGGTTGCGTGGCGGTTGGTTGTGAAAACAGTTCTTCAAAAGGATTTAAAATGAAAATAAATATTTTGTTTCCATTTAATATGCTCTTTCATTAATTGTTTATCGAATTTTGTTTAGTTATCACATCATATGAATTCAAATTTCCCGCGCATTTTGCCTAAATATGGCGGCGGTTGGCCACACTATGTATATACAGTCACTATAGTGTCATCTGTACCCCTGGAAATAAATTCAAATATCTCGCAAAAGTAATTATTAAAATTTTTTTTTTATCTTAATCGTTATTTATTGAGTAGTACTTTAAGGATAAATTGTACATTTTATTTTTTTGTTATGGTTTATGGGCCCATTTTAACTAGATGCTAAAAAACCGGCCCTAAGTCCATTCTTAACTATACCCTATTTTTAAACTATAGACAGTAACTAGAAATTCTAGTGAGAAAATCAAAGCCTGTGATTGGCTGCTACACTATTTCGTGAAGCCGCATTTAACCAGACGAAATTTCAAGTTAACCTTCAAACGATATTGAAACGTCAAACTCTCAGTAGTTGTCAAATCACTTGTTGAATTTGGACGTGTTTTTTGTTTCATTTCACTTTTTGTGATATTTCACGAATAAAAACAGTTATAATATATAAATTTTTCATCAAGGAATTACAAAAAAATAATGCAATTAATTAATTTATAATTAAAAGTTATGTATTTATGATATTATATGAATAAATTAAATAGATTATCTATAATAGTTTTGGTAACTTCTAGCGGTGTAAATGTGACTTCGTCTAGTCGTCTAGTGCTGTCTATAGTTTAAAAACACGGTATAGAATAGAATATAAATAACTGGTACTTATTAAATTTTTAACTGCAGGAAAAAATAGCTATTTATCTATTTATCTTCTGTATAATAAAGGCTTGTATATTTCATTAAAACTTATTCAGTGTAAATTACAATAATAATTATAACAATGTGCCAATTTAAAATAAATTAATTAATATTTAAATTAATTTTCTCGGACAAAAACTAAGTGATTAATTACTTCAAAGCAATTTTCTAATTAATTCGAGAATCTGGCTCATTGTCAGATACATTTCAGCTTAGCAAACAAAAGAAGAAAGAAAACACAGCTAACTTGTCTGAATTTGCATACTAATTTAAAAATATCTTCCCATAGGGACAAATAGCTTCTGCTCTGCTAATACTAAGGATAATTATTTGAAGAAATGAGTATGAAAACAGATAATTTCTTATTCATTGTTTTAAATAGCTCATTGTGTTCAAATTACACAGTATAATTACGAGGCACGTTGAAAAACTCTGTGAATATTTAAGTCTTGCAATAAGTGCTAGCGAAAGTGTGTTACTATGGCTTTTCAAATGGAAAATTAAAAGAAAATTGATTTTCGCGCTTTTCACACCACTTAATTGACATTGAACTAATTATAGTAATTGGTATAATATAATCTGTTTTTACAATCCGGGAATAAATTCAAACTCAGATTTATATTTTTATTATACAAACCGTAGAAATAATCTTTATCACGAATTTAAATTATTAAAATTGTCATTAAAAAAAAAAAACTATTAAATGATTCTTTTAAAAACGCATATTGTGGGCTCCCTTTTAAATATTATTTTTAAAGTTAGAACTTAATTAATTAATTACCTTCCGTCACCTTTAGGTAAGGAAGGTATTGTCTTTGATCAAAAAAATCGGTGGTGAGTTTTTAATGAATAAGCACGTTTTAGGGTTCCTAGAATACGATTTTTACTAATTTTACGATATCTGTATATATATATATATATATATATATATATATATATGTGTATATATTTGTGTGTGTGTGTGTGTGTGTGTGTGCGTGTGTGTGTGTGTGTGCGTGTGTGTGTGTGTGTGTGTGTGTGTGTGTGTGTGTGTGTGTGTACGCCACATTTAAATAAAGACTGCAAAATTTTCAAAAATCTAATTTTTATGTACTTCTCAATGCGCTGATTCCAAATTTTGAAACCGCAGGTCGATATAATATTTTTATTTCAATACTTTCATATCTAAAAATTCACACATTTGTTCAAATATCCTAAAAATTCGTACACTTGCGTAACGTTCTCTTTACAATCAAATAATATTACTACCAATTTAGATAAAAGCTTCAAAATTTTCAAAAATCTAATTTAAATCTGATTCCAAATTTTGAAACCGCAGGTCGATATCTAGTTTCGTTCTCGAGATATTTAGATTCAAAGTTTTGCTCAAAACTGCCCATTTTTTGGTAATAACCCAAAAATGGGTCGAGATATGAATTTGGCGACAACACCATTCGATTCTACGGGCAAAATTACATAAGTACACCAAATTTCAGAATTTTTGAACACCGCATACAATCTCTAAAGCAAAATAACTGAAAATGGCCAAAAATCGCAAAAATCTAAGGTGTACCCCTTACGATTTTTTCAGATTTTGGCCATTTTCAGGGGTTTTCAAACTTTTATTCATAAAAAATGAACCGGTTGGACAAAAATTATGAAAATTGCTATACTTATGTATTTTTGTCCGTAGAATCGAATGGTGTTGTCGCCAAATTCATATCTCGACCCATTTTTGGGTTAATACCCAAAAATGGGCAGTTTTGAGCAAAACTTTGAATCTAAATATCTCGAGAACGAAACGAGATATCAACCTGGTGTTTCAAAATTTGGAATCAGCTCATTGAGATGTATCTAGATACATAAAAATTAGATTTTTGAAAATTTTGAAGTTTTTATCTAAATGTGGGAATATTGACTTTTGGGGCAATAATTCAAAAATGGGTAGAGATATAAACTTGGTAGTAATATTATTTGATTGTAAAGAGAACGTTATACGTAAGTGTACGCATTTTTAGAGTATTTGTACAACTGTGTGAATTTTTAGAAATAAAAGTATTGAAATAAAAATGGTTAAATGCTATAAAAAAAGTTCCTTGGAAAAGATTCTCTATATCCAATAAAATTCTAACACGGACACACACTATTTTTTACAAATTCCATACCAAAAGTTCCTTTGGAAAGATTCTATAAATCCAATAAAATTATAACACGAACATACACTATGTAAATTGCACTTGACAATTCCTTCTTTCTTCTTCAGCTTTCTTCAATTTTATTAGGGGTCACTATTTCTTACTCTTCTCTTTCACTCATTCCTGTCCAACGCCTCATATCGGCCTAATGACGTTAATAACTATACAGTGTGTCCCATTTAGAAGTGCCACCATTGGGATCTCGAGAACTATAAGAGATACAATGTCAGTTAAATGGAACTTTTTGTGCGCCTTTGGGAGGCCATCTCAGATGTGCTTTTGTTTTTCCAAAAATTCTCATAGAGCACTAGATAATAACGAAAAACTGAATATTGTTGATTTTTTCTTTCTCAAATAACTTCTAAACTATTAGTAATTGAGAAGAATGTTTCAAATATAAAAGATAGATATTTTTATTAACTAACCAGTGGCGTACGAAATAAATTTTTATATCCGTAAATTTTCGAGATATAACACAAACTTATATTTTTTTAAATGGAACCCATATCTGATTTTAGTGTCAAAAAAATCAATATTTTTTTCTCTTTTCAATGACGTAAGGGTTATTATGTTTTATATTTGTTTTGCTCCTAAAATTTAATTTTTTCTTTATTTTCCTGAATTTTCTTATTATTTCCCAAAAAAACATTATTATTTTTATTAATTATATTGTATTTGATCAAAATAATTTGTTTTATGCCTTTATTACTTAATATTTTCATTCTAGACTCATAATTACAAATTACAGTATGATGAGCCAATGGCGACCTGATACAAAATATTATAAAAATTAATTTGATACTAATTTTGAGCAAAATTTTCTAACGAAATAAATTATTTAAATACAAGGAGTATTTCCAAATAGAAATCTACCAATATTTTCAAAATAATTGTAAATTTAATACAAAATAACGAAAAAATAATAATTTTGAAGGCAAAACAAATATAAAACATAATAACCCTTACATCGTTGAAAAGAGAAAAAAATAATTATTTTTTGAGACTAAAATCAAATATGGGTTCCATTTAAAAAAATTTAAGTTTGTGTTATATCTCAAAAATTTACGGATATAAAAATTTATTCCGTACGCCACTGGTTAGTTGTAAAAATATGTATCTTTTATATTTGAAATTTTTTTCTCAATTATTAATAGTATAGAAGTTATTTGAAAAAGAAAAAATCAACAATATTCAGTTTTTCGTCATTATCTAGTGCCCGATGAGAATTTTTGGAAAAATAAAAGCACATCTGAGATGGCCTCCCAAAGGCGCATAAAAAGTTCCATTTAACCGACATCGTATCTCTTATAGTTCTCGAGATGCCAATGGTGGCACTTTTAAATGGGACACACTGTATTTGGCATTTTGGAAATCGGTACCAGTACATTAAGCGACATTTTAACAACAGGAATAGAAAAAATTCTAAGAGAGACATAACGTGAGCAAATGCTAAATACTTAAAAGACAGTTATTAGTTAGTACATCTTTTTGTGTTTCGCAGTAAAATCGTTTCTGCTAGGCTTGCCAAGCAAGAAGATGCTTTCGAAAATAAAATACAGTTTTACTCTTTAAAGTAACATTAAGATCGTGATGCGTACGTATTTCTTGCATGTAAATTTTTCAAATTGTATTAATTATGAAATGACTGTATTAATTAACGGAATGCAATGCAGTTTTCCCTAAGAGAAATTTTCTCTCAGAATTGTACAAATGTTGAATTTTCAAAACATCATTGTCTTCCGCCTTCTTATATGAGCAACTGCGAATGATTTCTTTTGTCTTAAAATGTAGTCACTTATTGTTTTGATTTCGACATACGTTGATTTTTATGCAAATGCAATTGTTTCACGCATCGTGTAGTCTTTTTCTGCAATTGCACTTGTTATATAATGCGAGGTTGACATGAAAATTTTTCATGGGAAACTGTAGAATGGGCTCCTCCAGGGTAGATATAAATTAGAAAATTGATCGTTTATATTGAAACATGAAACACGACTATAAAACTATTTTTAATTTATTTAACATACAGGGTGTCTTAGTAAGCTTGCTCACTATTGGTAACTTTTTTATTTGAAGGGATACGAGGTTGGTTAAATGAGCAAAATTGTGCCATTTTATATTAGAAAATTGGTCATGTAGACAAAATAAAAATTGTGTCAGCGATTCCCAAAATTTGGGACAAGATATATATTTTTTAAATGGAACTATATATTTGTTATTATCTTATTAGAAAGAGTATTTTTTCTCTTTCCAACAAGGTAATGTTGTTTATGTACAATTTTTTCAAATAAACGAGTTAATTACGTTTAAAGATAAAAAATATCTTTTATTAGTTTATTTAGTCAAGTAAACCATGGAAACAATTGTCTTTTAGAATTGTTTTATTTTGTTAACTTATTTTACAGTAATAACAAAACAATTACAGCCCGATTCACAAAAAAGTTTAAGCTAATCCTCATTTTTGGATTACCGAATTCTACTCTAATTTTGACAGTTTATATATTAAAATATAGACTAATATCACGAAAATTAAATTTTAAATACCGGAATAGAATAGAATTCACTAATCCAAAAATGAGGACTAGCTTAAACTTTTTTGTGAATCGGGCTGTTAAAGAAAATATACAAATTGAAAGCCATTTCGCACATTTCAACTCTTTTGGAAAGAGAGCCGACCGTTCTACGTAACTGGTGTCTAGATATAACTTTCCATATAGCAAGATCATATCTAATTTTTCTTCATTTGTGAAGTTATTTAACATTATTAAACACAGAGAACTTTACGGGAGAAATTATTAAACGTCAAACAAACGAAAGAATCAATTGTTTTCATGGCTTACTTGGCTAAATAAACTAATAAAACAGTTTACAAAATTTGAACTTTTAACCGTAAATAACTCGTTTATTTGAAAAAATTGTACATAAATAACATTACTTTATTGGAAAGAAAAAAAAAGAAAAATACTCTTTCCAATAAGATAATAAAAAATACATGGTTCCATTTAAAATATATATATTTTGTCCCAAATTTTGAGAACCGCTGACACAATTTTTATTTTGTCCACATGACCAATTTTCTAATATAAAATGGCACAATTTTGCTCATTTAACCAACCTCGTATCCCTTCAAATAAAAAAGTTACCAATAGTGAGCAAGCTTATTGAGACACACTGTATACTGTATTCCTATTCCCAATTATTATTACTTTAAAACCTGTTATCGCCTTTTTGAAATCCGCTGTATACTGTATTCCTATTCCCAATTATTATTACTTTAAAACCTGTTATCGCCTTTTTGAAATCCGGTATCCATTTTCAAGTAAATGATTGCAGAAAATAACGAAACAACGATAGAGACCACCTACGTATGAAAATGAAATATGCCTATGACAATCAAAACTTGGACTATATGGGTAATATATGTACGTAGAAATTTTTATTAATTATTTTATTAATATGCGCATGTGTCGCCACATTCATCCTCGTGAGTAATAGCCACCATTACATACTCATTGAAAAATAAATTATTTTTTCCTACCTGTAGCGGTTTTGTTGTTTTCATTTTGAGGCAGAATGTTTTTCAAAATTTTTGATTGAATTGTAGTGGTAGAACTGGAAGGCGTAGGTGTAATCCGGGTCACTTCTTCTCGGACTGGTACTTCCGGTTGTTGTATTCTTGTGTCGTCCGGTTTTCTGTAAAAGAATTTAAACTTTAAATAATACATAAATGACGAGAAATGTGTATGTGCTTGTAAAATACAATATGTAAAACATACGATACAGGATACATATTTTATTATACATTAAAATGCAAGAAATTATTGATTAAAAAAATATGTTTCCTGCATTTTACGTTAGTAATCGCTGCATAATTTAATTTTCTGAAAAGTTCAATACATACAGCAATGGAACACGAATCATGAACTCCGCGCAGAATTTTAGCACAAATCATTGTCAAATATATGCGTTGCGTTTAAATCCACAAGAAATACAGCAGTGGCGTACCCAGAGGGGGGTGGGGCGATGGGGGCGATCGCCCCCCCTAGACTTACATATTTTTTTATGTACACACACACACAAACAATTAGGGAAACGCCAAAAAAGCTGTGTATTTAAAAAAGTATGTACTCTCTGTCTTTCATATTTGTGTTGGAAATTCTTAATCTACAAGAAGTAAAAAATGACAATATGACACCCAAATATAACCACCTAATAAAGATTGATTATCATTTGAGGATGTCTTAAATATTGCTCGGTCTTTAGTTTTATTAAATATGTGTGTTCAATTCGTATTAATTATAGATCATATGTTAACAATCATTTCAGCTTTTGTCATCGTTTCAATTTTAAGTATTTAAAGTAAAAAAATTAATATTGCCTGTTAGTACAGCATCGCCAGAGAGGAGTTTTTCAACTCTTCGTCGATTAAAGATGTATTTACGAAATAAAATGGACGAAGAGAGGTTAACAGGTTTAGCACTTGTACACATTTACCGAAATATTAATATAATTGTTGGAAAAGTAAAAGAATGTTTCGCAAAAAGATCCAACCGTAAATTAGATTTCGTAATATAATCTATTGTCATCTCTGTGACATAATAATATACATATTTTCTTGTTCATGTTCTTATTTAAAATATCTTATTTTCTTGTTTAATGTTTCTTATATTTTTAATGTTAACCTTCCTACCTTAATATCTTAAAGTATCCTTGTGTTATAAAATATAAATATAAGAAAATAAGTACATGAAATTATTTAGTCTACAGGAAATTTGAACGGTTATCTGTCATATTGACAAGATGTCATTAGAAGTTAATTTTCTTTAAATAAATATACCTGTTTTCTAAAAATTAAATTTAGATGTAGAAAAAATACTGTGTGCACCTTGTGCCCGAAATATGTTTAGTGCTCTCGAGTGGTTCTCTGACTCCGCTAAATTTCTTACAATATTTAAATATAATACTTCAGTCAGATTCGTTCCCTATGTTTCATTTTAAATGGAACGGGCAAATACATTGCTGTCAATCAAATATCAAGTCGTAACCATGGATATGACAAACCCAATGTTTCACGTTAAAAAATACTCACGGTAGACATCAACGATGTATGATTGTTATGTTTATAGTTCAGGAGGACAAAAAAATATTTGCAAGATCTCACCCAAAATAATTACAATATATTATTTTCATTTTATACCATTGTTAGTTTAAATCTTGATCAAAACGAATACAAATCTAAAATTGTCATTTTGGCACATGATAATATTTATTCTTGTCTTATATTTTGTTTGTAAAAGTAAGCTACAATAGGGTCGTTGTCGCCCATCTAGCGGATATTCAAGGAAACACGTTTCATTCAGGACCTCAAAAACAATTATACTCGAAGTCAAATGATTATGGACTGATATTTTTAATACATCGTAAAAATTTATATTTTTATTTAACCACAGTTTCCACATATCAAGCTAAGGTCGCGTTTGCGTTAAAATACGATAACCGGTGAAATCTAACTAAAAGGTAAGAATAATTGATTATTAGGTGAACAGTAGATCTGCCAATATAACATGCTTCTGCAGTCAAATCCAAAGTTTTCTTGTTATTTAATAAATTATAATTTTTTTCAGGATGTAACGCCATTTTTTTGAAAATATTGTGTACATTGGCAATAATTGTTTTTACCTATCCATTTAAATCATATTTTCCAAAACGTTTTTTTATAAGAACCAGGAGTACTTAATTAATGAGTTTTACTTATTTTCTTTTCAAAAGTCTAAATATAATTATATTTATAGGATTGGGAATAAAAAGCGCACGCAAATATTACCGATTATAGATATTTGTACAGGTAGACACTTAAAAAATTTAGCATCAGTGTAGAAATCTCCAGTCCATAATGGGCTACTTGCGTACCTTTTTTTTATTTAATATTTTTGAAGAGAAGGTAAAAACTTGCTACCCGTATTTTTTCTTTTGACAAAATTTTTATTAATTAGCCAGAAAAAAATAATGAAATTTGATTATTTGAATTCCCGCCATGTATGACGTAGAATTACGCCGCACCAATGAATAGTCGTAAAGCCACAGCGTGGTGCCGTCCCATAGTAATGGTATGTTTGTGCGGGTAATGTAGATCACCTGTTTGACGTTTCAATAATAGTTTGGAGGTTAGTATTTTAGTTTATCTTTTTGGTATCGATATTTTAAATTACAAATAACTACCTATGTGTTTATTTATAAAGTAATTAATGTATTTGAGAGACCAGAGAGAGAGAAAAATGAACTAATGTCAAATTCAAATTAAAACTTTCTCGCACGCCATGCCATCTATTGATAACATTCTTAAACATGCTTCCCCTCCCCAGTTAAATATAAAGACGTCACAGAAAATTTTCTTTCTTAATTTAGTAAAAAACAAATAATTATTTTAAAATAAAATTTATATTTTTATATATGTTTTCAATATAACATTACGTATATAGTGACAGAAATCGGATTTTCAGTACCACGCAAGTAGCCCATTATTTGACGGCAAGTATAAATCAATGGCAAGTGAAATAACCTATTTATTTTAAATCGTTGCTCTGGGTGATGTATTATTTTTTCTTTACCCACCTTAACCTGGTGAGGTCCTGCTCGTGCTTAGTTAACTTAATCTGGTTCTCCAACTCGTTGATGTGTCGGTTAACAGTAAGCACAGCACTCGAGTAGTTAGCATGTTTCGTAAATTTGCACTTGAAGTCTTCCGGTGGCCCGCAGTGGAACAGGTAACAACTTCCGGGACTCTGAAATACAACGAAATCAACTAACCACATACAAGGTTATGCAAAAAAGATTAATTGTTAACATGCTTGTTGGCAAATATAAAAAGGCTCGAAAAATCAGATGACTAAACCGAGAAGATATGAGAATTTGAAATTCACTGAAAAATTCAATCTTTATTAGTAATTCTGTCGAGAGGAGATATTTCTCGATTCTCGTCTCGTCTCGTACTCGAGATTTCTCGTCTCGACGAGACGAGACAGGAATGTAAAAAATATTTTACGAGACGAGAAATATTTGCCGAGATCTCGATTCTCGAAAACTGTTCCGAGATTTCTCGGTTGTTATTTTTCTCATGAGTTATATTTGCAAACGTGTGAAATTAAATATATTTTTAGTGATATCTGTCTCTATTTAGCTATGGAATTTTTGAACAAAATATAATAAAGTATTTGACATTTTATCTGTCAGAATTTGTTAAGCGTGCGTTACACGATAAAAATTTTCTTTTCAATTTTCTCTCTAGCACAATGACAAGAGTGCAAGAGAGACAAATGAATAGACTTTTAACGAAAAACTTTTAAAAAATAGCTGGCACTTGCGCTACATTTTTCTTAAAAGTCCCTACAAATTTTAACTGTAAAGTAACTGTCAAATGTCATTTGTGTTTATATATTTGATGTATACAAGTAGTGTTATAAGCGATCGATATGAAACTGAAAAATGGCAAAATGGGATAGAGAAGTAATTGAAATCTTAATGTAAGTATAACTTGAATTTTGACACTTGGATATTTTAATTCATGCAAAACTTGATGGTGTAAATATACTTGTAAGGTCACTTATAAAAACTTCATCGTGCAATTCAGGCTTTAGCTAAGATTTTTAGCGTCATTTTCTTTTTAATGTTTCATAACACAAAATACTAGATAAATACTACATTAATAAAATTATAACATAATAAAATTTGCACAAGTTTTAGGTTTTATCAAATTTTGACAGATAAAACGACAAATATTTATCTTTTTGTTCAAATTACTACTAATACAAAATTGTATAAATTTAATAATAAGTTCTGGGACCAAAATATACATATTAAATTTCCGTCGAGAAATCTCGGCGAGAATCTCGGCCGAGACGAGACTCTATTAAACGAGACGAGAAAAATTTCGAGACGAGACATAATTTTATGAATTTGAAACGAGACGAGACGAGACAATGAATTTCTCGTCTCGTCTCGTCTCGACCGAATCACTAATCTTTATCCAAGATTTGAATCCAGAATAGGGATTATTAATTCAATTTTGAATATTGGATGTAACGGAGGACATCTATTTTATGATTTTGTCGAGGATTTTGTTTTAAATATGAACTCATATTATTGACGATTACGCACGGTCACGAATGTAATCACGACCAGTAACGCACGACTTTTTACCTCTCGCTAAAAGAGGTATTGAATTCAAGCTAAAAATCGGATATCCATATTTTAGTGAATAAGCACGATTTAAGGTCCCTGCAATTTGATTTTAACAATTTTACGATGATGTCTGTATGTGTGTGGATGTGTGCGTGTGTGTATCTGTGGATGTTGTAAAAACGATTCCTCAAAAACTATAAGACTTAAGACCTATTTAACTGTGAATACCTCAATCTGACATTCCTGGGAAAAGCTGAAACGGTTTTGATAACAATAGGCTCATAAAACAATTTCTTTAAATATCTTTAAATGAAAGTTCGTTTAATTTTAAAACAATTCGTGGTATCAAAAAGTCATATGTAATTGTTTTTTGTATAGCTGCATTTGATTTTTAAAGAAACCTATAGCCATCTTTCTCACACCAGTTTCTGTTCTGTAGTATGGGCCATCCAGCGAATCAAGCGGTTTACGTCATAAATACAATATCACTAGAAACAATGACGCCATATGTTAAAAAGTTTACATGAGCATGTAAAACGGATTAAAATATGATCTGTGGGTTGTCTTCATAAATCCAAATCTTTCTTAAAAAGGTAACACGTCTAGTATTTTTTTCCAGCCAAATCCAATTTTATTTAAAATATTCTGAACGATACTGCTTACGCCGTTATAAAAACTTCATACACAATACTGCATACCATACAATTTCCCAGTGTTTCTGTACATTGCGTATAGCGTTTGCCACACGCTGTACATATAGATTTAATTTTCAAATTGTTACTCACAAATAGAACGAAATATTACCTCAATATTACAATTCAGTGAAAGTAAGAGCCCACCAATCTATTTTTCATTTTCAAAATAAATCAATAAATTGAATTGACATGACATAGCATTTGACATTTTGCCAATGAACAACGAAACCAAAAACAAAATGAAATCACAATACAGGTTGAAAAGTATAATATAGACATATAATATTTTTAATATACATGTTCAGAATTACCAATATTAAAAAAACATAATCAAACGTCATTTTGCAAAAATTTACAAAATTTTACTTAATAATAATATATCCAAATATAATTATTTCTATTAAAGGGTCAAATACATAATAATAATAAAAAAATCAATAAAATACCGTTAATAAAATATATTTAAAAAAAATAAAGAAAATTTCAAAAATCCCTAAACGATGACCTAAACCGCTTGATTCGCTGGATGGCCTATACCCTGCGCGAGAAAGATACCAATAGTGTGATGTCATTTGTGGCCCTGGAAATAAATTCAAATATCTCGCAAAGTAATTATTAAAAAAATGTTTTTTTTATCTTAATCGTTATTTATTGAGTAGTACTTTAAGGATAAAGTGTACATTTTATTATTTTTTGTTATGGTTATAGGCGTATTGGACAACCGGAAGTAGTTTCTTAAAAAAAATCTTCTAAATATTATTTTTCTGGAAATTTATATTAATACAAATATTAAAGAATAAAAATTCTGTATTCAATACATTGGACATTTTTATTACCTATATCTTCTATAGATTTAAAGATAATTATAAATATATAAAATAAACCCTTGTATAATGAGAAGTACTTACATTTAATATTTCTTATTTTGTCATTAATAATCACGAAATACAAACAATATTTTTTCTACGTCAAAAAAAGAATTCAATAATTTTAGATTTATTAAAGTATATTATAGGAAAATATTCAAAATAATATTAATTTGCTACTAATATGTAGTCGCCTGATTTGTTGTAACCAAGGGAACGAGACAAAGTTGAATAAATAAATAGTTAACGAATTTGTATTTTCGATCTATCTATATTATCAATTTTTGCTTTAAAACTATGGATTGTGACATAAGTGATAAGTGATAGCGATTTAGCGATACACCTCCTGAGGTAAACGAAACTGCAAATGCTGCAATTTGGAACTAATTACCAGTCAGATCGAGACGTCAATATGAGAATACTTATATTTTTTTACACGTAAAAAAACAAACTTCGTGTATGCACAACAATGTATAAATGTCATGTTTTTTTGACAGTTGTAGAAAAAACAAATATTTTTGCCAAACAAGAATTCCTTTCTATTTTTATACCTTTTCTTCATAAACAAACACATCACATGTTTCAGTTTCACAACACAACCTAAGACACTCTTCCCTTGTTCCTAAGTCAATTTCATTCAGGTATTTTGCTCCCATGTTCCTGGAGTCCTGAGTTCTAATAATCTTATCCTTGTGCACATCAAAGTTGTCTATACACGTCGGCAAGTCAATGTCACTACGTTTACTAACTGGTTCTGACGAAGAAATAACAAAAACACTAAGACCCAAACACACAACGAAAGGAATAGCGTTGATTGGATACATATTTGTTTGATTAAAACAATAGAAAATATAACGTTCGATGTATCAAAAACTACGTATAAAAGTCAGTACTGTGGCGCTAGTATCGCGTCGACTTTACACACACTAGATCGAGCAAACATGTTTTGTTTTATTGAAATTGTTTTTAATTTTATTAACGTTTGTTTTATGTATATATCTTCTAATTAAAGATAGTTTCTTAGTTGCAAAATAATATAATTTATTTGTATAGATTTTATCGTTTTAAATAGCTTTTTTACAACACAGAAATATTTTGTACACTTTTTAAATTTTTCTGCTGAAAATAATGCATAATAAAGCATATATTTCCAGTTAACTTATATTAATTTTATAATAATATTTGTGTAATCTATATGAATTAAATGTCTATGAATATATTTTCTGGAATCAGCTGTACAGAGTTCCTTCACAATCAATAAAATTGCGCAAGCGTCTAAGTCTATTTCATTTTGTATCATTTCTGAACGAGCCTTTTTGTGCATTGGTTCAAAATTTGAACAAAAAATATCTTTCATATATTTTTTTCATGTCTGGACAGAATTCAATATGTACTTCAACTTTATAAGCATATTTTATACAAAAAAATTGTTCTATAGACTGTCTCAACAACTTTGGCCCTTTGATTGAATAGAATGTCACCTATACTCTATTTTAGTTAAGAATGGACTTAAACGCGAACCAAGTTTACAATAGCGAAAAATTTGTAACAAAACGTTTCAGTTGACATTCACCCTTATTCTGTAACTCAGTCGATAATAATTTTTGACAAATAGAAACAAATGTATCATCTGTCAGTTTCATTTTTTATTCAGTGTCTGCTGTAATTATTGGCTACAATTTATTATCGATCGATAAATGTTATCGATTGAGTTACAGAATATGGGTGAATAATCGAGGTGTCCCTTATCCGTAAAACACCCGTAAATTATACTTATTTACTAAAAAATGAAAAATTATCAAATTTTGACGTTTCGGGCTGTCAAATATGTCTTGCACGAAACATAGTACTAATTCATAAGTTTTATGCGTATAAAACGGGTTTAAAGTCACTAGATATATAAAGTACCGCAATTCATTGTACCAATGTGTTAGAGAGAGAAGAACGTTTTTTAGACACAATGGCTGGTAGTGCGAGCTCGGTTTTAACTAAAACCCTGTTTTAAGAAATGTCAAATTTCATTATTTAATAATAAAAATAAATAATATCATATTTATCAAAATATGAATTTTAAGCAGAACATAGTTTGTATTCAAACAGATATTTTTTAAAAAATCATTCTTTAAACATAAGGGTGAAAATACATATTGAAATTTGAATTTGACATTTCTAAAAACAGTGTTTTAGTTAAAACCGAGCTCGCACTACCAGCCAATATGGCGGAATCAGGCCAATCAGGGTCTAGTTGTAGTTGGCTGTGCCTATAAAAGTCACTATATCTGGGGACTTTAGCGTCAATGCTGTCATCATGTCAAACGATCTGAAGAAAATTAACCTTAATTGTACTTATTTTTTATTATTTTCTTTATAATTTTGATCAATTATGTTTTGTATTTATTTGTATGCATATTATAAAAATTATGAACATAAAATCAACATTAATTAATTACCTTCATAGATTTATTTCACTGCCGATTATTTTTCTTTGTAATAACGCACTCGGTTCAAGATAATCCATTTTAAATTTGGCGCCGAAGCTCGACACAATATGGCGGCCAATTGCGGTACTTTATATATCTAGTGACTTTAAACGGGTTGACTACGAAGCGCCACCATGTCCATTCTTAACTGGAATAGAATATAGGTGAGGTGTACATCACTTTTTTTTACTTGAAACGAACTATAATTTGAATACCGTCTTTCGACATTGTTTTTATTTATTTTTTTCTGAAAATATAAACAAAGTTATTAATGTATGTTCATATTTTACCTTCCAGAAGAACATTATATTTAAAGTACGAATTTTTGAAATTTTTAATAATATTTAAATTTTCTCGTGTGACGTCACTTAGCAGTAAGGTAGCTCTACCCTCCAGTGGCCAAATCTGAAACTACTATTCAATATGTCACAATCCTATTTGTCTATAAAAGTATTTAATGCATATTTAAACACACCATTACAATAAATTTAGAAGTTTACCTGTTAACTATGATCACACACTCAAATAACCAAGAAGAAACTTGACTTAATATGTTTGGTTACATATGACGTAATGACATCCATTTGACATTTCACAAACATACTTATAGAGCGACAAAATACAAAAAGAAAACATAATGAATACGATATTAATTATAATCCACAAAAAAAAAAAACAGTAACTTGCATTAATTCATTAATAGTTGAATATGTCTATCAAATGAAATAATTATTAATCATATGAACAATAATGGAAGCGAAAAGTAAATGATATATCAGCTATATCATATAACTTAAATGAACTATAGAACTCATAGCTAGGTGACGTCACATTTTGATGCCGCGAAACTTTATTGACAAAATTATGAATGAAAATTTTAATATATTTTAGAAATATTGTATGATGTATGATTGAAATAACTTAAAGTTACATTATGAACAAAAAAATTGAACTTTATTTTTTTGGAAAAAACTCCATTGCTTGATGTTTAAGTCGGTTCACTAAAATTTAGACACGCTATAACTGGTGGTATATTTCGGACGTTGCGAATGAAGAATGAAAAAGTCCTATAGATTCCAGGTGATTTTATTATAAAAACATTATTTTTCGAACGCTATTCTTTTTTGGACGTTTCGGGTTGTCAATCCCTCATCATCAACGCTAAGACATTAAAATGTGAGTAGGCTATTCCACAGTAATCAAAAATAGTAAAAGTTTATTGAAAATAAGAATGATAATAGTTAAAGGATAAGGAAAACCATATTTCTTTTATTATAAATTATTTCTTCTAGAAGACACGGGGAGTTTTGCTTTTGATGATGCAGGACATGTGTACGAGTGTTTGAGCAAATAGGATCCAAGTATGACTTCCGATTTTGAGAAGCCCCGCCCTAATTAAGAATTTACTTCTTCGGGTGCGTCGGATTTGTTCGGTTGCCGTTCGGGTGACATTCTAATTTCTTTATTTTTATAAAATGAGAAAAAAAGTGAAATAAATGAAGTGAAATAATTTATTTTATGTCTCTAATAATGAATTATAATATTACAATTTAAATATACATTATTTTGTAATTTGTTTAACAACTTTTCGTGGTTTGTGAACCACTGTTTGTTTACTTCTGGTATATTCACATTACCTACGTCACAAAGCAGATTTAAAATTCGGACCTTAATATCTCGCTTATTTGGAGGAATTTTTAACTCGGACTTTCACATGAGGTCTTATATTTTTATGTATTTCAAGAAAAAAAATTTTAAAAAATGTCGTGGAATAACCTATTGTATGTTCTATTTATTTTGCGTTACAATGATAAATTTTTGTATTGTACCATACGCTCAATAAATAGAACATAAAATTGACATTTTACTGTAATATCTTAGAGCTGGTTGCCCCGGATTGGTAACCCGAAACGTCCAAAAAGAATAATGTTATTTTGTACGAGAAATAAAACGACCTGGAACTTAAAGGCCGTCTTCATATTTTCTTCCCATCTACGGTTCTCGCTAACCTATACATTAATCAATTATTATTTAAAAGAAAGATTTGTGTTAAATAAATACAAATTTGTAGACATTACAGATATTTAATAAAAATAATTTTCAAATACATAAAAATTTGTGGTCATTACAGAAATTTATTAAAAATAATATAATGGATAAAAAATTGTAAAAAAATATTTTGGATGTTTAAAATAAACCAAAATATAGTTGTGTGAATTTCTACAGAAAATTGCCATAAAATGTAATTAGTTTTGTTCCAATTTCTCTAATTAGCGCCAAAACAAATGAAGGAAGATATTTCCCAATTGTTTTTTTGTGTAGGAAACAATCTCAATCCTAAATCCATCACTAATTAAACCGCTTTATTTCCTCATGTTATTAAACCATGTTGTTGCTGCAACGATTGGACCATTTCGGGTTTGTTCGGGAAATGAGTCGAGTTTTGTCGAACTCTACCGCGGTTTTCATGAAATTGGTGCAGTATTGAGTAGCTCGTGTTGCTTGTTGGTTGTGAATTATCTACCGGTTGTTGTCCGTGTGAGTGGTAGGTGATAGTGCGTGAACCCTTTGGACCGGGCGGTGGCTAAACCTTTCGATTACCTTAAATTAGAGGTGTGTCAGAGGAGGTTAGTTTTATTGATCACTTTTTAACCTCTTTAATTTTAAGCCGGTTAAGGAATATGTTAGTTTTTTGAATGAAATTTGTTTCAGTTTTATTTTTTATCGACTTTATTGTTGTTATTGATTGTTGTTTAATATTAATTCCATGTTTATCGGATCAAATCCGCCCCAATGGGTTATTGTTTTTACTGCAAGTCATTCAACTGTTCGCACTGTGCCTAAGCCTACTGTATTTTGAATGGATTTATGTGAAATCTTCGAGCTTTTCTTTGTGATAATTTGTGTACGGTATTGAACAAAATATTCGAAGAGAAATTTTGTTTCGTCTGAGAGATTTTGTGATATGAAAAGAATTTTTTTGCCGGCTTTATTATGCATGGAATTTCCATTCTGTTTACTGTGAATATTAATATGCTTTGAATTATAAAATATTCAGTTTGGTTTCTAAGCAAGTTTCAAATTTTAACGGACATAGAATTTTAAATAATTGAGGTTATTTTCGGATGATGTACTCATTTATATGCATAACTTCAGGTATAGTAAATTTATAATTATTATTACAGAGTTTAACGGTATAATCAAATTTAAATTTAAAATCAATGTAGTCGTAAAATTTGTAATACACAATTTCGACATTGAATTTAATAGTTAGTACTTATTTTTTACATTCTTCACAAGTTTGATGCTGTCACTTAGATTAGAATTCGGATCATCGGAACCACAACAAGAAAAAGCATTCAGTTTACTTCTCATACCAGCTCAGAGTGCCCGTGGTATTTTATATCAAATAAACATTCTCTACAATAAAAAAAAATTATTATGATACTGAAAATTAGATTTGTAGGTGTGTCAATCTGCTTTTATTCACAGATTTTGGTAATGACGATATACCCGTACCTTCGACAGGCGTCACCTCTTGAATATTTTAAAACTTCGTGAAGGAAGAACCACTATATAAATTTGACAACTGAAATACTGAAAATTGATGTTAATAATTAGACATAAATTTAAAATAAAATATTGAAAAATAAAAATTTCTTTGAAGTTAACATTCGGCCCTATTCTATAAGTGAAGTCAGTGGTTAATTTTTAACGACTGGTTAAAATTTTTAACCAATCATGAGCATTGATGTTGATGTATAACAAAAAACTAATTTTCAGTTGTGAAATCAATATCTATTGAATAAAATTTTTAACCAGTTGTTAAAAGTTAACCACTGTGTTACAAAACAGACCCGATAAAGTCTGAATTTGAAAAAAAAAATGCAGGTAATGAGCCTGTTTTCCATTTTCAGGAGCAATAATAGATTTCATTGTTAACATTATGACAAATGCCTTTCCGTTTCGCTTTTGTTATTGTCTGCTCCTGGAAATAATTGCAGAGTTCGCCCCGCCCGTCAAGGTCATTATACTCCTGTCTACCGATTCGCTTTTGTTATCTCTCTTCCCCAGAGTCTCTCTTTCATTTCCTCTCTTAAGAAATGAATTCAGAATTTCGACCATTCCTGAGCTGGGTCCCATCCCGTCTTAACTAATTGTTTCTGAGATGAACTGGCAAACTTGGTTTTCTTTTGTTTTGTCCGGGCTGATTGTCTGTTGTTTTTCCGCTGTTAAAATGAATAAATGGTAGAGGATTGGATCATTAGGATCGCGTGCTTCAAGAGATAATGTAATTTGTAGTTCGTGATTTGTGACGAATTGGGAATTGTTTTACAACTGTGAAACTAATTTTGTAACTAATCATAGTTTCATACGATGTCAGCGAGTTTATACACGAATTAAGTTCAAGTTCAGCTTAATTCGTTAGACGGTTAGATTTGTAAAATGGATAACATTATTTTATTAAGTAGGTAACATAACACAAAATACAACAGTAAGTATTAAATTATTCATAAATAAAGGGGTTCTAAAAAGAATTTTCATACAAACAGAATTGAAATATTGTTTTGAAACAATAATTTAGAAGAGGGAAAGAAATGCTCATATCGTGATATTCCATAAATGCCGGCAAATCATAATTATTGCAGCAACTGTGTACTTCTAACTCATTTGTGTACGCTAATGGATCCGAGTATAAACAAGTCAGGAGCTGAAACGAACAGCAATTCCACAGACCAACTGCCAATATAAGAAACTTATTTGGGCAACTCTTATATGTTATATTTGAGGAGTGTTCATTCAAAAGTTGATATGTCCATTTTTTGTCAAAAATGAGTTATACATGTGTTCGCCTTAAATCTAGTCATCCGAATCGATTGGTATGCTCGGTTTCAAGAAAACTGTAACATGTCCCATATAAACTTAACAATAAAAATTGAGTTTCAATCAAAAGTTAATATGTCCACTGGACATGTTAACTATTGGTTGAAACTTTTTATGTTTTGACCAAATCTTAACATGTCCTTTGAATAAGTAATAGTTTTATTAATTTCAAAATGTCTACTATATAATGTTCATATAAAATTGAATATGAAGATGTATACAGAAGTGTAGGAAGAGTAATGAGGTTAGGGAAAGAATGGAAAATATATATTATATCAAAGAATTACAAAATATATATATAAAAATGACTGGCCTAAAGGACACTAAAAGGATTCATATAAAGAAATGTATGGGAGAGAATAGAGAATACATTCAACTTAAAGGACATGAATACTAGTATTATAGTTTAGTGATTTGGAACAATCCGTACGTCTCTTGAAAAGAGGAAAGAATGACAGAAATTTGGAATTGGATGTACTAAAAAATATTAATAAAATAAGTACACATAAAAAAGGATGTAGACCATCTGGCAAGAGATAGAATGGTACAAAAAAGTTTTAATAAACACTTCAGAATGTAAACATGAAAATGAAGATAATGAGGAGTGTGATTGTGAAGAATTTGATACAGGAGTTCACCTTTAAACGAAAAGTATTATGTACCTACTGGAATAATTTTTTTTTAATTTTCATATTTTTTGTAAAACTTGAATATAAAAATCTGTTGTGGCCAGCACAAGACCTTCCGTCAATTCCATGTATTTTGTACAAATCCCATACCAAAAGGTCCTTGGAACAGATTCTATATAATATCAAGTAAAAACACATACTATTTTTTACAAATTCCATACCAAAAGTTCATTTGAAAAAGTTCTATAAATCCAATAAAATTATAACATAAACTACACTAAGTAATGTCCTTCCATCTTCTCTTTAGCCTTTCTCTGCGTGTCACTTGCGACCAACACTATGACATACCAATTTTAGATCCTATACTTTTTTCCATATTTGGTTTTGCACTTGCAACTGACATCTGTCAATTAAATTTTTTAGAATAATTATGTCAGCTGTTTCGATGATAAACAGCAAAGCTGACTAATTTTTGAAAATTAATTTCTTTATAATGCTTTAAATTTACATCTATTGAATATGAAGGAAAATGTATAATCAAAATGTATAGAGAAGAGTATTTTCTTTAATATAAATAATAACAAAATGTCAAAAAATAATATTTAACTGCGTTTTTTTAAGAAAAACTGTTAAAAACTTCAAATAAGGGTACTTCCGGTGGATCAGTTATAACCAAAATCTAATCAACTCTTCTTATGGATGTACAGAAGAGGAATACGAAAGAATTATAATTTTTAGAATTGTAGTATTGGAGTTATCGTCGGAGAAAAATTTGTCACACACGGACACACACACACACACACGGACACACACACACACACACGGACACACACACACACGGCACACACACACACACACGGACACACACACACACACATACAGACATCATCTTAAAAATGGTATATTCGTATAGTAGGGACCCTAAAACGTGTTTATTCATTAAAAACTCACCAACGAATTTTTTGACCAAAGACAATACCTTCCTTACCTAAAGGTGACGGAAGGTAAAAAGGATGTCAACACTAATTATAAGTTTTTTTTTTTAATTCATGACAGTTTAAATTAAACTTAATTTCTTAATAATTTAACAAAAAAATCCAAACAAAATTCAACATGTCCCAATTTTTCCATGCAAAAGTTAACATGTCCAAATATTTTTTTCAAATTTAAGCTAATTGAAAACATACAAATATTATATTATCGGATATTTAATAACATTTACTAACTTAATTATATATGAAGTAATCGAATTCAAAAAATGTATAGCAGGGACATAGTAAGTACAAACAAGTATTATTTGGTTTCCTTTCGTTGTTTTATTATTTTCTGTATTCATTTACAAGAAAATAAATTCCGTATTTCAAAAAAGGTGATAGCGGAAGGCTCTTTAGTATAGTAAGAATTTGGAATAAAGTGGATTTGTGACGAACAGTATTGGCCATAAAGATAGCAACTTTTAAAAAATTTTTGTTTCTTTGAAGTGAACATAAGAATATAGAAAATAAATTACATAAAGAATAACCTCTTTAAATGAGTTTATTTTATGTTAAAATAATTTATATTAAATGTATAGAATTCTTACTTTTGTCTGGACATAAAAATAGCAACTACATAATGAATGTCTTTATTTTCTCAATTTCAACGTTTATATCGTATAATTGTTTAAAAATATAAATTAGTACTTCAAAATTATGGGTCGTAACAAGACTTTGACTAAAAAAATTTAATAATTAAAATAAAATAATTAAATCATATGATGGTGCTTCGCGGAATAAAATGTCGAAGAACTTTAATTTGCATAAATCTACAATAGCATGAATAATAATCCATTTTCGAAGGAAGGGTGATATTGAGCCTTCTACAATTTCTAGTAGACAAAAAAAAAACATTAAACCGAAGCGACAGAATGATAAAACACATATCGTTCAAAATCCGTTGTTATCATCAAAGAAAATTTTAGGCTTTCTACTAAGTAATGTTAAATATAAAATATCTTCCAGACAGGGAAGAAGAATATTAGTTGCCGGAGAACTTTATAGTCGTCGGCCTGCAAAGAAACCACTTCTTTCGATGAAGAACGTGAAGGCCCGATTATTTTTTGCAGAAAATCATGTAAACTGGACAACTGACATGTGGAAAAGAGTATTATTTAGTGATGAACTAAGATTAATTGACAAAAATGTAATAACAAAATTACTTGAATTCATGATGAAACGAGAAGAAGTAATAAATTCTCGTGGTTTCGGTTATTACACTAAATATTAGAAAATTTAGTTTTTATATTAATTTTATAAAAGTTGCATTTTTATTTTTATGTCCAAATAAAAAATATTTTTTTGCACGTAAATCAATTTTTAAGAATAAAAGAAGTATTTCGAACTCTCATTGTCTTTATTTTTTTTGAGTTACACAAAGTTTCGATTGATAAAATCTCCAATTGTTATCAAGTGAATCAATTTTTGTTAATATAATGCAAATTATTTTAATGTAAATTAAACTTGGTTCAAGACACTAATACTGCAGTAATTTATTTCTGAAATCCCAGTTTTTACATTAGAGCAATTGATTTTTTTTTAAGTTGCTATCTTTATGGCCAACCTGTATATAGATGTTAGGGTTAGGGGAATTAAAACTCAAATAATGCAAAATCTAATAACTTTTTTAAACTATTGGCGTAAAAATGTAAAAAATAAAGGCTCGCCGTTGAGTAGATTTTGTAATGAAAAGACAAAGCTGTTAGAAAGAGTAGTTTCATTGGCTTTTCACAAAACTTTTAGTGGCGGCAAATTAAGAGGAGTTAGAATTGTTCACCTCAAGGGAGTTAGCAAAGTGCTCTAGCCATAATTTATTACTGCTAGTTTGTTAGTTTTAAGTGGTTCTCCAAAATATAATTTACCTACTTAGAACATTGGGAAAAGAAACATGTATACCTTTTCTAAAAACCTATTATACATATTTTATTTTGTCATTACTATTACCAAAATCTGCGAATAAAATCTAAATAATCATAGATAATTTACTTCTTTTGATGCCACGACAAATGTAAACTGTTACAAATAACAAAATCTATTAGACTAAGTATTAAAAAATTAATATTGTGCATATTTTGAGTGATTAAATCATCTTTCATAAATTGTTGTTCTGGTTACCTATTTTTGAACATAACTCTTTGAAAGTTCATCCTATGTAAAAAATGCAAGAACCCTTTTCGTACAAAAAGTAACGAGCTTTAAATTTATATTTTTGTAAAATTTTAATATGGGCCACTGTTTTCGAGATAATAGCGAAAAACTAATTTTTTACACCTTTGATCCAAGATGGCGGCTCACGCCGAGCCTCCCCAAGGTCACAAATTTGAATTTTTCATCCCCGTCTCGACCCAAACAACATATGTTAAAATCATTTTGTAAGGCAAAGGTCTTTTTTGATCTCCATTCTAGCCACATCATTTTTTTTGTAAAATCAAAATCCCTTATGAAACCTCCAGTAGGTAATTCAAATTATGAACTCGCGCCAAAGGCAAATTCTAATCTTACTTTTCTAGTCTATTGTGTTTCATAAGGGCGTTTAATAATCTAATTTTATTCCATATCAAATTTTTTTAGGTTAGTATCGTTTATTGAGAAACGCTTGTCCAGTTTATGAAATTTTCGGGATTAGTCCCATAAAAGGATACTTTCTCATTAAAAAATTGTGCGAATCTATTTTCCAAACGGTTGACGTGTTAAAGATATAATCCCCTTTGTCAGGTCCATCACACAGTGTTATTTTGTCATCCACAACATTCGGTTTTCCTCATTTTCTCCCTCTTGTACAGGCCTATATATTTATTTTTGCCGTTAAAGCGGACATTAACCTTAAACAATTTTACTGTTTATACGTAACGTTCTCTTTATAATCAAATAATATTACTACCAAGTTTATATCTCTACCCATTTTTGAATTATACCCCACATTTAAATAAAAACTTTCAAAATTTTCAAAAATCTAATTTTAATGTATCTAGATACTTCTCAATGCGCTGATTCCAAATTTTGAAACCGCAGGTCGATATCTCTTTTCGTTCTCGAAATATTTAGATTCAAAGTTTCGCTCAAAACTGCCCATTTTTGGGCAATAACCCAAAAATGGGCCGAGATATGAATTTGGCGACAACACCATTCGATTCTACGGGCAAAATTACATAAGTACACCAATTTTCATAATTTTTGAACACCGCATACAATCTCTAAAGCAAAATCACTGAAAATGGCCAAAAAGCGCAAAAATCTAAGGTGTACCCCTTACGATTTTTTCAGATTTTGACCATTTTCAGGGGTTTTCAAACTTTTATTCATAAAAAATGAACCGGTAGGACAAAAATTATGAAAATTGGTATACTTATGTATTTTTGTCCGTAGAATAGAATGGTGTTGTTGCCAAATTCATATCTCGACCCATTTTTGGGTTAATGCCCAAAAATGGGCAGTTTTGAGCAAAACTTTAAATCTAAATATTTCGAGAACGGAACGAGATATCGTCCTGCGGTTTTAAAATTTGGAATCAGCGCATTGAGAAGTATCTAGATACATAAGAATTAGATTTTTGAAAATTTTGAAGTTTTTATCTAAATATGGGGTATATTGAATTTTGGGGCAATAATTCAAAAATGGGTAGATATAAACTTGGTAGTACTATTATTTGTTTGTAAAGAGAACGTTATGTAAGCGTATGCAATTTTAGAGAATTATTTTAAAAATGGATAAATGCTATAGAGAAGTTCCTTGGAAAAGATTCTAAATATCCAATAAAATTGTACACGAAACATACTATTTTTTACAAATTCCATACCAAAAGTTCCAGTATCATAGTTTGTTTTTGAAAGGGAAATAACAAGATAATGAACAATAATACTCGTATGAGTGTGCTTGTATTTAATTCCTTGCTATTCCTCATTGCATTGAAATTATGCAAACGTTTTTATTTTTACCTTCCGTCACCTTTAGGTAAGGAAGGTATTGTCTTTGGTCAAAAAATTCG
This sequence comes from Ophonus ardosiacus, assembly GCA_943142095.1. NCBI lineage: Eukaryota > Metazoa > Arthropoda > Insecta > Coleoptera > Carabidae > Ophonus > Ophonus ardosiacus. The sequence continues at coordinate 82,720,592 of OW964823.1, forward strand.
CTGGTGAGTTTTTAATGAATAAGCACGTTTTAGGGTCCCTACAATACGAATTTACTATTTTTAAGATGATGTCTGTATGTATGTATGTATGTATGTATGTATGTATGTATGTATGTATGTATGTATGTATGTGTGTGTGTGTGTGTGTGTGTGTGTGTGTGTGTGTGTGTGTGTGTGTGTGTGTGTGTGTGTGTGTGTGTGTATGTGTGGCCGTGTGTGACAAATTTTTCTCCGACGATAACTCCAATACTATAATTCTAAAAATTATAATTCTTTCATATTCCTCTTCTGTACATCCATATGAAGAGTTGATTAGATTTTGGTTATAATTGATCCACCGGAAGTACCCTTATTTGAAGTTTTTAACAGTTTTTCTTAAAAAAACGCAGTTAAATATTATTTTTTGACATTTTGTTATTATATTTATTAAAGAAAATACTCTTCTCTATATGGTTTGATTATTCATTTTCCTTCATATTCAATACATGTAGAGTTAAAGCATTATAAAGAAATTAATTTTCAAAAATTAGTCAGCTTCGTTATTCATCATGGAAACAGCTGACATAATTATTTTAAAAAAATTAATTGACAGATGTCAGTTGCAAGTGCAAAACCAAATATGGAAAAAAGTATAGGACCTAAAATTGGTATGTCATAGTGTTGCTCGCAAGTGACACGCAGAGAAAGGCCAAAAGAGAAGATTGAAGGACATTACTTAGTGTAGGTTATGTTTATAGAACCTTTTCAAATGAACTTTTGGCATGGAATTTGTAAAAAATTGTATGTGTTCGTGTTCGATTTTACATAATATTATATAGAATCTGTTCCAAGGACCTGTTGGTATGGGATTTGCACAAAATACATGGAATTGACGGAAGGTCTTGTGCTGGCCACAACAGATTTTTTAACAATGCATTTGCTTTGTCGTACAAATTGCGATGTTTGCGAATACTGCTTATTATTAAAAAACAAAATATCAATTTGTTTCTACAGCTGACGGATGAAGCAAAGTATCTGCATTAGACATACATTTTTATTTGTTTAATTAATTAAAAAAAATAATGGTTTTTAACCCTATATTCAAATATCGTTTCTATAATCACCAATGAATAACATGATCTGGAATCTAATAGTTGTGACTCAAATATGAGGGCATATTGCTGATTAAAACGTTTTTAGTGAAGTATTTACTCAACGTTGTATCAGCTGTGAAAATATTAATGAATAATAAAACAAAACAACTAACCATCATGATTTGCTCATAAATAAAAATGTGCTTTAGTAAAAAATGTTAAACATAAATTTGTCGTACAAAAAAGGTAGCAAAATACAAACAAAAAATAGCAGGAAATACAGTTTTTTGTGACATGAACTTACTTTGTTTACATTTGCACTCTAATAGTAGTAATCCCGGAATGTGGCACTTTACTGGACAAGCTGCAATAGATACTTGTATTTTCATTGAAAGTTCAAAGTTTATTATAATTACTTAACATTTTTTGTTCAACATAGGTTCTCATTTAAAAGTTTGAGTTTTATCTCGGGAATGGGGTATTCCGACATTTTTTAAAAATATTTTTTTACAGTAGTACAGACCAGTAGGACTCTGAATATCTAACTTTGAGTAAGAAAATGTATGCATCACATGAGATATGAATTTTAAAAAATTTCATCGCAATTCAAATTTTCTTATCATGGCGCGCTTATGACGTCAACTCGATGGTGACATCTGCAACGAACTTCAGCGCCTAAACCCACATGTTCATGACAGCCATTTGCTTGTTTACATATGATTTTAGTAGCAGCGTGTATTTCGGTGATTGTTCTGTGTTTGTTTATGGTAAAAATAGGAGTAATAATTATAAAGTGCACGAAATGTCCAACAAGAAATATACCCGCGCGTGTTAACTACTGGCACCATCTGTGTTTTTAAACGAAAATATTTACTTTGAAATGAGCAACAGATTATCAACTTGACGTCACAAATTTCAAGGACGTTTCTAGAGCTGTAAAAATTTCAATTTTGTAACATTAAATTATGAATTAAAACTTTTTATTAAACATGTTTTATTTTATTTTTCTACTATATGAAGATGGAAACTATAGAAAAAAGTTATTATTTTGGATTAATTCCATATCACCGGAATACCCCATTATTAAGAATCTAACCTAACGTACAAAAGGCCCGAGTTTTCCAAGCGTGACTTTTGCACGTTAGGTTAGGTTATTATTGTTATTTTTAAAGAAAAATGCAAGCTAAGTAAGCTTTTTATTTGAACAGTGTAATTAAATAGAACAGTTAGTGAACTTGAGTCAATGTCAATATCATAAAAAGATTGTTAATATTTTGAAACAATCAGAACTATTTTATCACTTAGTTTCCTTTTTCGCTAATCAGTCCTAAATTATTGCGGTTTACTTTCATGATACGACATATTTTTGTAATAAAAATAAATATAAATTCATAACATTTACTTTCAATTTTGTTTGTTCCTTATAAATTCACGTGGACATGTGTTCGAAATGATTTATTTTCTCTTAATTTCACGCTTGGCACTTAATAGTAAGTAATGAAACAATTATGATAATAAATTTTACGCATTATTAAAACAACCTTTCACTGCCAAATTACATACTTGCCACAATTTGTACTAATTGAGTTATACGAATTTTCAATTCGAGTGTATAATAATTAATAAAGTAACAAAAGTTTTTTTTAAAAAATTACGCTCCAAATTTAGTGCTTATTCATTAAAAGCTCACCACCGATTTTTTGACCAGAGACAATACCTTCCTTACCTCACAGAAAAAAAATCTGTTGTGGCCAGCGCAATACCTCTCGCCATTTCCATTTTATGTTTATATAAGTAATGTATTACACTTTGCTATCGAACTGTCGTTTTATAACAATAACATTATAGAACTTTACCCAAATATTGTTTTTATTGTATTTAACGTCTTCTGCACACATACAATTCTAATTATATCCATTTTTCATTCTATGCGGAAGTTCCTAAATGTCAGAGATTCTTCCAATTCATTAGCAAGATTGGCGGTATTTCTTATGGATATATGCATTTTACCTACAATTTTAAATATATAATTAATAAAACAATAAGAAAGATTACATGTACTTCCCAGAAAAAGCTTTCAGAATGTCACCAAAACTGTTAATTTTTGACACTGACATCTGTCATATACAAACTATGTTATAGACATTTGAATTTGTCAACTGGTTTCCTTAGTGCCTTAGCTTCTGCGATTAGATTATTCTATATATTACAGTGCCTTTATCTCTAAATCTACACAAGTTATAATAAAAATTTTAAATTATAATTAACGAGAGGTAAAAAAAAAATGAAATTTTGTCTAATTATATGTAGATAATATTTTATTAGGCAATATGTGTAATAATTTAGTATAATTTGCAAATCTTACTTTAGCATTTAAACTAATCCGAAATAGACAATAAATTTTACTATATTTTGGCTTTATTATTTTTGTTTTAAATTTTCGATAACAATGTAATGAATTAGGTAATTAAATAGAAAATTTAAATACATATTTACTTAATTTCTTTACCTATATTTAGTTCAATACTTATTATGATATAAATGTAATCATTTCATCTAATTTTGTATTTAATTTTACTATAATTTGTTATTACAAATTTAGAAAATTTAACTAAATCAACTTAAATATTATAATGAAACATACAGAGAATTTATTTTAAAATGCAACATTATAGTTCATCATTTCCATGGTTACTAACTATTGTCAAATAATGACAGCAATGTAAAATTTGTCCATTTTAAAATGCAACATTATAAATGGTATTTCAGCACAGGAGATACCTCCAAAACACATCACAAATGGTGTCAGAGTGATTGGGGGTATTTTTTAACATTTATTTATTTATTTATTTAGATACAAACCCAACAGGCAAAGCCCAATAATAGGGTTGAAAGTAAAAACTACATAAATTTAAAACACAGAAATTAGAGTAAAAGAAAAACATTAGAAATTAAGCAATTAATTTTTTAAAATAACTAGATTTATGAAGGAAAATATCCACATTATTACATGAAAGTTATGAATTTTTGTAAGCTAAAGTTTTTTAAGATGTACAACATTCATGTTTTGATTATTTGTTAATCGTATGTAGGCTAATTTAGTGTAAATTAGTTTTGATAATACAAAACTACAAATTTTGTATGTTGCATTTTAAAATGGACAAATATTACATTGCTGTCATTTTTTGACAATATAGTAACCATGGAAGTGATTCGCCATATGTTGCATATTAAAATAAATTCCCTGTATTATTAGTAGCTTAGAGTATAGAATAGGACTAGAGAGAGCGTAAAGTACAGATGTGGACAGAGTTTTTGTCGCCATGAGACGGAAGGGGAATCTCGTGGCCGCCATCTTGGGACGATCAACGTTATAATGTATTTAAGCGCGCTTTCTTCAGTTTTGTTACAAAAATACAATAACGTAACAGAAATTGAAGCTATTTGTAATTAGCAAGCTTTAATTCAGTAAGAAATGTATTAAAATTAATTAAATTTAAATTTGAAAGAACCAAAAAATTGTAAAAATCTTCAATTTGAAGTGTATTGCGATTAAACTTTAATAAAATATTTTTTATAGAAATTAAACTGTTCGAATTTTATGACAATTGTAATGATTGAGATAGAAACTTACAAAAACTAGGTACCGAATAGGCAAATAATTTGAAGCTAAAAATTTCATATAAAAATATATATTTATGATGTTTACAATACAAATAAATACGAAGTACAAACATATTTATTACAAAAAATAAGTTAATATTTTTACATGAAATATGTAAAAAAATACAATAAATTATATGAACTAAACATTAATAATATGTATAAGTAAAATAATACTTACTTGTGAATTGTCATCGCTTCTTATTTTCAGAGAATCTGATTGGTCAAAAAGTGACCGGGCTCAACATGGCGACTGGATACATGTCGCCTCATTTTTAAGCGCCATGTTCCATATGGTCCAGCTATCTATCAATTTATATATATCTGTGAGCTTACCCCGCATGACATCAGCTTTGAGTGTTTAGGCGCCCTCTATGTGTATATATATTTTATAACTCTATGATTAGTAGGCTGAAAAATAAGGAATTTATTTAGTTAATTAACTACAATTTAGATGGTTTTTTTTCTGTGTAAAGGTGACGGAAGGTAAAAACAGAAGAAAATGAAATTAGTCAAGTAAAACTTAAAACAGACCATAAATTAGAAACACGTACCTCTCCTGTAAATTTTACGACATCCTGTACAATTTCACATAGCCTACTATACGAGCACTCGATTTAATTTCCTAAAAGCATCTATTAACAGCTGTAAAAGCCTGTGATACACCGATAGTACACAAAGTACAGGAAGTTTCCCCACATGCCACCATCTCGCCATATCGCAGAAACCTTCAGAACTTCAGATAGTTCACACGCTCTTTTCAATAGAGTCTATTCAAAGTCAAGATCTGTCGTAATAACCAATCAGCACCAATGTTACATAAAGAGAAATCAAATTATGAATGAATGAACGAAAGCGGATTGAATGTGTAACGCAAAATTTAGAAATTATTGTTTTAATCTTTAAAAGAAATACAGTGTGCAAATATTTAATAAGGTGGTGTTATTGTTGTTCTATTATGCAATTCATTAAAATAGTTCGAATTTGTTTTGTGTAAAAAGACAATAGAATTACCTACGAGTATGTGTATACAAATTTGAAATTTTTATTTATAATTAGATATTTATATTGCAGTTGAAGACAACTAATAAAAAAATCTGTTGTGGCCAGCACAAAACCTTCCGTCAATTCAATGTATTTCGTACAAATCCGATACCAAAAGTTCCTTGGAAAAGATTCTATATATCCTGTAAAATTGTAACACGAACACACTATTTTTTACAAATTCCATATTGCAAGTTCCTTTGGGAAAATTCTATAAATCCAATATTATTATAACACGAATGTACATTCTGTAAATTGCACTTCACACTTCCTCATTCCTATCCAACGCATCTTCTTCAGACAGTTCTTCCTCTCTCAAATATTCTGCTACACAGTACTTCCATCTTCTCTTTGGCCTTCCTCGTACTCCCGGCATTGAAACTGCAAGTCACTTATGCGAGGGACACTCTGTCACTTATGTTACTTTCTGATCCTATACTTTCCACTTTGGCTTTGCACTTGACCCTGACATCTGTCAATTAGAATTTTTTTGAATATATGTGTTGTTTCCATAATTTTAGCAAAGCTAACTGATTTTTGAAAGTTAACCTCTCTTAATCTCTCTATAACTCTATATCTATTGAATATGAAGGAAAATGTATAATCAAATTGTATAGAGAATAAGATTTTCTTTTATATTAATGATCACAAAATGTCAAAAAATGATATTTAACTGCGGTTTTCCCAGAAAAACTGTTAAAAACTTCAAATAAGGTACTTCCGGTTGACCAATTATAACCAAAATCGAATCAGCTCTTCATATGGATGTAAAGAAGAGGAATACGAAAGAATTATAATTTTTAGAATTGTAGTATTGGAGTTATCGTCGGAGAAAAATTTGTCACACACACACACACACACACACACACACACACACACACACACACACACACATACATACATACATACAGACATCATCTTAAAAATAATAAATTCGTATTCTAGGGGCGCTAAAATGTGCTTATTCATTAAAAACTCATCAACGAATTTTTTGACCAAAGACAATACCTTCCTTACCTAAAGGTGAGGGAAGGTAAAAACAGACATTCTGTACAGGGTGTCTCATTTTCGATGTTTTTTTAGGGTATCTCGGGAAATATTACTGATAGAGCAAAATCGTTTATACATTCCAGGGTCAACTTTTTGAGAAAAGTTTAATGGTCACCACAGGAATTTTCGATCTTCTTTTGTTTCTGAGCTACATGAAAAACTTGTTTTTCGCTCATTCCAAAAATATCTCATAACTTATTTATTGTGGTAGTTAGAGAAAAATTGTTTAAACAAATTTTGTGCCGGTTTTTGGGTAAAATAAAATGGCGTAATTAGATTTTTTGAAAACTTCATAATTCTTGAGATTTAACACAAACTTATTATTTTTTAAATGGCAACCTATGTTGACAATAGTCTCATCTTTTTGCTTATTTTTTATGCTTTTCAATGATATATAACAAGTCCACATTCTTTTGTTGTACACATGAATAAAAGATGAATTATTAAATAAATTAGGAAAGAGTGAAAAGATAATGTCAGCCACCGGGATTTGAACCCAGACCCACTGTCTTGCCGGGACAACGCTTTACCAATTGAGCTATGGCGGACTCCTCCCGTTGGCTCACATTATCTTCCACAAATGTTTATTGTGACAGTTTCATGAATTATTAATTTTTTAGGGTGAAAAAATTGAAAATTATTAAAAAACAATTGAGTTATTTATTTTGATTCCATATCTATTATTTATGTTCTCAAAAATAATTTAAACCACTTATTTTCAGATTAGTTAAATTATTATTCACAGTTGGCTTTGACACAATTTGAAAATAAATGATTACTAAGCTTTTAAGGTAAATAATTTTGGAAAATGTGTAAAACTAAAGTAAATTATATTAGAAATAAACAAATGATGAATTATAATAATTTTTTTATTTGTTTTGTAATAATTTTCATTTTTTTCACCCCAAAAAATTAATAATTCATCTTTTATTCATGTGTAAAACAAAAGAATGTAGACAGGTTATATATCATTGAAAAGCGTATAAAATAAGCGAAAAGATGAGGCTATTTTTAAAATAGATTGCCATTTAAAAAATCACAAGTTTGTGTTATATCTCGAGAATTATGAAGTGTTCAAAAAATCTAATTACGCCATTTTATTTTACCTAAAATATGGTACAAAATTTATTTTAACAATTTTTCTCTAACTATTATAATAAATAAGTTATGAGATATTTTAGAAATGAGTGAAAAACAAGTTTTTGCTGTAGCTCAGAAACAAAAGAAGATCGAAAATTCCTGTGGTGACTAATAAATTTTTCTCAAAAAGTTGACCCTGGCATGTGTAAACGATTTTGCTATATATGGGGTGCCGTGGCCGCGTGCCTGAGTGTCTGGTCGCGAACCTGAGGGAACCGGGTTCGATCCCGACCGGTGCCAAATATTTCGAATTTTAAATGGCACAAAAGTGACCCCTGTGGTGCACTCTCCACGCCAGCAATGAGTGCCCTTGAGGTGACGCCTGGTAAACGCCCGCACGATACAAATATGTCATCATCATTACCGATATTTGCGACAAAGCAGATAGGCACACCTAGAAATAGGTAATATGCCGTGACGATATGTTTATTTATTTATATTTATTTATTTTGCTCTATCAGTAATTTTTTCCGAGATACCCTAAAAAAACATCGAAAATCAAATACCCTGTACAGCGAAATTGCTATACACAACTCAGTATGCGATTTATAGCATTTTCCCTATATCTCCCTTAGTTAGTGTAGTGGAAGGTAAACACATTCCCCAACCTGGACCTCCCGATTTCCCCTACCTCTCTGAAGATGCTCCCCACTAACTCTCCCCCTCTTTGCAGAAACGCACTCCGGTGGTGATGGACTGCGGCATCGCAAACGCTTACCCCAGCAGCGGTGCGACCCCGAACGGCATAATGGCGGGCGGCGGTTCCGAGCGTTCCCCAGCTAAATCCAACCTGCGGGTCAACTTCAGCGACAAGGGCGAGGTGAAGGAGCGACGGGAGAAGTTCCTCACAGCTAAGTACGGACACCACCAGATGAGCCTCATCAGGAAGCGGTTAGCCGTGGAGATGTGGCTGTATGAGGAGCTAAAGAAACTCTATGAAACTTCATCGGTGAGTCAGATATTTTATATTTTTTTGTTATTGTTGGTGACGGAATGGATCGTTGAAAGATAGGATTCCCGGATTCTGGAATTCCGTAAAACTTGTTAAAATGTTGACAATAAGGTATTGCAAAAAAATTAACATATATTTTTTTCTTCTGAAATTTGAATAAGCATAATACTATATATACATATGAATTACGAACCTCGATTTGGGATGAAATAAAAAATGATATCGAAATCGGAGAATGTTTTCGTTGATAGAAAGAGGAAAGTATTTTGCCAGATTGAAATGTGGAAAATTTGAAATATAGACGACGAGAGCAGATATTTTTATTACAGAAAGAAAACAGGAATCGAAACCTGGAAAAATATGACTATGATGAAAAAGAAAAATGTTTCAAAAAATTCGAACGTACCGAATTTATTGTTTGTTTTCTTTTTCTACGTAAAACGTTTACTCATAATGTAAGAGGCATACACACTGAAATATATACTAACTGGAATGCGCATACGAACCGTGACTGTGAAGCATATTGAAAGCCTGCTGCTGGAGTAGTCGGCAAACATCGAGACAGTTCGTGAGTACACGGAAATTATTTCGTGTGGCGCATGTTTAAATAAATGAAGCATAATATGAAAACAAAGCGATCAGCTATGATACAAGTTATTCGGCTAGGTTCGGTTCGGCACGAACGTGTGCGAACAGGACCAGCCATTATTGTTCAATGAGGCTTCAGTGCAGCATACGCTGATAGGTAGAGTATGCGAGTTCCAGTTAGTATATATTTCAGTGGGCACACGTGTGTACATAAGCGATTAACACGTTCGCTGCCGGTAATTTTGGGCTAATTTTGCCAGGGGCCAAAACGGAAATCGTGTGTGCAAACGTGTAGAAAATTCCTTTCTGAAGTGCCTGCGAACACAACAACACTCTCCCACAGAGCCAGCCACACTAGTGTGCCTTGAATTAGTAGCGTAGCTGTGTCGCCTAATGGCGACGGCGGCACACGTAAAGCACCTAGCGCGTCGCCTTAAGGCGACAGCAGCAGGGAACGTGTTAATATGGAAAATATTATATTAAAATAAAGTACAGAAGGCAATCTATTCAAGCACGGAAACGAGCGCGTAAAAGCGAGCGTGCGAGTGCTTGAAACTCTCTGTAATGATTTTTGAGCTGACGGGTAAGGGAAAGAAATGCTTTTTTTCCTAATATTCCATGGGAGCTGTCAAAAAAATAATAATTATAGTAATAATGTCAGGGCCGGATCTAGGATATGGCGAGCGAGGCACTTGCCTCGGGTGAAAATTTTTAAAGCGCAAATATTTTTATTTTTTGCTCAATTTTTTTTTTTGGGTGGGGGGGGGGGGTGCAGTTTTTCTTTTTGCCATGGTTAGAGTATAAATAACAAGATAGGGCTGACCAATAGGGGATTCCTCTCATATCGAATTTTTATAGTAATTATATAAATAATTATTTCTTCACATGTAACAGTGTTATTGACGCAAATTTCTTTTTCGTATGTTTTATCATTTTTTTTTTGTAATACTCTTTAATTACCCGTTATCCTTTAAGCAGTAGCGTAACAAGACCGTCTGGGGCCCCGAGGCAAAATAATCACCTGGGCCCCCCTCTCCCAAAAAAATTTATAATTGAAATAAAATAAATAAGAATATATTTTTTCACTGATAATATTTTATTTTATAACATAAGTACAAGTAAAAAAAAAACAAATATTAAACATTAATATTACCTACTGATAAATAGTGATACAACGGAAGTCATCGTAGTATTCTATGCCATTTTGAATTTTTTTTTTTTTTTATTTAAAAGTTTCTTTTTCGAGCTTTTTTGTTTGCAAATTCGTTGACTACGTTGGTCAAATCCACTTCCGAAGCTGCTTTTGAATCTATGGAAAGTAAAACTTGTCCACTTAGGACCGGTTTTTCAATCTCTGGTTAAAATTTTAACTTTTAGTTAAGTAAACAATATTGCATCGTCTTGTTGACAGCAATGATAAATCTGACATTTGACAGTTCATTTCGTTTCAATGTTGTTTATTTAACTATTAGTTATAATTTTAACTAGATATTGAAAAACCGGCTCTAAGTCTACTTTGACCCATTTGCGATCTCAGGTAGTATTTTATTATTTTTAATTTACTAAATGACCTTTCCAGACTTGCCACTGTCACGGGTAATGTTAAAAATAGTAAAAAAAGCCATAGAGATCTGGTAAAAATCACTTTCAAAAATCCCATATTTTTTAATTATTAATTCAAAGAATTTTCCCGTTGACATGCCGTTATGTAAATAGTGCAGACATTTCTTACAAAAACTATGTGTGTAATATCATATCAGTTAGACAATGTTCAATAATTAAAATTTATTGTAAACATTTTATCTATTTCTTTTATTGCCGTAAATCTGACTTTTGAATGCACTAGTTTAAAAAATGGGTACAGATAAGTCGTACTATACTCTAATGTGGAGGAGAGATAACTACAATATCGAGTGATTGTAGTAAACTCAGTCAATGGCCGCGGGGTGACGGGACTTGGTTAATTTTGTACTTGTACTCAAGCATGCTCGTGTGACACAAGCATATTTTCTATAAATTAAATACATTGTATGTTAAAGCTTTCGTAACAAAGATGTTACGAATGGGCCCCTAAAATCGCGGGGCCCCCGGGCTTTGCCTCGAACTGCCGCATGATAGTTACGCCACTGCCTTTAAGTACGTATACATAATTCTTTAATTTGTTAATTACCAGTTACCCTTATATCAGCAGTTTACTTTTTAATAAAATTCATTATTATTGAGTACTGTATATTATTTATTAAATAAAAAGTAATACAAATAAATAATATACCTACTGCATCTCTATAGAAAACTTAACATAAATTATTTTAATTATGGTTTGGTAATAAAAAACTCATCTTTTAGATACAATTTTTCCGGCAGCTGAAAACTGTTCGGGTAATTAAAGGGTATCGGGTAATTAACTAGCAACGGGTATATTTCGGGTAATCGGATAAGAAATTTTATACCTGGGTACATTATTATCGGGTAGGTTCCGAATATCCGGGTACCCATCGTCATTTCTAGTAACGTCATCTGTGACCCTGGAAATAAATTCAAATATCTCGCAAAGTAATTATTAAAAAAATGTTTTTTTATCTTAATTGTTATTTATTGAGTAGTACTTTAAGGATAAAGTGTAAATTTTATTATTTTTTGTTATGATTTATGGGCCTATTAGGAAATTTCTGAATTTTAAAAATACTATAAAATCGTGGAATCTCCCATTTCACAGCTTAGTCAATTTTTTCATCTTTTCTTTAGCAATACATATCTTTGTACAAAGCAGATTGGCGTAATATGCCGTGATGATATATTTATTTTATTTATAAGTTACTTATATTAGATAATAAGCTTCATGTAGATTCAAACGTAGCGCTTATATTTGACAATATGACATTGTAATTCCGAAACAGAGAAACAGTTGTTTCTAGCACATTGATTCTCAAATTATTGTAGACAAAAATGCCTCAAATAAAAGTAGAAGACCTTAAAATTCTGTAAGTAAATCAGTATGATGATTTTATTATTTTATGTCTTATACTTGTGCAAAAAGTGCTCTCATTTCCAAATAACAAATGCATCATCGTATTACTTCATACGTTCTTCTCTTTTTCTTTTGAGAACAATAGCCGTCTGAAATGACCTGACAAGGTCGTAGCAAGCCATGCACAGGGCCACCAACACACACAAAACTCCTACACAATGCATGCACAACGAATACTGCCAGTAAAAATTCCTGACTTCGTGTATGTAATGCCTTTTTCTCACTGAGGTGAATAACATCTGCAACACCCCTGCTGTCTGTAAATTGACGTAAAATTTTCTTTCGCATTTTAGTTTCTTTTTACCTCTCGCTAAGAGAGGTATTGGATTCATGCTAAAATTCGCATATCCAGATTTTATTGAATAAGCACGATTTAAGGTCCCTAGAATCCGAATATAACATTTTTAAAATGATGTCTGTGTGTGTGTGTGTGTGTGGATGTGTGTGTGTGTGTGTGTGTGTGTGTATGTATGTATGTATGTATGTCTGGATGTTGTAGTCACGATTCCTCAAAAACTATAAGACTTAAAAAATATTTAACTGCAGTTTCCTCAATCTGACATTCCTGGGAAGAGCTGAAAAGGTTTTGGTAACAATTGAACAACCGGAAGTAGTAGTTTCTTAGAAAAAATCTTTTAAATATAATTTTTTGGGAGTTTTTTTTATTAAATATTGAAGAATTTAAAATTCTCCATCTAATACACTTAAAATTTTTATTATATCTTGTATAGATTTAGAGATAAAGACTCTATAATTTATAGAGTATACTAATCGCAGAGGCCAAGGCACTAAGGAAACCAGTTGACAAATTCCAATGTTTATAACATGACACATGTCATTGTCAAATATCAACAGTTTTAGTGACATTCTGATAGCTTTTTCTGGGAAGTATATTTAACTTTTCTTATTGTTTTATTAATTAAATATTTGAAATTATAGGTAAAATTGTGGTAAAATGCATATATCTATCAGAAATATCGCCAATCTGGTTAATGAATTGGAACAATATTTGACATTTAGAAACTTCCTCATACAATGAAAAATAGATATAATTTGAATTATATGTGTGCAGAAGACATGCTAAATATAGTAAAAAACAATATTTGGGCAATGTTCTGTAAGATTTTGTTATAAAACGACGGTTCGAAAGCGAAGTGCAATACAATACTTATATAGCCTAATATGGAAATGGCGAGAGGTCTTGTGCTGGCCACAACAGATTTTTTTGTAGAGAAAAGTTGAGGTATTTGCGGTGCCTGCTGGTTCTAGCATGTTGTCTTATTCTTTTTATTTGCAGTTTTTAATTAAGGAATAAATTGTTAACGTGAAATATGAACTGCGAAATAAATCTCATTTACAGAGTAATATATCTATTTCTTTTGTGTTTGTTTCCAAATTCATTAAATGAAACTAAACGAATATAATATGGTTTAGATTTGGAAGATGGAGAAAGACTTTTAATCGCTTATATAACGAAAGAAATTAATGGTTTATAGAATATTTATCCTTGGTTTTGGTTATATTCAAATTTGAAGCTTTTCTACTTACGTAAATACATAGGTGTGTTGCAAATGGCGATAATAATGAAAAGTACAAAAAATTCAAAAATTAAAATGGGGAAGTTTAGCGATTTTTTTAAAATTTTTTATTCCATGGGAAATGACTTGAAAAATGATGTAACATGTTTTATTTTTTTCAAAAATGCCCAGATTTTCCCGAAAAGCCGATTTTAAGCTGTGATGACGTCGGTGGAGGCTTGGCGCAACGTATGTCGACTTATACACTGACGCACGCGGTTGCGGTTACCAGTGAAGCGCTTTTACGCTTTGTTACGACCTACGTTCAAGTGGTTCGATTTCATCGTTCTGTCTGAGTTTGCGCATAACTGGCTTGTGACTGTGACGTACTTAAAGTTTACCCAAAAAATATTAATTATAAATAAATGAAGCAATAATTTTAATTTTTAATATCAATTTCAGCAGTCATTTGTGTTATATTTGTGAGAAAATAGTATGTTATGTAGAATTTTTACCATGCTAAACTTCCCCATTGTCATTTATTCTGTTTTTGATTAATTCCATCACACCTGGTGGATTTATAACTAACATAGAACATGGAACATAATTTAGCACAGATTAATTTAGCATAGCAAACATAGAATTTTGTCAGGGTGTTTTATAATGTCACACAAAACAGTGAAAAGAAGAAGTACCTGTCATTTTCAAATAATAATAAGAAAAACATATGTTTGTCTTTGACTGTGAATTTTTTGTAAATTTTGTCTGATTTGATTTCGAGTTCGTGTGTTTCTTTGGTTTTGTTATTTTTCATTCAATTTATACACATAAGTCCAAAAAAAGTGACGTGTGTCTTTTGCCTAATCATTTCTACCATACAAATAAGTATAGACTGGAGATTTCTACCCTGTTGCCAATTCAGTGGTCATGTGAAAATGCCAAGTTTTGACGAAGCGACAAAACCGGAGGCAAGGTTGAGCATCAGTCCATACTTATTTGACGGTGAATATAGTTATACCCAAATCATTCAAGCAGCCAATGCACGTCATTAATAAAAATTGAATAAAGGTAACTAGATGTGTGACGTCATGTACTGGTAGGTTTGCAGAGGTTTTAGAATCTTTATGAAAAGAGTTATACAGATTGCAATCTGTATTATCGACATGGTCATGAACTGTCAAATCTACAAAATAAATACTATATTTTCGTCACTGTCCATTTCTATTTAAATTATTTTATAATACTAACCTTATTTATAGTTAAGTATGCCTAATAAAGACAATAAATAAAATTGAGCCGAATTTCAAAGAAATATACCGAATTCTTCTGATTGATTAGAAGTGCAACTTTTGGCAGATTCACAGATTTTGTGTTTGAATTAACGGTCACGTTGCGTCGTTACGTTGCGTTTAACATTACTTTATTATAAATAGGCCTTTACAACGCACAAAAATGATTCAAACACGATACAAATATTTTTCAAATAATAACTTTGACAGTATGAACATACAAATTATCAATGTTGCCAACTATAGCAACAATTAAACGAATAATATGACGTTGATGTACATTATTTATATACCGTGAGTATTTTTTAACGTGAAACATTGGGTTTGTCTTGTCCATGGTAACGATTTGACATTTGATTGACAGCAATGTATTTGCGTGTCCCATTTAAAATGAAACATAGGGAACGAATTTGACAGATGTATTATATTATGTAAGAAATTTAGCTAAGTCAGAAAACCACTCGAGAACTATAAATATATTTCGGGCACACAATGTTTTTTTTGCAACTAAATTTAATTTTTAGAAAACAGGTATAATTATTTAAACAAAATTAACCTCTAATGACGTCTTGTCAATATGACAGATAACCGCTGAATTTTCCTATAAGTTACGACACGATTTGACATTTGATTGACAGTAATATATTTGCTTGTCTCATTGAAAATATAGGGAATGAATTTGACAGAGTATTATATTTAAATATTGTAAGAAATTTGGCCAAGTTAGAAAATCACTCGAGCACAAGGTGCACTAAATTTAATTTAGAAAGCAGGTATAATTATTTAAACAAAATTAACCTCTACTGACGTCTCATCAAATGTCAAATTCGTTCCCTATGTTTCATTTTAAATGGGACACGCAAATACATTGCTGTCAATCAAATGTCGAATCGTAACTATGGATATGACAAACCCAATGTTTCACGTTAAAAAATACTCACGGTATTATTCATGTCATATACGATAAGTAATGAACTCTACTATTCATCTTAATAATAATTATATAAGGCTATACACTTTTTGACGGTTAAAAATGATTGAAATTTTATTTAATTTTTCACTATTAGTGATTTTAATGCATTGAGGTTTTTACACTAAGTGATGACGTGCATTGGCTGCTTGAATGATTTGGGTATACTACTCAAAATTGTCATATAAGATCAAAGTGAGCATAAAGACAAAACATTTAAATTTCAAATTAGTCAGTTTCTAACTTCATCCGTCAAAACATCATAGCTTGCCATGTGTTCAAGTTGTTTACATGTTTAATTTTAGCCGCCGGAGGCAGTCAGCCGGACTGAGTACGTTTACATTATATTTATTGTACCTTTATCCATGAGCGCACTACTATTATCGCATTTTAGATCGTAATATTACCGACAAAGATAGTAATATCACTCCATATCGTTTTATTTCTAGCTAACTTCTTCCTCACATCCGGTTCGGCAGGTTTCGTTGCCAAGGAAACGAGAGGTTTATGGTTTATAAAAATAAATGAGACTCAACGATGCTGTTTTTGAGTAAATCACGATCTAGTGTGCGGAATGATTTTCAAAGTGTTTTGTTTTTAGTGGTTTTTCTAAGAATGTTTAACCTTGTTTGTTTTTGTCGATCAAATGTTTATTTTTGTTTGCTATTTACAAGAAGAATCTTTGTAATATGGAAAAAAACCATTAATATATTTTCTATTTAAATCTATTATTAATTTAAAGGGATAAATTCATGATTGTTTTTAAGGTTGGAATGAAGCCAAAATGGTATAAAACATTTTAATTCACTTCCTTTTAATTAATTTATATTTTATCTACGGCTGGTCAAATATTTGAATAACGCCAATTTTTTATGTAGTATAACATTGTAATTTTCACCAGCTAATAATGGACAAATGTATATTCCGAAACGTCCAAGTAATGTCAATAAAATTATAAAATGACGTTACATCAATTATTGGAACCTATGGCCTACTTCCCCTTATGAAACATTCAACGTATTACTTTCCAAACTTCAATAGGGTGCTCCACCGTAGTAACAAATTAGAACAGGAGTCAGTTATATTAAAACTAGACCTTAAAACTGTATATTAAGGACTATCAAAGTTTAAAAATAGTTATTAGTTTCTAAAATAATCGAGTTTTTATTACCATTTTTTCATCTCTATATCTACGTCACACATTTATTCTATTCCAAATTCTTACTACTTTCAAACCTTCTGCTATCGCCTTTTTGAAATACGGAATCCATTTGCAAGTATATAAATGTAGAAAATAACAACAATAAAACAACATAAATAAACCAAATAATACTAGTTTAAATTTATGATGTCATGACAGATTACAAGCGTTGGTATGAAAGTAAAAGATATGTTGAATGACATAGGCTACCAGTGGTAATCAAATCTTTTGGACTATAATATATACGTAGTATTTTTATTAATTATGACATTAAATTACTTATTATCCACCCATATTTCCAATTATTGACCACAAGGGTTATTTTAAGTCCAGGAATGGTAACCATGAAAAATATCGGTTTGGGTTACGGTTTCGGTCATCGTTAAAATAAAAATTCTGTTTTGATTTGGGTTTCGGTTTTTATACAGCAATCGGTTTTGGTATACCGGTTCTACTAAAAGGGTTTCGGTTTTGCAAAAATAATTTACGAAAATAATAATATTAATTTTGATTAAACAATTAATTATTATAATGATGCAAAAAGTGTCCACAAACACGTGTACAAAGTTTTATAACAATCAATTTTAATGGGAAGCAAATATTCAAAATATTCTAATTTCCCATGTTAAATGCCATGTAAATGTAACATGTAACTGAGGTACTACACGTTGAAAATTGAAATACGTTTCTACAAAAAAAAATATATGTTTATACTTTTTTATACATAAGTATTTTAATAATAACAATTTACAATATTTAACAACTAACAAGAGACCTGTATATAATGCGGTTAACCGATAAATAAAAAAGGGTTTTGCTTTCGGTTCCGGTTTTGTATCTGTTTCGAATTTCGGTACAGGTTTCGGTTTCGGTTCTCATATTTTTCCGGTATTTTTCGGTTAATGGTTTCGGTTCTGGTTTCTGTTACCATCCCTGAATTTTAACATATTTATATATTTTTATAAGTGCTGATAAAGATAAATTTATGTGACTTCAATTATTAGCGAAATCCACTGTTTGAAAACAAAATCATCTTTATACCTACGTCACAGAATATGAAAAAATCTGATGTGGCCTACACAAAACCTCCCGCTATTTAATAATATTAAAAAATCTCATGTGGCCAACACAAAACCTCCCGCTATTTAATTTTTATTAATTTAAATACATAGCTACGGATTTACTAACGCTGCAAACTATTCCATTTACTATTTTACTATTTTCTTTTTAAAATGTCACTATTATTAATTTGAAGTGATTAGTTTTTTGACAGTGACATTTACTGTCAGTTACATTAATTTGAAATATGAACTGTGTAACAAAAGAATTGTGTTTTTCTTAGGCTTCGGGACTTGTAAAAAAAATATTTTTAAATTTATCTGTAAAATATATAGAAAAAGTATTAATGTATTCCTGTAGAAAATTCAATAATCTTTAATTTTCATAACGACAAAATACGAAAAAATGGCATTTAATGGTATTTTTTGAAGAAAAACCATTATGAGCTTCAGGTAAAAAAAATCCCTACACGTACATACACTCTCACATACATACACACACACACACATACAGACATCATCGTGAAAATGTTAAAATTAGATTCTAGGGACCTTAAAACGTGGTCATTTACTAAAATCTTGATATGTGATTTTTAACACGATCCCTTTATCTCCCTTACCAAGGGTAGCGGGAGGTAAAAAATGATTACGGCTTAACGAATAACAATAAAGACTTTCTAAAATTACAAATCACTTTCAGTTTAGATGAAGTTTTATAAAAAAATATAAAAAAAATATAGTGGAGGACCCTATACTTACGAATAAAAATCACGATTTTCTAGAACTACTGATGGCTTCTAATTTAGATGATGTTTCATAAAAAATAAAAATAATAGGGGACCCCCATTATAAAGTATTGTTTATATTTGAAAATAATTATATTACCAGGAAATATATATCACTGCTACTACCCTATTCCGTGAACCATGCTCTGAAAAGTATTTTCACTTCCTCATATTTGTGATTGAAATGAAGGTTTGATGATGCCTCATGCCTGTGTCAGTCACATGAACTCTGGGTCGGGGGTCAGGAGCATGTGGGTGGGGTCACATCCCGTCCCGTCTGTATACATAAACCCCCAATGTTTTATCAAGCAAGCATGTCAGCCGCAGCACCATAAACCATCAGCATGAGCGGCTTCTATGTACGAGTATGCATGAGAGTGATATTGACATTGACAGAGATAATGCGGTGCTTTCATACGATGAAAGAAACATCTCATATCATAACTCTATTCAAAATAATCGTCAGTAATGGAGAAAAAAAATTTTAGATTTAGGAAAAAGTTGTTTAATTAAATTTTAAAATGAGAGTATACTATATTTTTTCATGTTTATATAAAGTCTTCCACGAAAGAATGTCAATACTTACAACAGTTAGGGCTGGTTTGCTGGTTTATGATGAATTTACGAATTTATAATAGGGTACTATACCATAGTAAAATTTTAACTATCTTAAATAAGAATACGAAAATGTACACAAATTAATGAGTATTAGTGAATTTTTTACGTTCCGTCACCTTTAGGTAAGGAAGATATTGTCTTTGGTCAAAAAATTCGGTGGCGTGTGTGTGTGTGTGTGACAAATTTTTCTCCGACGATAACTCCAATACTATAATTCTAAATATTATAATTCTTTCGTTTTCCTCTTCTGTACATCGATATGAAGAGTTGATTAGATTTTGGTTATAATTGATCCACCGGAAGTACCCTTATTTGAAGTTTTTAACAGTTTTTCTTAAAAAAAAACGCAGTTAAATATTATTTTTTGACATTTTGTTATTGTATATATTTAAGAAAATACTCTTCTCTATACGGTTTGATTATAAATTTTCCGTCATATTCAATAGATGTAGATTTATAGCATTATAAAGAAATTAATTTTCAAAAATTAGTCAGCTTTGCTATTTATCATGGAAACAGGTGATATATTCAAAAAAATCTAATTGACAGATGTCAGTTGCAAGTGTAAAACCAAATATGGAAAGTATAGAATCAAAAATTGGTAGGTATGTCATAGTGTTCCTCGCAAGTAACATGCAGAGAAAGGCCAAAGAGAAGATGGAAGGACTGTATCGTAGAAAACTTGATAAAGGAAGGACTGTGTGAAGAAGATGCGTTAGACAGGAATGAGTGGAGAGAAAACAGCGACCCCTAATAAAATATGGGAAAGAAGAAAGAAGGGTCACGAGCATTTTACTTAGTGTATGTTTCTGTTATAATTTTATTGGATTTATGGAACCTTTTCAAATGAACTTTTGATATGGAATTTGTAAAAAATAGTATGTGTTCGATTTTACATATTATATAGAATCTGTTCCAAAGACCTTTTGGTATGGGATTTATACAAAATACATCGAATTGACGGAAGGTCTTGTGCTGGCCACAACAGATTTTTTTGTTTAAATATTGATTAAGTCGTAAACTACAGCGATTGAGTTGATAACTAATTGGATATAACGGGTTAGGTCCTAAGAATTTTATATAAAAATATTTCAGCTATGCAAACATGAAAAAATTTGTCCTCTCTATAACTTACAGTTTGTTAATGCAAGGGCGTTTACTCGTTTTTTGTTTTGGTAAAGTTAAAACAATTTATTATGAATTGCATTTTACAATTCTCATTTTCTGTTTTTAGTCAAAACATTAATTTTTCTGTTTGACAGATTATAAACCTTTGAGAATAATTTTTCTCGTGCTTAACGTTTTAAGTTTATGTAGTATTGTTAATTGAGGCAAAAGGGTATTTTGATAGAGTCATTACTAAACGTTCATCTGCTTGGGTCAATTAACCATTTCATTAATATCCTTCAAGTTTTTCGAAAAAAATGAACACAAAAAACAAAACAAATGAAGGCGCTTTGAATAATGTTGTTCTCAGCGTCATTTGTGCTGCGTTTGGATTTTGATTCATACACCGGGTGTATCAGAGTACGCTATATTGAATCAAAATGTGTCTATTATTTAGTTTTATGTTTCCGGCGTTCCTTTGTTTTTGCGCTTATTTTTCCTTGTGAGATAGTCATTCATTTTGTGTGCGGAAAACAAATTTTCTTGAATCACCGTAACTTCAGTTCACCACCAAAAAATCTGATGTGAACAACACAATACCTCCCGCTATTTAATTTAAATACATACCTATTTACTAATCCTGCAAACTACACTAAGTTCCTTTACATATATCTATTGCTTTAAATGATTCATTTCGTTAATGTGTAGTTGTAAACTAATATTTGATATTTTGATAACACGCGTGCCTGCGTGTCTGGTCGCGAACCCGGGGGAACCGGGTTCGATCCCGACAGGCGCCAAATATTTCCAATTTTAAATGGCACAAAGTGACCCCTGTGGTGCACTCTCCACACCAGCTATGAGTGCCCGTGAGGTGACGCCTGGTAAGCGCCCACACGGTAAAATATATCCACATCATTACCGATGTCTATATGTGTTCCAGATACTGGCACACCCAGAAATGGGTAATATGCCGTGATGATATATTTATATTTATTTTATATTTTGATAACACGTGCTTATTGACAGCTGTTTGATTTGTAGTGCTGAGAACATAGCAAACTTAAATCGGATCAACCTGTACCTCTAATATATGTATTATGGAAAATGTATTACTTTTACAAACCTTGATTTCATTAGAATCAATACAATCTGCTTAACACGGTTTCATGACTAATTTTAATGTAGTTGCTTCCTGACAGTAATATTTGTTTAAATATGTCAAAATTGTTATTAAAATATTATGTTTTTGTTTGACGCATAGGCAAGATGATGTGGAAAAATAAATTATTTTATAAGTTTATTTTTAAAGTTATTTACTAAATTCTATTATCGTAGAATTGAAGATTATACCGTTATATTCAATTTTTATTAGTAAAAGTTGCTGAAAAATTATATTCAATGAATTTTTTTACAAGAAAAACTGTTCAAAAGAACTTTAAAATGCAAATCTTATCTATTAAACTTTATAAATACAAATGTCTATCTACTTATGTCGTATAAATATCTAAAACATCCAAAATTATTGAATAAACTGTAATTAAAGCAGCAAGTGCAAATTCATTAAAACGTAGGTCGTAGCTGTTCTCGATTCTATTTAATCCTGACAATTTAGATCGTCAGCAAAGAAATTATTTATTGCGGACAACTTAATAACCCTTTCAGACATCGCAAACAACTAAAACGAAAAACTTATAACCACCTTATATTATAACTATAAAGACAAACAGCGTCAAATCCAAAACTAACCTATAAATTCAGTTGAGCTGTCACTGTAGTTATTTCTAACTGCACCAAGTTACGACATATGTTACTATTTGCAATCCTACTTTCTTTAAAATAAAATTATGCATAACATATTATTTTGTTTATACTTTTATTGTACAGAAAGCAAAGAGTATTGTTAAAAGTTAGTAAGAAACTTAAAATTGTACTTAAGAAACACAGAATAGCTTTAATAATATGAATTGAAAGTGCTCTTCCATAAGAACTTCATACATTCTGATTTGATTTAGGGTTTAGCGCCAAACGAAAATCAACCTCTCTAATGTGGGAATAAAGCTGCGTTCAGAACCAAATAATTACAATTTCCAATGTGAATTTCTACTCTATAATTTTTACTTTGAATTTATCGCATTCACAACATCATGTAACTTCAATTTGACGCATGTGCAAATTATCAAATTCTGCGTGCGTATTTTAGGTTTCTTATCACATTTCTGTACTCATTTGTTTCCATCGAAACTTTTGACAAAAGATAACTGAAGCTGAAGAGCTTCTTTGCGATTAATTTCTAATATTTCACAATAACCTCAAAATAATGACAGCTGAGCTTGACATTCGACGTTTAGCAACATTGTGCGCATGCGTTACCTCAAATTGTAATTGGAAAGTTTGGACCTTGCAAGGTTCGAATTAAAAGCTGAAATTGGAAAGTAAAATTATTATGTTGTGAACGAGTACATTCTGATACATGTTCCAAGCTTTGACGCAAAGTAGAATTTCAAATTGGATATTGAAATTACTTGGTTGTGAACGCCGCTTAAGTGACTCATATGTGAAATTAATGAAACTTGTTTGTAAGTAGTTGAATTATTATTTAATGAGTTCTTTGGGTGCTATATAGGTATTCTGTTCTAAATCGAGTATTCTGCTTTTAATCCGGTTTTTCTTCCTATTTCTCGGTACTAATCCAAAGTAGATCATTTTTCATTTCCAAATACGGTTGAGATATCAACTGGTCATCGTCGTTGTTTAATACTAAACTACATGTATTATTAGACCGTCATTGGTCCTGTTCAGAACTGTCACATAAGACAAGATGTACTTCCGTAATCGTCACTAAAATTTATGTCTCAACGTACTTTTTTAATGTCGAAATAACCTCTTACGTCATGTGCTGCATTTACGTTGAGAGGACAATAACATATGACTAAATCTTTCCTAAATGCCCAATGAAAAGCTACACATTTGTCTCGAGTGGACAAGACAATAAGATCTTGCATTCCTTTCACAGATAAGACAATGATAAACGTATGAGAAACGCTTATGTTATGCAAGAAAGTCCGTGAATGAATGTCGCAAAATATATGAACTTATGTAAATATAAATATATCATTAGGGCTTATTACTCATTTCTGGGTGTGTCAATCTGTGTTTCTTCATAGATTTCGGTAATGACGACATATTTGTAATGTTGATGCGTTTACCAGGTGTCATCTCACAGGCCCTCAAAGCCATTGTAGGTTTTATACATACTTTTATATTATTTATGATTTAAAACTAATAAGCAAATTAATTTTCTAGGATGTCTTACATAATTGAATCCCCTATAATTCTTTAATCCAATTTCTATATACCTTGATTAATTCAATTTACAAAGACTTAATTCGCCTTTTTAAAATTTAATCAATAGGGGTTTCCAAGTCTACTGCTTTTAAAAAATATTTATTTGATATCAATGTTCATCATGTGTAAGTAATAACAAGGTGAATATAATCTTCTTTTGGAAATTTATGTTATTACTAAAATTAAAGAGTATATAATTCTCTATCCAATACATTGAACATTTTTATTATATCTTCTAGATTTAGAAATAGAGAATTAAAATATATAAAATAATCCATTGTATAATGTATCAAGCAATCCATGGAAATCAGTTGAAAAACTAAAAAGTTTGTAATTGACATAAATGTCAGTGTCAAAAATTCAGAGACATTACTGAAGACTTTTTCTGGGTAGTACATTTAATATTTCCTGTTTTATCATTAATTAAATATTTAAAATTATAGATATAGCTGCCGCATGTTAAGTTGACACTATATCTGATGTGGACACCACATGACTTCCTTATATGCCTGTTACACTATACATATTTTGTTAATAATTACAATATGTATTATAACAAACCCAATCATAAAATTGCACGTATTTTTGTTCTAATTCATAGCAAACTTAATTACAGAAACCAAAAAGTACATCATTTTTAAATTTACATATCTCGCTTATACAAAGAGCTAATTTAATCAAATTTGATGTTTTCGATGCAGAATTCAATTCTCTAAAACTTTTATTTGAAGCATTTATTATTAAAATCAAAATAACACTATTTTTTTCAAGAAAAACTGATAACAGCTTCAAGTAAAGTATCACTTCCGGTTAGACTATTTTAATCAAAATCTATTATGTTATTCCCATTGATATAAAAGTATTATATACCAAATTTAAAAAGTTTTGGATTATATTTTAATATAGTTTTTCATTAAAATCTATTATAGGCTTCAAGTAAAGTACCACTTCCGAGCAGACCATTTTAACTAAAATCTACTATGTTATTCCCATTGACATAAGTGTATTATATACCAAATTTAAAAAGTTTTGGATTATATTTTAATATAGTTTTTCATTAAAATCTATTATAGGCTTCAAGTAAAGTACCACTTCCGAGCAGACCATTTTAAGTAAAATCTACTATGTTATTCCCATTGACATAAGTGTATTATATACCAAATTTAAAAAGTTTTGGATTATATTTTAATATAGTTTTTCATTAAAATCTATTATAGGATTCAAGTAAAGCACCACTTCTGGGTAGACCTTTTTAACTAAAATCTATTATGTTATTCCCATTGATATAAAAGTCTTATATACCAAATTTTAAAAGTTTTAGATTATATTTTAATATAGTTTTGCATTAAAATCTACTATAGGCTTCAAGTAAAGTACCACTTCCAAAAGTTAGGTAATGACCAAAAAGGGAGGTGCACAACTAGATGTTATAACAGTCATAAATACAAAATTTTAACTTTCTACGGCTTCCCGTTTTTCACTTATGCGAGATACGTACGTACGTACATACAGACGTCACGACGAAATTAGTCAAAATGGATTCAGGGATGGTCAAAATGTATATTTCCGTTGAAATCTGGGAACCGAATTTTTTCGCGATTACAATACTTCCTTTACTTCGTACAGTGGCAACTAAACACGTGCTTGCTATACATATATTTCATCATATACCCTTCAGAAATACCGTCAATCTCGTCAATGAATTGGAAGAATCTCGAACATTTAGAAGAGTATAGGAGAAAACTTGTTCATAGAATGAATTAAAAAATAAAGCATAGATGTAATTAGAATTTTTTGTGTGTACCAGAAATGTTAAATACAATATTAATATTTATATAGCCTAATATGAAAATGGCGTGAGGTATTTCTTACTTATTATCTTTGAACTACAAATTGTTGTTATTATATTATCCTTCTATTCTAGAAAGTCCCACTATTAATAAATATTTAAATTTAGTATAGGTAATAATATTATTAGCTTGACGTATAGAGTATAACGTTGTAAAAGTTATTTATTTTCTTTGTTTCCTGAAGGTTTATGATGGATTACTTAGGATTTGACAGTCGCAATATAGGTTACGTTCTTCTGTTCAACCTAAAATCTTTTGAAAATATATTACATTATTTATTAATGCTCTATTTTCGGACGGAAACAAATAACTATATCATCCATCAAAATCCCACCAATTCAATAACACAATTTTCGTTTATAAATTTAAAAATAGGTTAGTACATAATATTCAATAATGTTTTGTGTGTGTTTCTATTCTCACCGTGGTCCAGATTTTGCAACTGTAACAAACAATTCATAAAATGGAAAAGTTTATAAAACTTCTGCAATAAATATCCGCCCTACGCTACCGAAAAAAGGGCAAAAAACGAAATTACTGGTTGCTAAAGAACAGACAATCATTTGTTAGTTTTATTGCACAGCTTGCTACAATAAATTTCAATCAAGAAACAAATTGATTTAAATTTTGACATATGGTAACTAAGTTATTAAACAAGTTCTAGAACTCAATTGTTTCCAATCAGCTTTGTTGAAATTCTGAGTCATATTGTATTATTTCGTGATTTAATATTCGTTCGTTGTGAATCAGAAATGTTATTATTATTAGCCTTGATTATAAAATATTATTCTTGGTAAGATTAAGTGGTTTCTTAATTTAATTACCGGGAATTCATATAAATATATCAACGGTTGTATAATTTAATTCATTGTTTTTTTTTTTTTTTTGTTGTTATTATTTTTAAATTAGCAACATACACCTACAACAAACTCATGTGATCGTTGAAGAAAATAGGATATTAGGTTAGTGTATAATGATAATGAAATTAATTAAGGAATGTAAAAAAAGGTAATAAATCCACTTCTTGTGCTGTTTTTACCTTCCGTCACCTTTGGGTAAGTAAGAAAGGTATTTTGTCGAAAAATTCGGTGGTGAGTTTTCAAGGAATAAGTACATTTTAGGGTTCCTAGAATACGATTTTACTAATTTTACGATCCAATAAAATTATCACATGAATATACATTATGTATACTCATATATAAATACTCTAAAAATGCGTACACTTACGTAACATTCTCTTCTAATCAATTAATATTACTACCAAGTTTATATCTCTACCCATTTTTGAATTATTGCCCCAAAAATCAATATACCCCACATTTAGATAAAAACTTCAAAAATTTCAAAAATCTAATCTTTATGTATCTAGATACTTCTCAATGCGCTGATTCCAAATCTTGAAACCGCAGGTCGATATCTCTTTTCGTTCTCGAGATATTTATATTCAAAGTTTTGGTCAAAACTGCCCATTTTTGGGCAATAACCCAAAAATGGGTCGAGATATGAATTTGGCGACAACACCATTCGATTCTACGGTCAAAATTACATAAGTACACCAATTTTCAGAATTTTTGAACACCGCATACAATCTCTAAAGCAAAATAACTGAAAATGGCCTAAAATCGCAAAAATCTAAGGTGTACCCCTTACGATTTTTTCAGATTTTGGCCATTTTCAGGGGTTTTCAAACTTTTATTCATAAAAAATGAACCGGTTAGACAAAAATTATGAAAATTGCTATACTTATGTATTTTTGTCCGTAGAATCGAATGGCGATGTCGCCAAATTCATACCTTGACCCATTTTTGGGTTAATACCCAAAAATGGGCAATTTTGAGCAAAACTTGAAATCTAAATATTTCGAGAACGAGAAGAGATATCGACCTGCGGTTTTAAATTTGGAATCAGCGCATTGAGAAGTATCTAGATACATAAAAATTAGATTTTTGAAAATATTGAAGTTTTTATCTAAATGTGGGGTATATTGACTCTTGGGGCAATAATTAAAAAATGGGTAGAGATTATAAGCTTGGTAGTAATATTATTTGATTGTAAAGAGAGTGTTACGTAAGTGTACGCATTTTTAGAGTATTTGAACAACTGTGTGAATTTTTAAAAATAAAAGTATTGAAATAAAAATTGATAAGTGCAATTTACATAGTATTATGTTCGTGTTTTAATTTTATGGGATATATAGAATTTTTTTCAAGGAATTTTCGGTATGGAATTTGTAGAAAATAGTTCCGTTCCTGTTACAATTTTACTGGATATAAAAAATCTTTTCCAGGCATCTTTCGGTACGGGATTTGTGCAAAATACATAGAATTGACGGAAGGTAATGTGTTGGCTATATCAGATTTTTATTACTATATTATGTTTCAAGTTTTGCTTTTTATATTGTTTCATTATCATTAAAGTAGTTTAAAAAATCTGTTGTGGCCAGCATAAAACCTTCCGTCAATTCGATGTATTTTGTATATATCCCATACCAAAAGTTCCTTGAAAAAGATTCTGTATATCCTATAAAATTGTAACACGAACACACTATTTTTTTTACAAATTCTATACCAAAAGTTCCTTTCCCTATTTTATTAGGGGTCGCTGTTTCTTACTCTTCTCTTTTAATCATTCCTGACGCGTCTTCTTCACACAATTCTTCCTCTCTCAAATCCTCTGCTACACAGTCCTTCCATCTTCTTCTCTTTGGAGGGACACTATCACATTCACACATAACTTTCTGACCCTATACTTTCAACTTTGGTTTTGCATTTGACACTGACATCTGTCAATTAAATTTTTCTGAATATATCTGTTGTTTCCATAATTTTAACAAAGCTGACTAATTTTTGCAAGTTAATGTCTCTATAACTCTATATCTATTGAATATGAACGAAACTGTATAATCAAACCGTATAGAGAATAAGATATTCTTTCATATTGATAATCACAAAATGTCGAAAAATAATATTTAACTGCGTTTTTTTCAAGAAAAACTGTTAAAAACTTCAAATAAGGGTACTTCCGGTGGATTAATTATAACCAAAATCTAATCAGCTCTTCATATGGATGTAAAGAAGAGGAATACGAAAGAATTATAATTTTTAGAATTGTAGTATTGGAGTTATCGTCGGAGAAAAATTTGTCACACACGGACACACACACACACACACACACACACACACATACACACACACACACACACACACACACACACACATACAGACATCATCTTAAAAATAGTAAATTCGTATTCTAGGGGTCCTAAAGCGTGCTTATTCATTGAAAACTCACCACCGAATTTTTTGACCAAAGACAATACCTTCCTTACCTAAAGGTGACGGAAGGTAAAAATCTGTTATTTCAAAAATCAAAATAAAGTAAAATATTATAGGAAAACATTTAATACGTACCTTCCCTTTCGCCGCCATAAGTCTAGCTTAAATCCCGAACAGTAGACCTGCAAAGAGTCATAACGATAGATTTCTGTACAAACTATACCTTCCTTCAATATCCTATCATTTTCCCATTACTTCTATCGTACCTGTATCACAATCGCCTTCCAATTTGAACCCCTTGTGTACCAATATATCAAACATAAATTATTCGTCCATCCCTTTTCTTAAGCCCTTGTAGAGTTGAGCCGACCCTTGGCCCCTGAGGTCATGCCTTGAACGAAGAGCAGCAACAGCAAGTATTCTAGTTCCCATCCCAGCACGTGAAAATTTCAGTGGCCGCCGAGCAGCGGTCGACGAACTGAGAGCGAGAGCAGATGACTTCGAACCCACTACGCCATTTATAACAACACAGAAATGGATTGTCTCGACTCGCGAACCCGAAATCCCAAGTAAACAATGCATGATAATGACTTAGAAGGCCGAAAATAAGGGTATTTATTCAAGGAATATATGTAATGTTTATGATTTGATGCACAATGTTAATTTTTAGCCTAAAATCTAAATAAGATTCCTGTAAGGTTCTTTCAAAGCAGTATTTTTCAAACTCCGCTCTGCCAAAAAAATTCACCGGTTAATCGGAAAATATGAGACGTGTTGACTGATGATGCAATTAATGGTGCCCTCAACATTTTTACTTTACTACTTTTTACCTCTCGCTAAGAAAGGTATTGGATTCATGGTAAAAATCTCAAATCAGATTACAGAGAATAAGCACGTTTTAAGGTCCTTAGAATCCGATTATAACATTTTAACGATGTCTATCTCCCTCTCTGCGTGCGCGCGCGCTTTTGTGTGTGTGTGTGTGCGTTTGTGTGTGTGTGTGTGTGTGTGTGTGTGTGTGTGTATGTATATTGGAAGGACGATTCCTCAAAAACTATAATACTTAAAACCTGTTTAACTACATACTCGTGTTCCTCAATCTGATATTAATGGGAAGAGCTGAAAAGGTTTTGATAACAATTGGATAACCGGAAGTAGTACTTTTTTAAAAAATATCTTATAAATATTATTTTTCGAAAATTTTTGTTATTACAAATATTGAAAAACTAAATTCTACATCTAATGCACTTAAAAATTTTATTATATCTTCTATAGATTTAGAGATAAAGAAAATATCATATATAGAATAATCTGTTGCAATAAATCGCACAGTCCAAATATTTGTAATTGACAGATATGTTAGTGTCAAAAATCTACAGTTTTGACATTACTGAAAGCTTTTTCTGAGAAGTAGGTTTAATATTTCTTATTGAATTATTAATTAAATATTTAAAATTTTAGGTAGTTTTAATAGTATCTACCGAGGTATCTGCATAAATCCTTAAGAAATACCCCTGAGTGAATTGGAACTATCTTGATCATTTTAGAAGAGTAAGAGAAGATTCCTTATAGAATGAAAGAATAGATATAATTAGAATTATTTATGTACAAGAAATGTTAAGTTCGATACTTATATAACAAATAGAAATGGCGAAAGGTATTGTGCTGGCCACAACATAATTTTATTTTTATGAGACTTCATCTAAATTGAAAGTGATTTGTAGTTAAATGTCCGTTTTAGATTTGTCAATTTTTATGTTAATTTTAAGAAGTTCCAGAAATTGAGCTTAAATAACATTACACTTGTCAATTTTTCTGTCATTGTTAAGTCAGTTAAGCTGGTAATACAGCATATACTATTTTTCCTTCAATTTTTTTAGTGCTTTCTAGTAATTTTAATAACACACCAATATATCAATTTAATTATATGACTGTTCCATGGTATAGGCCAATCAATGACTTAATATTTCAATATGAAAAAAAAATTGTGTCATTTAACATATTTTTCATTTTCATACAAGCGCACGTGGTTTCTATCTGGCACCATAAATTATGTAATTTACTTTCGTTGTTTTACATTTCCTGAATTCATTTACTTGAAAATGGATTCCGGATATCAAAAAGGAGGTAACAGAAGGCTTGAGATTAGTAAGAATGTGGAATATATAATAAATTCTTTAAAAACAAATATTTTAAAAAATATTAAGTTTGGTAGTCGTTATCATATCATATAGTTTCAAGAGTTAGGTTTAATATAAATAACTCATGTTCCAATTTGTTATTATGGTGGAAAACTCCATTACTTATTTACGTATACATTATATTCATAAACTAGGAAATCTAAAAAAATAATTTGGGTAAATGCCATTACTTTGTCAACTATTCAGGAATGTATTTTTCCGTTTCTATAAATAGAAGTACATCTTGGCAAAATATCATCAATAATAAAATTTTGCATGAGCAACGATTTCTATTTAGCAACAGGTCAACGCATTTTTCAATAACAGTACCATGTGTGATTATTATTTATATCTGCAGTTTCAAAACCGGAAGAGAAAATTATAGTAAATTTAATGAATACTTGTTCAACAAACATAAGTAATACGCATCGTTTATCATCTTGTTTTCCAGTCTAGTTTGTAATTTTTGTTCTTGTTTTTTGCGTTTTTTAGCAGCTCATTTTCTATTTTTACTTTCGTCGTCTTTTATTTTTCATAGTTCTATTAATCAAAGCAAAAATTTAATGTTTTTCCCACATAAAATTAATATTTAGTGCTTAAGGAATACGGCTGTTATAAGAATTTTAAATGCCTTCTAAGGCTGTATCCGTTGTCGCATTTTAGTATTTATGATTTAGGTCTACTTCACATAAATACAACTCCGAATGGTACACTAATGACTAGTGCTGTGAGGATCCGGCAAAATTTGCATCCGAGTACCCGGATCAGATTTGAGTCCGGATCCCTTTTGGATTCGGATCTGGACTTGGATCTGGATCCGGATTCCATGTTTTATTTACAAATCCGGATCCGAATTTAATTCTGGATCCAATACTATTAACTATATCAAACAAAAATTTATTGTGGATTATTTCATAATCAGATTTATGAAACTCCATGATAATACTTATACATTCAAATATTATCATCGGGTTCAATACTGAGAATATTCGAATCCGAGAACCGATGTGGATTCTGAAATTCCATATCTAAAATCCGATACTCATACTTATATTCGGATTCGGATCCAAAATCCAATACTCAGATTTGGATCTAAAATCCGATTCTCAGATCCGGATCCAAAATCCGATACTCAGATCCAGATCCAAAATCCGATACTCAGATCCGGATAGCTCAACAATCAATTATCTGGATATCCGGATATTTTTGGATCCGAAACCGAAACTATCCGGATCCGGATCCCACTACTACTAATGACATCCATTGGTTTGAACGGGAACAGTTTTGAACAACAAAAAAAGGCCAAGGAACGAACTCGCCTGATTATAAACCTCAGCCGCGTCCGTTATTTGCCTCATATTGGCCTTATGACGTTAATAATAAATTCATTATTGATATTTGTGTAAAAAATCATCTGATCGGAAACAGAATGAGACATTAAAGTTCATAAACTTAATATGTGACAAACTATCGCCTACTTTTATTTATAAACCGTAGGAGATGAACAAACTCTTTTCTTATTGGCTATGAATGACGTGCTGTATGTAATTTGACGTCACAAGAATGGGGATTTGTTTTTCATGACTATTTCTGGCACTATTCTATACTTTATTTCACGTAAGAAAATAGCATATGACACTTGAGAGCCTACCGTTTTTACATGCATTAAATAAATCATTTAAATTCGAGAAACCAAACGTCGCCAATAAAAAAATATTTTTTTCTTCAAACGTCATAAAAATGGCATCTTTTGTGACTTGATTCACAAGGTAGAAGTTTAGAAATTAGCTATTTCTACTCCGTCGGCGTAGAAATGAAATAAATAAATATCCATAGCAACTATATAATATGAGCGAATAAGAAGTAACTTGTAAAATAGAAACCTGCCATGTCGCTCCAGGTTACACTATAAATACACTATATAATCTAATAAAGTTACTAAAAACCTCCAATAGCTGTCAAATTTAAATTGAAATATAAACAGTTTATATTTATAACGAAATAACATATTATAAAGTAGCAGACTTACATATTGGCAACGAAGGTAAGAATACGTAGAATTAAAGTGATAAGAAAAGTTCATATTGTTTTCAGCGATTCCTCGACATATCATATCCTTCAGCAATATTATTGAACTTTCATCCATTTCAACAACTTCAATAGCTGTACATGGCAATAATTCAAATTCTGATATAATTGCACATACGAAGAATATAAAATTGCATAGTTTTTATTTAAACGTCAAAACGTGAAAATTTTCACTTGAACTTGAATGTTTATAACAAAAAGTGAACAAATACGAAAATATCCATAGCAACAGAGCAATTGAAAACGTTAAACGTCCTTCACGTAAAATATTTATAATTATTGTGAAGTCAAGTTGTAATTATTTTATTTAAATAGGTACGTTTGAAGAAAAAATATAATGTGTCGCTACCGCTCGTCGTGCAAACTTGCATGCTTGCCATCCTTATCTAAACCACCGCTATTTTCTTACGAGAAATGAAGTATAATTATTTACGAAAATAACAATAAATTAATATTATTATTTATTCTATGAAAAATATATTGCATAAATTTTAATTTAAAATACTGTTGAAAAATTATCCGGCTTCTAGTTAATTTTAATGATGTAACAAACACGGAAATAGAATAGTTGACCTGAAGTCGTTCCAGATACAAAATTGAATATTGTATGGTATTTGAGACAAGTGAGAAATAGCTTGCATTTTTTATGTTTAAATTTACAGCCGGCGATACTTTAGCTGTTAGAATAAATTTCTGACCCAACTAGAACGCAAGTTTTAATTCTCTTGTTTTCACGAATCGATAAAGTAATTACTTTTAAGTTAAGAAGTTGCAGTCCACATGTTCATGTTTCAAATCAAAGTAAAAGAAGAAGTTCAGAATAAAGTTTGGATTTGTACATTTTACCCTTGAATGTATATTGATTTTCCTCTATAGGAAAGTAAATATTTGATCGAACGAATCAATTAATTTTTACTTATTTCTTTGTTAAAATGTCATTAAAATAATTGGAAAATAAGATAATAAATTAATTACAAATATTGACCCAATTTATATAAAGATGATTGACACACCCACCAATAGAAATTAATGTCAAAATATTAAGTACCAAACGTTACTAAATAATCTAAAAAGAATTGAAATAATATTAGATTTTTTAGGTAAAAATTACGGTGACGGGAAAATATTGTAACTATAACGCATGTGTTAATTGGCTATTATAATGTCAACAGTTGAAATGTTTCTGTTATTAATCGCCCGTATTAACAACACACTTAATAGTTAAATAACTACCTTATTCTGACCTCTTGAAGTAGCGCTACTTCCGAAAAATCACTACAACTGTCAAGTGTCAACTTTAATATTAAAAATATGTTGTGCCAGCACATTACCTTCCATCAATTCTATGTATTTTGTAAAAATCTCATACCAAAAGTTCCTTGGAAAAGATTCTACATATCCAGTAAAATTGTTGCACGAACATATACTATTTTCTACAAATTCCATAGCGAAAGTTAAAGTTCCTTGGAAAAGATTCTATAAATCCAATAAAATTATAACACGAACATACATTGTGTAAATTGAACTTGACACTAAACATCTGTTAATTAGAATTATTTGAATGTGTCAGCTGTTTCTATGATTTTAGCAAATCTGAATATTGAATATGAAGGAAAATGTATAATCAAACCGTATAGACAATAAGATATTTTTTCATATTGATAATCTCATAAAATGTCAAAAAATGATATTTAACTGCCAATTTCAAGAAAAACTGTTAAGAACTTCCGGTTCCGGTCGACCAGTTATAACAAAAATCTAATCAGCTTTTCATTTGGATGTTAAGAAGAGGAATACTAAAGAATTATAATGTTTAGAATGGGGAAGTTTAGCATGGTAAAAATTCTACATAACATACTATTTTCTCACAAATACAACACAAATGACTGCTGAAATTGAAATTAAAAATTAAAATTATTTATTTATAATTAATATTTTTTGGGTAAACTGTAAGTACGTCACAAGTCAGTTATGTGCAAACTCAGACAGAACGGTGAAATCGAACCACTTGAACGTAGGTCGTAACAACACCTCAGTCTCAAGTGACTGGTAACCGCAACCGCGTGCGTCAGTGTATAAGTCGACATACGTTGCGCCAAGCCTCTACTGACGTCATCACAGCTTAAAATCGGCTTTTCCGGAAAATCTGGGCATTTTTGAAAAAAATAAAACATGTTACATCGTTTTTCTAGTCATTTCCTATGGAATAAAATAGTAATTAACGTATCAAGGGTGTTATAAGGACAATAACGCCTGAGGTCAACAGTGTAGTCTCTGAGGGCCTCTGGCCCGAGGTGGGTACGTTGACCGAAGGGGTTATTGTCCGTTTAACACCCGTGGTGCGTTCAACGTTTAACGTCCGACCGATATATTATTTTAATAAATATTTTTATCGATTTATGTCTTGTCATTGTGATATGTGTTAGAGATATTAATCTACTTACTTAAATGCTGTAACTAGGAAACGCGATATTTTTATTTGTTTACTATACCGATTTCATAGCAACAATTTTATAACAACCCTAGGGTGTTATTTGGTATATAACAACCCTGAAAGCAGGGTTGTTATGATAAAATAGCATACCAGTAGGACGTTAAAATAAATAAAAACCCCTAAACTGCCCCATTGTTGTTGGAGTTACCGTCGGAAAAAAAAATTGTCACACACTCAGACACATACATATAGACAACATCGTAAAACTAGTAAAATCGTATTCTAGGAACCCTAGAACGTTTTTATTCATTAAAAACGCCACCGAATTTTGTGTCCAAATACAATACCTTTCTTACCTAAAGGTGACGGAAGGTAAAAAGGGTAAAAAATTTTGACGGCATATAGTACTGACCAAAATGAATTAATTGTACTAAGCTAATATGGAGAACTTGACCAATATTTAATTTTCAAATAACTTCGTAACAACTAAAGATTGAGAAAATTGTTTCATATAAAATTTTATTGTTTTTATATAGTTTATTTACTGACATACACAAAATTTTGTTCGATCACTATCTTTATCAGGTTTTCTTCGCTTCTAATACAAAATTACCTCTTTCTCGGAAACAGTTGAAGTTCGGACATATGTTGATTATGCTTTTTTTACTCATTTTGGCCTGAAAAAAATTACCCTTTTTTAACAGCCTGTATTTATTTCAGTCTAATTTCTGTGAACGATTTAAATATGAAAACGAAGAAGCATTTGTGAAAAATTCATGAACTTCACAGAGATTTTAATCTAGATCTAAAGAATTCTGTCGCCCCTGTACATTGTCGTGAACAATGAGTATGAAACAAAAGTGGGTCAAACCCCAAAGTCTTCGCCGAAATCTTCTGAATAATTCGTCACATCGAGTTTCACGTACGTTCCGTAGTCATCTAGGACGGCCTTGGACAAATAATAAAACAGCGGAAGTCAGATTCACTGAGACATCTGAAAAGACAGATGAACAGCACGAAACAATAGCTACCCAACTAACAAAGGAATGTAGTTTTTAGATAAATATGTGACAGTTGAAATTTTAAAAGGTTGTAATTTTTAAATTGGTTGTTAAACCGTGGGACAGGATAAAGATTAGGAGGCTCTCTTCTATTTAAAAATACTCGTGTCCTCAATTATGACTTGGAAAAATGAAATTCTTTGATAATTGTTTGTTTTTTCACTCTAGAAAAATGACCCAAAAATGTGTTCGTCATTTTAATGAGAGCATTGGTTTCATGACTTAAAACAGTAAAGGAGTTAATAGAGGTAGTTTAAAATTCTATATTTATCTCGGGAAATTTTATGGATTTGTGTTACTGCGCGATTTCCTTCTTCCTTTATAAGCAACGTTTCGAAATAGTTTTTCAATTTTGCATCTGAAACAAATGCTGTTAAAGCACCCAAAGGGGCTCGTTAATGGCTCATTCATGTTCTGTAATAGACTAGTATAATTTATTTTTGCAAGGTTGGTTGCTAAGAATTTCAAAAATATCAAATGTCAAATCTCATTAAATAAAGGAACACAAACGATTGTTAATAATTTTATTTTTATGTAATTTTGAATTTAAAACTAAGAATAAGAAGAAAGAAGAAATAAAGTAGTAAAGAAATAGAAAATATCGTATGGTGTTAGACAAAAAATGTTAAAAGTTGTGAAATGAATTTTCAAACGTCACATTAATACCACCAACTGATAAAATTCCCTAAATTTTGACACTACTATTTTCTATTAAAAAAAATAATATCTGTTGCGGCCAGCACAATACCTCTCGCCATTTCTATTTTATGTTATATAAGTATTGTATTGCAATTCGCTGTCGAACCGTCGTTTTATAACAAAAAAATTACAGAACTTTACCCAAATATTGTTTTTATTGTATTTAACATGTCTTCTGCACACATACAATTCTAATTATATCTATTTTTCATTGTATGAGGAAATTCCTAAATATCAGAGATTCTTCCAATTTATTAAATAGATTGGCGGTATTTCTAATGAATATATGTCTTTTTCCGACAATTTTAAATATTTAATTAATAAAACAATAAGAAAGATTAAATGTACTTCCCAGAAAAAACTTTCAGAATGTCACTAAAATTGTTGTTTTTGACACTGACATCTGTCATTTACAAACTATGTTATAAACAAACATTACTGTTATAAACATTTGAATTTGTCAACTGGTTTCCTGCGATGTACCACATTAAATTATTCTATTACAGTGCCTTTATCTCTAAATTTATATTTGTAACAAAAATTTCCAAAAAAATATATTTAGTAGATTTTTTTAAAGAAACTATTATTTCCGGTTGTCCAATTGTTACTAAAATCTAATCAGCTCTTCCCAGGAATATCGGATGGAGAAAACTGCAGTTAAATATTTTTTAAGACTTATAGTATTTGAGAAACCGTGGTCCCAACATCCACACACAGACACACACACACACACACACACATACACACACACACACACACACACACACACACACACACACACACACACACACACATCATAACTCATTTCATAACTGTCGAATATGTTATTCCTCAAAATAAAATGACAATGGGGTATGCGACTAAATTTTGATTTTTATATATGTATATGATACTAGACCAAAAAATAAAATACCCGTATTTTTTAAATTGATTAATTATTCGTAGTTTACAAGAAAATAATTATTAAAACTTTGGAGAAGGGATCTGTGACGTCAGTTAGAATGATAGAAGAAGATAGTTAGACTGAGATAGATATATTGTGGTAGGCGAAAGTGACAGCAGCTGTCACTTTCGCCATTCCATAACCTATCACAACATATCTATCTCAGTTAACTGTCTTCTATCATTCTGCCCTACTGACATCACAGATCCCTTCTCCAAAACATTAAATTGCTAATAACAATATTATTACAAACTAATGTTTAGTTTTCATTATTATAATGAGAAGCTATGGAGGTTTGTTTTTATATATTATGACTTATATATTGAAATTCGATTATGGTCACATACCCCAGATTTTGATTTTAATTGTTGTAATATTCGTATGTGTTGGTGACGTTATGTTAATGACCAGAACAATGTTAAGACTCCAAACAGTTGTGCGTAGCGTTATTTTTAGTAACCGGAGGTGCGGGTATTTTAGAACTCATTAAATTAAAATGTCAAGTTGAACGCACAAATCGCTGCCTTGCTTAAAAATGCAAACTGCTTACAATGCAAATTACAAGCTCACAATTATTACACTATTATCTTGTTTGCCTGTATAAGGAACGTTTATTACATATCTATTATATTTAAATAGCAATTACTACACGACAGTTTTAAGCGTTAATTTTGTTTCAAAACTCAACGAGGATTACTTATTTCCAGTTATGGTACGCTAACAAAACTTTAATTGATAATACTCGTAGATACATTTGTAATAAAATTTTGTCTATCAAGATAGCAATATGAAATATAGGTATACCTCGTCCAGATTTCATTTGAACAAATGACTTTTAAATCCTCTGTGTTAATCCTAATCTTTGCTACTGTGAATATTTTTACATTTCAAGCAAATATAGTTTCTTCTCAAAGTACATTATATGTCTAAGAAAGTTGAAAATTGCTTGTAACTATTTAAAAGGGGGAAAGTTTTATTAGGGTATTGAGGTATAACTC
Organism: Ophonus ardosiacus; assembly: GCA_943142095.1. NCBI lineage: Eukaryota > Metazoa > Arthropoda > Insecta > Coleoptera > Carabidae > Ophonus > Ophonus ardosiacus. The sequence goes on from OW964823.1 coordinate 82,760,551, forward strand.
AATACAATCCTGTACCTCGTGCATATTTACATTTTGGCACTACCAGTTGCTCAATTCAATAATGAGTATTCATTGTTAAAGCAAGCATAACATCTTGGATAAGAATTTTACAGGTCAACTATGGTTCTCAGGAACACCCAATAAAACTTTTCCCCATTTAAATAGTAACAAGCAATTTTCAACTTTCATAGACATATAATGTACTTTGAGAAGAAACTATATTTGCGTGAAACGTAAAAATATTCACAGTAGCAAAGATTAGGATTAACACAGAGGATTTAAAAGTCATTTGTTCAAATGAAATCTGGACGAGGTATACCTACTTTAATTTATGCAAGAGATGTAAACTTTGTTTGAAATGTTCTTTGTTTTAAACAGTAGTTCATATACAAACAAACGAAATTAATTGCCGCAGGGCAAAAATGAGTTTAATTATTCCTTCATTAATTTCAACTAGTTATATACCTGTATTGATTATTATTAAATTTCCGTGTGTGCGCTTGTACTATGTACATACATATATCTCTAATAAATATAAATATATATTGTTATTTTTCTTGATAATAGTACCACAAATATAACAACGTACAATTTAATAAATGAAGTATATCTCTAATACAATGAGGTATTGCAAAAAAATAACATATCTTTTTACCTCTCGCTAAGAGAGGTATTGGATTCATGCTAAAATTCGCATATCCAGATTTTATTGAATAAGCACGATTTAAGGTCCCTAGAATCCGATTATAACATTTTTAAAATTATGTCTGTGTGTGTATGTGTGTATGTCTGGATGTTGTAGACACGATTCCTCAAAAACTATAAGACTTAAAAAATATTTAACCGCAGTTTCCTCAATTTGACATTCCTGGGAAGAACTGAAAAGGTTTTGGTAACAATTGAACAACCGGAAGTAGTAGTTTCTTAGAAAAATTCTTCTAAATATAAGTTTTTGGGATTTTTTTTTATTAAATATTGAAGAACATAAAATTCTCCATCTAATACACTTAAAATTTTTATTATATCTTGTATAGATTTAGAGATAAAGACAGTATAAATTTATAGAGTAATGTAATCGCAGAGGCTACGGCACTAAGGAAACCAGTTGACAAATTCCAATGTTTATAATATAGTTTGTAAAAGACATATGTCAGTATCAAAAATCAACAGTTTTAGTGACATTCTGATAGCTTTTTCTGAGAAGTATATTTAATCTTTCTTATTGTTCTATTAATTAAATATTTGAAATTATAGGTAAAATTGTGGTAAAATGCATATATCCATTAGAAATACCGCCAATCTGGTTAACATTTAGAAACTTCCTCATACATACAATGAAAAATAGATATAATTAGAATTGTATGTGTGCAGAAGACATGTTAAATACAATAAAAAACAATATTTGGCTAAAGTTCTGTAATATTTTGTTATAAACGACGGTTCGAAAGCGAAGGGCAATACAATACTTATATAGCCTAATATGAAAATGGCGAGAGGTCTTGTGCTGGCCACAACAGATTTTTTCTTCTGAAATTCGTATAAGTACGTTCTATAATATTATTATATGTGATAAAGACTTTTTTGGCTAGATTTAAAAAAAGATAGTTTTAAGTATTTTATAAATGTTTTACTTTCGAAAATCGATGGAGTGGTTATCAAAAAATCATGTTTTGAAATTTTTGATCGATCGCCATTTTGTAATTTGAAAATATATATATATATATATTGTAAATGCCAAATGTTTTAGACAGCATGAAGGTAAATTTGAAAGAAAACATTTTTCAACATTTTTTAACATTTTTTAAAATAATGGAGTTATGACAATTTTTCGAAAAACAAAAGAACTCCAATAACTACGAATAAATATGTTAAAAATAAGATAGTGACACATTAGTATAACTTTATAGAGTAAAACACAGTTTATAAATTGTTCTACTTAACATAAACATTTGAGATTAAATTCTTCAACCGTTTAAGAAATTGTTTTCTGCTTTTATTTAACTTTTCTTTCATGTTTACAAACATCAAAGGAAATTTTCCGCTAAAGTTCAACGTACAGCACCTTCTAATGAAATGTACAGTTGTAATAAAAAGTGGGAAATTAATATACATTTGAGATAATAAAATTATTATTCGTTGTTATTGTTAATGATATTTTAATTGGAATATAATTTTCATATTCTCTGTACATATATCTATTATGTATATTTACATGTTTTGCTGCAAAATTAAAAGGTTTAAAAGACATGTGTACGGAAAAATATCATGTTACAATATTTGTTCCGAGTAAATATTTGGGCAATGATGGGTTTTAAATGTGTATTTGAACGTTCAAATCTTCTTTGCGAAATTTATGAAAAGTATAAAAGCAATATTATGACAATTTGAAATTTAAATAAATAGCCATTCTTCTTCAACGTTAAAATATAATAAGAAAATATGATTGATTTGTTCTAAAAAAGCAAAGATTCAATTCCGTGTATACTCTGACTCATCGAAAACCAAAGGATCGAAATAAAACACCCCTATACAAAGAAACAGAAAGAAGTCAATACTTTCTTGTTTTAATTGATCATAAATGACAACGCAAACAAAATATTCACGTATTTCTTTCATGGCACTCTAAATCCTTGTCAAAAAATGAGCACGTATTAATTTTTTACATTCATGGCAATCTTATTATAGCTCTATTTTAATTAATATTTTTACCGTGAGGGCGTTTACTAGATACCATCTCAAGGCCACTCATTGCTGGCGTGAAGAGTGCACCACAGGGATCACTTGCGCTATTTAAAATTCTAAATATTTCGCTTCGGCAGGGTTCAAACCGCGTGCCATCCATAATACCATAACCCCAAAATCTGTTTTAAAACGCAGATTGGCACACTCAGAAATGGGTAATATGCCGTGATGATATATTATTATTATTATTATTATTATTATTATTATTATTATTATGGTGTCGCGTGGTGATCCGGGTTCGATCCCGGCCAGTGCAGACTTTTAATCGCACAAAAGTGATCCCTGTGGTACACTCTCCACGCCTGCTATGAGTGCCCGTGAGGTGACGCCTGGTAAGCGCCCACACGGTAAAATATATCGTCATCATTACCGATGTCTACATGTGTTGTAGATACTGGCACACCCAGTAATGGGTAATATGCCGTGATGATATACAAATTCGTAAAAACGTTAAATTAATTTTTCTCAAAAAAATAGATATATAAGGGTGTAAAAGTATTATATCACTGAATTCAAAATTTAATTCTCTTAACGAATGAGAAAATAAAAAAAAATTGTTTCCATTTAAAATAAAAAAATTGGTATCCATATTTTGGTTGATTTTTTTTTCAGTTTATCGTTAAAATACCCATGAGATCGTAATGGTGGCCACTTAAAAATGAGCAGCCTGTATAATGAAGGAGGTAAAAAATATTGGAGAATCAGTAATTAATTTATTTAACGTTTTTATAACAAACCGACGTTTAAGATCCTATTGATCCATCATTAGCGTTTGTTAATTTGTTTTGCAATAATTTGTTTCTATTGTAAACAAATTAACATACCCTGATGATAGATCAATAGAATCAGGATCCGAAATGTCGATTTCACTGAAATATATACTAGTTAGGGTGAGTTTCTTTATTCATTAATGACTAGTGCGCATTAATGCTCATGAATCGTAAATCCATCAGATCGTTTCTTTATTCACTGCTGAATTTCAGATGAAATTCATCATACCGTTTCTAATCCACTATCCATCGTAAATTCATCGCATGCATCGGTTTTGACTACCGATAGATTTTACGATTTCCAATGGATCGGTAGTGGGGGTCTAACGAAATGTTTCTAGGTTATATTTTTGACATATGCATTTGTTTCATGCTGGCGGGTGTAAGATTATGCAAAGAAAAGCGAATGCATGATTCAAATAAGAAAACATTATATCTCGTTCACAACGAAGAGGAGATGGTTATAGATGCAGATGATTTTTATTATCATTGACTTTCCATATCAGATTCTTCGACGAAGAATTTGATGATTGCAATAGAGTGACGGTTCTTTTAACTATAAAACTTTCCATATCTGTTAACTGGTGGTTAACTGTCAATTGATATTTAAGGTTAGGAGATTCATCGCACTTTTAAGCAACCCGTTTCTTTATTCGGTCGCAGCGGCTATCCATCGGATCCATCAGCTATTCATCGTGACGTCATTTTCAATTTCTGATGGAATTCAGCGCATGAATAGTAGTTGAATAAAGAAACTCTCCCTTGTATACTAGTTAGTATATATTTCAGTATAATTAATACCATACAGCATAGATTATAGATCGTTTGCACGTAACACAAGAAAACATACATCGTAAATAAGATTGGTTTACAGTTACATCTTAATATGGAAGAAAGAATTTTCCACATTTCTAGCTAACTTTGTAAGGTGTGGGCAAAAATGCTATTTTTAATTGTGGACACATAAAAGTTCATTGTCTTACAACTATATTTTTAGAAAATACATTTCCGCATAGCTGCAGGCTATTATTCATATTGTCGAGTGTTGTTAGGTCATCGTATGTGTCATAGGTCATAGACGTTTAAGTCGAATAATTTGAAGCAATGTTGGGCTAGGCTAAAAAAAAAAAAACTATATTCACTGCGGATGATTTTTTTTTTTTGAGATTTAAGTGCGATGGACCCTATAATTTGCAAATTCTTATTTTACATATTTTCATCATGGGTTCTCAAGGCTGTGTGCTTAAGAGTCCCGTTGTGAATTTGAGGACTCGGGTTCCATTCCGACCAACGCCAAAAATTATTTTGAATTTTAATTAGCAGAAATAAGTGCCTGAGGGATGCACTAGATTTCGAGCGTTGGTCCGGCCCGAAGCCCGCCTCGATTTCGAGTCGATCATCGAGCCAGGCCGAAGATATTTTTTATCGGGCTAATCATTTGCAAAAGATGAGGCGAGTCGGACTCTTGATTTTGGCCCGGCCCGAAAATATAAACAAAATAATAAGTTAAGCATAATTTTATTTTAAAGAAAGTAGGATTGCAAATAGTAACATATGTCGTAACTCAGTGCAGTTAGAAATGACTACAGCGACAGGGCAACTGAATTTGTAGGTTAGTTTCGGATTTGACGCTGTTTGTCTTTAAAGTTATAATATAAGGTGATTATAAGTTTTTCGTTTTTGTTGTTTGCGATATCTAAAAGGGTTATTAAGTTGTCTGCAATAAATAATTTCTTTGCTGACGATCTAAATTGTCAGGATTAAATAGAATCGAAAATAGCTGCGATGTACGTTTTAATGAATTTGCACATGCTGCTTTAATTACAGTTTATTCAATAATTTTGTGTGTTATAGATATTTATACGACATAAGTAGATAGACAGTACATTAGAGATTTGTATTTATAAAGTTTAATAGATAAGATTTGCATTTTAAAGTTCTTTTGAACATTTTGAAAACAGCATATTTCAGTTTGAATTTGCCGCCACAAATTGACCGTTACACTAACGTGATCTATTGGGCTTCCAATATTACAATGCGCCACTGGTGGTAGATTTCTGAACTGAGTGAAGTGTACATGTACAAAGAAGGTTATTTTATTCAGGGATTGTATTTATTTTAATACGCTTTTATCTTCGGCTATTATTGTTTTATTCTTAGTAGGATCTGAATTACTGCTAATATAACAGGTAAGTTTTTGATTTTTAAAAAATTAATGAACAAATTAGGAGATATGCAATTTATAGGTTAAAGTTACGATGGAATTTTCTCCGAAAATATTTACCACATAATATTATGTGGCCACTATTTATTACTTGCTGGCCTTCCACCATATTTCTAGATGATACACTACAATTCCCAAATCTACAAATAGTATCTAAATCTAGGCAAAGAAAATTGTTCATTATGAAAGAAAAACAATGAAATAAAAGTAAAGCTATGAAGATAGAAATTAATATATGTACAACTACGGCAATGAAATACAATCTAAATAAAGGAAATCAAATGTTTTTTTATTAAAAAACTAATATACTGTTAATTAAAATGCTCTTAACCTACAAATACTTACTGAAATTAACCCTATTAACTAAAATATTATTAAAACTATCACTAAATTGTTACTACAAGAAAGATCAAACACAATTCTACCGAAATTAACAAAAAAACACTATACTAAATCCGAAATTAAATTAAAAACTACGAAAATTAGTCTCACACCAATTGTACACTTATGGAATCCAGCGAAAATGTACCATTCGTTTGAATTTTGACGTTTGACGTCAGCGCCATCTCTTGATAATTTGGAAGCCCAATACCAATGCAGGTCGAGTCTTTAATCAATGCGACAAACAGAGTTAATTATTTTTGTTATTATGCCGGCAACGGAGATTACCATTTTTACGATTACAAACTTACTCCACCGGTGAAAAGAAGTCCAAAAACATCATCATCACGTACTTAAAGATCTGACGAAGTATTTTCAGCTTCCAAGCCCATCGACGTGAGCTGTCAGGGCGGCTTTGATTACCGTAACGATCCAAATCTAAATTTACCGGCTGAAAGCCAAATAAAATGAAGTAATGTCTTCGTTTTTCTTTCCTCGCTGAACTCAGCCGTGTTCTCGTGTACGTGAAGAGTAAGCAACACGTCTGCAGTTCTACATTTAACTGCCGATAACTTCGTTATGATCAGCACGAGACTTTAACAAACCTTAAATTTTCCATTAAACTTTCCAGTTTCAGCGCTCCAAGCCACAAATATTACTTTCCAGTCGAGAAACAAACTTTTCAGCGATTCTTTTGAGTAAATAATTGAGCAGTTAACATGAAATAATGATGGAAGGGATTTTTACGTTAAAAGTTTACAAGAAAATTGTTTTTTCGTCATTAATTTCCAATTAATCAAAGTTATTGAAAAAGTTCAATGAATTACATAATATAATTTGATAAAGTAATAGTAAGCTAACAAAGTTGCGAAGCGCCGAGGTTTGCTGGGCTTCCAAAATTAAAATGCGCCACTGGTGGCAGATTTATGAACTGAGTGAACTGTACATGTACAAAGGTGGTTGTTTTATTCAGGGATTGTATTTACTTGTATACGAATTTTAATACGCTTTTATCTTCGGCTATTTTATTTTTTTTATAAAATTAATGAACAAATTAGGAGATATGCAATTTGTAGGTTAAAGTTACGATGGAGTTTTCTCCGAAAATATTTACCACATAATATTATGTGGCCACTATTTATTACTTGCTGGCCTTCCACCATATTTCTAGATGATACACTACAATTCCCAAATCTACAAATAGTATCTAAATCTAAGCAAAGAAAATTGTTCATTATGAAAGAAAAACAATTAAATAAAAGTAAAGCTATGTAGATAGAAATTAGTACATGTGCAGCTACGGCAATGAAATACAATCTAAATAAAGGAAATAAATTGTTTTTTTATTAAAAATATCAATATACTGTTCATTAAAATATGACTAAAATATCTTAACCTACAAATACTTACTAAAATTAACCCTATTAACTAAAATATTATTAAAACTATCACTAAATTGTTATTACAAGAAAGATCAAACTCAATTCTACCGAAATTTACAAAAAAAAAACACTATACTAAATCCGAAATTAAATTAAAAACTACGAAAATTAGTCTCACACCAATGGGCTACTTGTGTACCTTTTTTTTATTCCATATTTTTGAAGAGCAGGTAAAAACTTGCTACCCCAATTTTTTCTTTTGACATAATTTTTATTAATTAGCCAGAAAATAAATAATGAAATATCATTATTTGAATTACCGCCATGTGTCACGTAGAATTACGCCGCACCAATGAGTGATCGTAAAGCCATAGCGTTTGTTTGTACGGGTAATGTAGATTTCCTGTTTGACGTTTCAACAATAGTTTGAAGGTTAGTATTTTAGTTTGTTTTTTTTCGTATCGATATTTTAAATTACATATAACTACCTATGTGTTCATTTGTGAAGTAATTAATATATTTGAGAGCCCAGAGAGAGCAAAATGTCAAATTCAAATTAAAACTTTCTCGCACGCAATGCCATCTATAAGTTACATTCTTAAACATGGTTCTCTTCCTCGGTTCAATATAATGACGTCACAGAAAATTTTCTTTCTTAATTTACTAAAAAACAAATAACTTTTTTAAAATAAAATTTATATTTTTATATATGTTTTCAACATAACATTACGTATATAGTGATAGAAATCGGATTTTCAGTACCATACAAGTAGCTCATTGTACTCTTATGGAATCCAGCGAAAAATGTACCATTCATTTGAATTTTGACGTTTGACGTTAGCGCCATCTCTTGATAATTTGGAAGCCCATTATACTATTTTATTGACAATAGAAAATTTGTAATAAGTAATTGATATTTAAATAATAATAATAACCTAACATTAAACGAATGGTCTGAGCTTGTTCATTTGTCACATGAACTGTCAGTTTTGTATCATATCTAACCTTAAATTTTGATTTCTCATATATCTACATTTATTTATATTTTTTACAATTTCATTATATCGAAATCTTGTTAAGCAAGATATAAACAATATGAAGAAACTACATGACATCTACATGCACCCATCAGACAGTTTCCCAAGATTTGGCAATTACTCATCGCTCAACTGGTTGGTACATTATACCGTATCCGGTTACCACGGAAACATCATCCGACATGATAATTTCTAGACATATGTTTGACAGATATATTGTTTGACTAGTAACTAGAAACTTTTTCCTGTCTATGTAATCGTTTCTTTTTTCTGTTTATTTATGTAGTTTTATTTAATTTGTAATGAGTCATCTTCATATTTGAGATTTCCGCTAGACTATTTTTATGAAGAGAAACAAAGTTATTTTATTATTTAAATTTTGTACAAGGTCTCTCATTTTCGATGTTTTTTTTAGGGTGTCGGGAAATATTAAAGATAGAGCAAAACCGTTTGCACATTTCAGGGTCAACTTTTCGAGAAAAGTTTAATAAACTCCGCAGGAAATTTCGATCTTGTTTGGTTCTGAGCTACAGGCAAAAACTCGTTATTCGCTCATTTCGAAAATATTTCCTATCTTATTTATTGTGATAGAGGAAAATTGTTTCAACAAATTTTGTACCGTTTGTTATATAAAATAAAATGGCGTAATTAGATCTGCTGTGGCCAACACAATACCTCCCGCTATTTAATTTTTATTAATTTAAATACATTCCTACATATTTACTACTGCTGCAAGCTATGTTAAGTTCCTTTGCATATGACTATTGTTTTATTTACTATTTTATTTTTAAAATGCTACCATTATTAATTTGAAATGATTAGTTTTTTGACAGTGATATTTACCTGTCACTAACATACATTTGAAATATGAACTGTGTAACAAAGGAATCTTTAAATCATAAGCTCGGAGATTTATAAAAAAGAGTGTTTATTAAATTTATCTGTAAAATATATAGAAAAAGTATTAATGTATACCTGCAGAAAATTCAATAATCTTTAATTTTTATAATGACATAAAATGAGAAAAAATGGCATTTAATGGTATTTTTTGAAGATAACCATTATGAGCTTCAAGTAAAGTGCCATTTCCGGTTATCTGATTTACACCAAAACCTGATGGTTTCATTCCATATTAGAATAGGGTTGAAATAGAAGGTTTCAGAATTTTCTGAATCAAAGTATTTGAGATAGAGCGTCTACATTCTTTTGTTTTAAACATGAATAAAAGATGAATTATTAATTTTTTGGGATGAAAAAAATTAAAATTATCAAGAAACAAATGAAAAAATGTATTGTAGGTCATTTGTTTATATCTCATTTTATTTATTTCAGTTTTTTCAATTTATTTATTTTAAAAGCATAACCATTTTTTTTCTAATTGTATCAAAGCCAACTATTATTTCGATAAATAATAATTTAACTACCCTGAAAAGAATTGGTTAAGAATAATTTTAAGAACACAATAGGTATAGAATCAAAATAAACAAATGCTGATCAGTAATTGTTGATTGAGATATGTTAACATTGGTTGTTTTTGCATTAATCCACGCATCTTTTAAATAGAACTCATGACAAACGTTTTTATGTAACAGTTTTTAAATTCCTCATTTTTGCAAATTTTCTTTCCAAACTTAAATTATTATGCAGATCATTTTTCGTTCCGGAATTTATCTGTTAAAAAGGTCGTGAAAATTTAATATTTTAAAGTAATTCCCTGTGCAAATTCGCTTAAATGCAAATGTACTTTTTGATTGTCTCAAAATTTCGTATGCAAATTCATACTGACATCGTCGGTGGCCATGATTGTCCATGACATTTGAATATCGAATTATGCGGATTACGTTTCTGACATGTCAGTATTTATGGGCTTCGGGCAACCTAGTTTCAGATACGACTTCGGTATTTTTTATAGTCTGACAATAATCTTACTCGTATATTGATAGGGATATTTATAAGCATGGAAGGGAGTTTCAAACTTTTCATTGCCTTTCAGACAAACAGAATTCTGTAATTTCAGCATTAAAGTAAAAACTTTATTCTTTAACTAATAATTTTTTTCTTTCTTTCTAGGTAAGTCAACACTTTTATTCCATATCCACATACTGTTGAATTTGATGTTGGTAAGAAAATATTTATTTATATTTCAAATGTTTCAGTAAATATGGTATTCAACTATTGCAAATAAATAGTAAACTTTAATAATACAGTCGAACCTCTATAACTCGAAACACAAGGGATTGTGAAATTATTTCGAATTATAGAGATTTCGAGTTAGAGAAAGAGCATACTTATTACAAACAAGTTTAATTTATTAAAAAAATACATAATTCTAAAACATTTTTAAACATTCTTTAAAACAAAAATGGGTTATTGTATAAAAAAGTTATTTTTTAAAATAATCAATTATTAATGATTGATGTTTGATTTTTTTGGCATGCTTGACACATAATTTTTTTTTTATTTTATTGAACAAACTAAATTTTCATCTGATGTAATTTCATTCATAATAATAAAAAATCTGTTGTGGCCAGCACAAGACCTTCCGTTAATTTGATGTATTTTGTACAAATCCCATACCAAAAGTTCATTGGAAAAGGTTCTATAAATATAAATACGTACACTTACGTAACATTATCTTTAAAGTCAAATAATATTACTACCAAGTTTATATCTCTACCCATTTTTGAAATATTGCCCCAAAAATCAATATACTCCACATTTAGATAAAAACTTCAAAATTATCAAAAATCTAATTTTTATGTAGCTAGATACTTCACAATACGCTGATTCCAAATTTTGAAACCGCAGGTCGATATCTCTTTTCGTTCTCGAGATATTTAGCTTCAAAGTTTTGCTCAAAACTGCCCATTTCTGGGCAATAACCCAAAAATGGGTCGAGATATGAATTTGGCGACAACACCATTCGATTCTACGGGCAAAATTACATAAGTACAACCAATTTTCAGAATTTTTGAACACCGCATACAATCTCTAAAGCAAAATAACTGAAAATGGCCAAAAATCGCAAAAATCGTAAGGGGTACCCCTTACGATTTTTTCAGATTTTAGCCATTTTCAGGGGTTTGAAGCTTTTATTCATAAAAAATGAACCGGTTGGACAAAAATTATGAAAATTGCTATACTTATGTATTTTTGTCCGTAGAATCGAATGGTGATGTCGCCAAATTCATATCTCGACCCATTTTTGGGTTATTACCTAAAAATGGGCAGTTTTGAGCAAAACTTTGAATCTAAATATCTCGAGAACGAAAAGAGATATCGACCTGCGGAAATTTGGAATCAGCGCATTGAGAAGTATCTAGATACATCAAAATTAGATTTTTGAAATTTTTGAGGTTTTATCTGAATGTGAGGTATATTGATTTTTGGGGCAATAATTCAAAAATGGGTAGATATATAAACTTGGTAGTAATATTATTTGATTGTAAAGAGAAAGTTACGTAAGTGTACAATGTATATTCATGTGATAATTTTATTGGATTTATAGAATATTTTCCAATTAACTTTCTGTATGGGAATTTGTCAAAAATTGTATTATATTCGTGTTACAATTTTACTGGTTATATAGAATCTTTTCCAATGAACTATTGGTACTGCATTTGTACAAAATATATAGAGCTGACGGCCACATCAGATATTTTAGTTGTCAAATCAAAATCTATTGGACAAATTTTTTAACTATTTCTTAAAAATTAACCACTGAGTTAGAAAATTGGCCCGTTGATCAGAGAAAAATATAAAAAGAAAATCGGTGGAATGCCTCATTGTATTTTTTTTCCATTACTAACCTTATTCATTAATAATATTTTATGTTAAAAGAGAAAAATATTTTCATTAAATATTTCTGTATTAAAATAAAGTTTCAATATCCGTGCTGTTTTATTCTAATACCATTCATTTCTTTAATATATTGAAATATATGCAATCAAAAATACACAATAATAAATTCAATATTGTGACAATTTATTATAATATAGTGACTCAGATTTACATTGATCAAATCATATTTATTTTATATTGCATCTTTAAAACAATATCATTAATTATTTAAATCATATAAATTATGCATCATTTTTTTGCAATGTACACAAGTTTTAATTAAAAATACTATATTTACTCTAGCTATTTTTTGTTGTATTTCTAGGAAAGTATAATTCAATGTTTGCTCGTTAATGAAACCAATTTGTTTTGGCAAAGTTTTTGCGGAAGTGTAAAAATATAAGTATGCCAATGCGAAAATTCTAAATATATCTCTACCAGATATTTTTACGATGATAATGAGGTATATGGTCCTATGACATTTTACCAACAGCAGAGTGACGTCACGGCATATATAGCACACCCTTAAGATAAAATATCATCGGTCAAATAACTGCCATAGGGATAACAGTTTAATCACTGAATAAATATTGCCAGAACGATATGCGATAAATACCTTTTAAATAAATTATTAAAATATCTTTCAGAACTCATATTAATAATGGGGTCCTATACCATAGTTAAATTTTAACTATCTTATATAAGAAGCCGAAAATATACATAAATTAATGAGTAGTGCAATTTTTAATTTGCTTAATAAATAACATAAAACTAAAGAAAAAACCCCTTAACCTTAACAATAAATTTAAAATCTATATACGTATTTCGAGAACTAAGTTCTCATCAGCAGTAGAAACTACAAAGTAAAAACAGAGAAGTTAAGATTACTCAGCATGTAAACCATGCCAGAGGTCAAAACAGCTCTGAGGAATAAGGGAGAGAACACGGGTTATATAGGGACAGGAGTCATAGGTAAATGGATACCTAATTGGGTAACTAAGATTAAACAGAGTAACTGTCTTATATTAACTCATATAATTTAGAATTTGGGATGGGACTTAGGTCCGCGTTCATCAATTTATCTTTAAATTTATGTATTATCAAACTCTCATGTGCGTCTAAATATCTATTATTATCAACTTGTTTCAATAATTTTATATTAGAATTGTCAATTTTATGATTATTAATAAACATATGTTGTGCTACGCTAGATTTATCAGGATTACCGCTTTTTAAATGATAGAAATGTTCTTTAAACCGAGTATCAATTTGTCTTTTAGTTTGCCCGATATAAACTTTATTACAATCTTTACAGTCAATTTTATAAACACCGGATTTTTTATTATTATCTATTTTATCTTTAGGGTTACCTAATAATGATTTAATGGTGTTATTTGATTTATAAGTTACCGTTAAATTTTGATTTTTAAAAATTTTGTTTAAACCTTTGGTGGCATTATCTAATACGGATTGACGATTTTTAAATTTATGGACTAGTTTATCTATAATTTTAACCGGGAATCCATTATATTTAGCTATTTCTTTAATATATTTCATGGCATGGTTTACATGCTGAGTAATCTTAACTTCTCTGTTTTTACTTTGTAGTTTCTACTGATGATGAGAACTTAGTTCTCGAAATACGTATATAGTTTTTAAATTTATTGTTAAGGTTAAGGGTTTTTTTCTTTAGTTATAACTTTACCTTAGACTCCATTTTAGTTTTATAAATAACATAAAAGTTATTATAAAATTAAGGTTATTATTTGACGTTTGAACGTGAAAAGTACATTCAGCAGAGTCCTTCTTGTTCAGTGACCGGTAGGTCAGGTGTTCAGTGACCACAGAAATTTGCTGAATGCGCCCAGTGTTCACAGAATTGTATCTCATTTCATTACATATCGTTTTGTTTCGTAAACTGCTTTACTGTTCCAAATTAGTAATTTTACCGTAAGTGCCGTGTAATTCAAACGTTAAATCTCGCTAATAGCTTGAAAAAATTCCACGTTCATATTTCTTCATATTACTGTCAACACATTAACTGCAAAACGTTCCCAAAACAAAGCAATTTACATTTTCCGGTGTGGCACGCAAATCACACAGGAAAAAACAATTGCCACGCACAAAAAGTAAACAAGAGAAAAACAAGAAAGTGTCGCATTCCAAGAGAGTCTCTCCTGAACATACAATAGGGCTCATTACCAGAGGATATGGGTGTTTAAGTATGTATGCATGCTTTGGACATGTGTAGGCGGGGGCCGTTATACACTCAAGGTCAAACAAAAGAGAGAATATTGACATTTAGTGATTCAAGATGTTAGTCATGCGTGAGTTACGAGAAAATGAAGCTGGCAACATGCATTAGTGGTAGTGGTAGTGGCGTTGCACAACATACGCTGTTTATTGTCAGTGTTAAGCCTCATTTCCACCGACTGTCCTAATGCGTAAGAGCAATAATTAATAACTAAGCGCAATGCGTAAAAATGTTTATCATATTACAACGTTTACTACCATTTCCAGCTTTGCATAAGGCTTAATGCTTAAGAACTAAGAGCAATGAATAAAAACAAATGATTGAAAAATTCTAACCTGAACTGTCAACTCTCAGTCTATTTTATAATTCTTAACTTTTAATTAATTTTTCGGTAACGATATAAATACAGAACATTGTGTATAGGTATAACATATTAAAAAAAGAAGAATTGCTACTGCAATGGCAGTCTACTAAACAACAAGTAATTCGGAAAAAAGATATGACATTTCTGTTGAATTGTCACTAAACAAAATAGCTGGAAATGGTATCCTAGTAAATTGTTATAATTCATTAAGCCTTATGTATTAAGCATTAAGACATTCGGTGGAAATGAGGCTTTACACTATGTAGATTTTAAATTTAGCTATACACTGTTTCATCGAAACCCAAAGGAACGCCATAAACATTTGGAACGCCTCTCATTTAAGCCCAAATTTCCACCTCTTATGAATAAGACTGTGAATGCTGTCAGTACTAATTTTGTAATACTTAGGGCCGTTTTCATAAACAAGCTTACTTTATGGCTTTAAATTAAAATTACTTTAAGACTTTAAGACTAATATTTTCTGAAATCAAATGGAAACAATATTTTATATAATAATTTTGGTAGTTACTGCTGTTATTTTACACTGTCACTTCTTTACCTCTCGCTAAGAGAGGTATTGGATTCATGCTAAAATTCGCATATCTAGATTTTATTGAATAAGCACGATTTAAGGCCCCTAGAATCCGATTATAACATTTTTAAAATGATTCTCTCTCTCTCTCAGTGTGTGTGTGTGTGTGTGTGTGTGTGTGTGTGTGTGTGTGTGTGTGTGTGTGTGTGCGTGTGTGTGTATGTATGTCTGGATGTTGTAGACACGATTCCTCAAAAACTTAAAAAATATTTAAAAAATATTTAACTGCAGTTTCCTCAATCTGACTTTCCTGGGAAGAGCTGAAAAGGTTTTGGTAACAATTGAACAACCGGAAGTAGTAGTTTCTTAGAAAAATTCTTCTAAATAAATTTTTTTGGGAGTTTTTTTTTATTAAATATTGAAGAACATAAAATTCTCCAACTAATACACTTAAAATTTTTATTATATCTTGTATAGATTTAGAGATAAAGACACTATAATTTATAGAGTAAACTAATCGCAGAGGCTAAGGCATTAAGGAAACCAGTTGACACATGTCATTGTCAAATATCAAAATTTTAGTGATATTCTGATAGCTTTTTCCGGGAAGTATATTTAATTTTTCTTATTGTTTTATTAATTAAATATTTGAAATTATAGGTAAAATTATGGTAAAATGCATATATCCATCAGAAATACCGCCAATCTGGTTAATGAATTGGAACAATCTCTGACATTTAGAAACTTCCTCATACAATGAAAAATAGATATAATTAGAATTATATGTGTGCAGAAGACATGTTAAATACAGTAAAAAACAATATTTGGGTAAAGTTCTGTAATATTTTGTTATAAAACGACGGTTCGAAAGCGAAGTGCAATACAATACATACGTATATAGTCTAATATGGAAATGGCGAGAGGTCTTGTACTGGCCACAACAAATTTTTCTTTTTTAAGTAACATTTTCTCTATAAAACCTTCAAAGTAAAAAATCGTTTTTATGTCGTACGCTTCACTTTTACTGGAATCTAATAATCGATCCTAGGTTCACTGGTAGAATACATATCACCCAGTCTTTGTAGGAGAAAGATGAAAGAAAGTTAAACTCTTGCTCTTAGTAACGAGTGGATATTGCCATCTGTACATTCGTTTCGTTTGTGCAGGCTACGTGCTGAGAAATAAACAGATGAACACATAACAACTGAATGTTGCCTGGACACATAACGATCTGATGTTGTTTTATTTTCATAATGAATTATGATCAAGTGTGAAGAATATTCTAGGAATCTGATTTGATTCCTCTTTATCAATAATTAAAACTGAACCTTAATTTTTAATAAATTAATAGTTATTTACTTATCAAGTAAATCACATTGAAAATTAAGGAACTCTATTTAAAATTGTACAAGAATTTAAAACAAAAGCACACTGGACATCATTTATTTTAATTTTATAATGAGGTCATGCATGACTTTTTTTTATAATTTTAATCGATAGAGTAGTGAAAAATAATAGACCCGTATTTTTTATTTTTCCTCAAATCGATCTTTAATCATGAAAAAATTGTAATTGAAAATGACATTCTTTAAAATGAGGCTGCTAGACCCCCGCTTCGTCCCTTGTCCCGTGACGTCACAGAGTGAAAGGCACGACCATTTTGGTATTCACATTGTCTTAAACGTCAAAGTGACATTTAAAGATAACCTAAAATTTATGAATGTAAACATGTCGATGGAACGTTGTTTCGTGCCAAAATCAAGAATAAAATAATATTCTGCAATATATTCAATGTCTCACATGCGTTTATAACCTTCTACCGTCTAATTCAAAGATTCAAACGTGAAAGAAACATCTGATGTAACGTAGATAATTTCACGCCAAATAAAAATTATATTTATAAAAATAAATAGAACGATATTATATTAATATCTTATAGCATATTCAAATATGTAATCCTCAATTTACAGTTTATATATATTTTTCTTTTAGAAATTAAGTGTCTATATAAAATGTCTGTTTGAAATGAGTCTGAACTTGGTTCGTAACGTTGTGACGACAAAACATGGCTGGTTTTTGCAACTTTTTAAAAATATCATAATTTAAAACGATTTTATGCAACAAAAAATATAAATAAAAAATAATTTAATCATACTGATCGATGAATTAGACTATCCTTTCTCGATTTAAACGGAAAAAAGGTATAATTATTTATTTTTGCATGACCTCGTTGTATTTTATATTAAAACTTAAAATGTGGTTGTGAAAATAAATATGGCAACGTTGCATTTTACTTCCCTGCCTATGCAGGGAAATTTAATTTCCCTACCGATTTTGATGCAATTAAATTAGATTTTCCAATTCAGTAAGATTCGGTTAACTAACGGAAAAATATTGTACTAACACGTGTGTTTATTGGTGATTAATGATCTCAACAATTAACGCGGCGTGAGCGAAGCGAGCCCGTTAAAATGTCTCTATCATTAATCGTTAATTAAATATTAAATGCTTTGAAATAATATAGTACAGCAAATGCAGAAAATTATTTTTCACGCATGTTGAGAAAATTGAAGTCTTTAAAAATTCTTATCTCAAAGAAAAATATGAACCAATGTTTTTACTGAAACTTTACATATAAATTATTCACCTTTTCAACTAATTTTTTCCATTTAAATGCCCTCCAATATTTTTGCTTTAAATGGCAAATTGTTTGTTTTGTAAAATTAAATGCTTTCAGAAAAGAAAATATTTGCATTAAAAGCAATTTCTTACATTTTCAATCACATTTACTGAAGCGTAGATTTGGATTCATTAAATAAAGATTTTAATTCGATTGTTTGTGAACCGAAATTCATTTTTACCAAAATTGGTATCATTATAAAAAATTCATAACAAAAAATCCATTTACAATAATATTTAATTACTGTTACGTTAAAAGCATTAGTTATACGAGTATGTTCTCATATTTCATCACAAATATCGTATATAAAGTGAGCTTTTATGATCCATATATAAGCTTAAGCTTTATGTTATAGAAACTTTTAATTTCACATAAATGTTTATGTTCGTAAAATGATCAAAGTTTAACCTCACTTTACATTTGACATTTATAAGCACTTCAAAGTTGTTAAATTGTATTACAAACACAATTAAATTACGTTGTGTGAAAATTTAATAGTTAATTAAGGGACACGAATAAGGATGAAGCCCTACGGAAAGAATGTTAGCACGAATCAACGTCAAATATATGCGTTTTTACCTCTCGCTAAGAGAGGTATTGGGATTCATTCTAAAAAGTCCAGATTTTAGTAAGTAATAATGTGTGTGTGTGTGTGTGTGTGTATTATGTGTGGATGTGTGTGTGTATTATGTGTGGATGTATTATGTGTGGATGTGTGTGTGTATTATACCTGTAGAAAATTCAATAATTTTTAATTTTCATAATGACATAAAATGCAAAAAGAAAAAATCTGATGTGGCCAATACAAAACCTCCCGCTATTTAATTTTTACATACATACATACGTACATAAAATCACGCTATTCCCACTTAGGGGGTTAGCAAATATCCGGAAACAATAGTAACAATAAGAAAAGGGATAAGAGTAAGAGCTCATCTGACTCACTCCACTCTTTAACAACATTCTTCTTTCGCCTTGTCCACAATCATCATAGCATTCATACATAAGAACATATTAAAGTGACCGATTTTCGGTAGCGAATAACCCCATCCGGACCACAATAATAGTTACGCAACAATCTTCCTTCGCCACACTTTCCTATCCATTTCCGGTTATCCGATTTGCACCAAAATCTAATGGCTTCTTTTCATATTAGAATAGGATAGAAATACAAGGTTTCAGAATTTTCTGAATGATAGTACTTGAGTTAGAGCAAAGACAAAATCCCTACACATACATACACACACACATACATACATACATACATACATACACCCACACACATACACACACGCGCACACACACACACACATACAGACATCATCGTGAAAATGTTAAAATTGGAATTTAGGGACCTTAAAACGTGGTCATTTACTAAAATCTCGATACGTGATTTTTAGCACGATCCCTATACCTCCCTTACCAAGGGTAGCGGGAGGTAAAAAATGACATTTTTTATATTAGAATAGGCTAGAAATACAAGGTTTCAGAATTTTCTGAATGGTAGTATTTGAGTTAGAGTGAAGACAAAATTCATACACACACACACACACACACACACACACACACACACACACACACACACACATACATACATACATACATACATACACATACATACAGACATCATCGTGAAAATGTTAAAAATTGATTCTATGGACCATAAAACTTGGTCATTTACTAAAATCTCGATATGTGATTTTTAGCACGATCCCTATACCTCCCTTACCAAGGGTAGCGAATGGTAAAAATTGTGTACTTTTTGGTTTTTGTAATTAAGTTTGCTATGAATTGGTACAATAATAACAAAAATAAAAAAATTACTATCAATGTCAAATTACGTCAAATTTGTGAAATTTTATCCCGTTTTGAAGTTAAAATTAATATTTTATATTTTAGTAATTACAAAATATGTATAGTTTAATAAGCGTACAAGGAAGTCATGTGGTGTCCACATCAGATTTTTTACATTAATTTACTTGAAATAAATTTCAGAAAGACCATAGCAGATGGCTTGAATGTAGTAAGAATTTGGAATATGTGATGTGTGACATGAAATAAAAAACTCGAATTTTTTAAAAACTTATGGATAACTAATTTGTTACTGTGGTGTATTTTTGGAAAGATGAATATAGAGAAATGTTATTTATTTTTAGTCTGATTTATATATTCCGATATGTTTCAAACTCATAAAAATTAGACCCCGAAATGAAATATCCAGAAGAATTCCTTCAGCAACAAATAAATTATCGATCACAATCTTCCATTAAATTTAATAATCATTGATTTCACACCACTTTCCTCCTTTGTTACATTTCATCTCCTGTTTATTCTCTATCTCATTCCAACATCTGAACACTACTGAAAGACAATCGCTTTGCCAGAATCTAAGTAGGCTGAAACAAATAAGGAACGCGGTACATATGGAGGTGCTTTAGATAGAAGGCTTGTTGGCAGAGACGTAAGGGGTACGAAATCGATCTTGTATGCGGTACGAAGCTCAGGATAACTCGGGATAGCCAGGATATTCGGGATAGTAGCCGGAGAAGGTAATCCCTGAAGATTGGCTGACACCTACCAGTTTGGGATTGGATTTATTTTCACAAGAAATGTCTGCATATGGGGATTAAAATTTGGGTTGTAATAAAGATTTTATACCATGCTGACAACGGTATCACACAGGGGGAATTTTTATTAAATATTGCAGACTTTTTAAGCTAAAGCTTCTGTTACATTTTTTTTTTTTTTTTGAGATATTCTAAACCGTTAAAGATTTACGATACGTTTGGTTCACATGGAAAAAGTTCCTGCAAACATGAATACGAATACGAAAAGATTTCTGTTATATTTATGAAGAAATTATTGTGTAAATAATTTCGATAGGCAGAGAATCGATTGAGGATGTCCTAATAATGTAGAATAATAATTATTAAAATATCTTTCAGAATTCATATTATTAATTGGAAAAATACTACCTTTTTTTTAGTTTAAGTTCTGTAATTTATTATTTTAACCCAACGTTTCGGCACCATAAACTGCTGCCTTCTTCAGGGGATACAATGACATATTTTATGAAATAACAAAAACAACAAGTAACCAAGGTAACAAGAAATGTTCATAAATGGACGGCGAACATGCAACTTTTCAAGAAAAAATCTCCTTTTGCCAGAGGAAAAACCGTCCCAAAAACTGGCAGAGAAGTGATCTGTATAACTCAGAGACGCGTCTCTGAGTTATACAGATCACTTCTTGTTTTTGTTATTTCATAAAATATGTCATTGTATCCCCTGAAGAAGGCACCAGTTTATGGTGCCGAAACGTTGGGTTAAAATAATAAATTACAGAACTTAAACTAAAAAAAAGGTAGTATTTTTCCAATTCTCGCTAAGAGAGGTGTTGGAATCATGCTAAAAGTCGCATATCCAGATTTTGGTGGATAAGCACGTTATAAGGTCCTTCTAATCCGATTATAACATTTTTTTACGATGATGTCCGTACTCGTATATATATATATATATATATATATATATATATATATATATATATATATATATATATATATGTGTGTGTGTGTGTGTGTGTGTGTGTGTGTGTGTGTGTGTGTGTGTATATATGTTGGAACCACAGTTTCTCAAATATCATAAGACTTAAAAAATATTTAACTGCAGTTTCCTCAATCTGACATTCCGGGGAAAAGCCGATTAGATTTTGGTAACAATTGGACAACCGGAAGTAATAAATAGTTTCTTTAAAAAAATCTTCTAAATATTATTTTTTGAAAATTTCTGTTGTTATTAATATTAAAGAATATAAAAATCTCTATCCGATACATTTAAAATTTTTATTATATCTTCTATGGAGTTAAAGATATAGAGACATATAAATACATGAAATAATAAGTTGTAAATGAATTTCGATGCCCATGGAAATTAAAATGTTTGTAATTAATAGATAAATGTGAGTGTCAAAACGCCAGAGACATTTTCCTGGGAAGTACATTTAATATTTCTTATTTTATTATTAATTAAATATTTATAATTATAGATACATATATTACATATACCTTTCAGAAATATCACCAATCTCATCAATGAATTGGAAGAATCTTGAACATGAGAAAAATAAGAGTGAATAGAATGAATTAAAAAATATAAAAATATATAAAGAAGATATGGCAAGAGGTCTTGTGCTGATTTTTTTTCTGAAAGAACAGAATATACTAATAATTTTAGCGCAAACGCAACTTAAAAATATATAATAAGCGAGATATGTAGGTATATGAATTTTTAAAGTTCAGAATTTGGTATGTGACGTAGCATGTCTTCACCAGTGGTCCACAAACTTTTAGTTTTAGAGGGGACAAATTTTTCGTGTTCGCATAGCTGAAATATTATTATATAAGAATTTATAAGTTATATTCTTGAAGAAATCATTAAATAAAATGCTTTCTTTTCCCAATAAATTATAGAATATTGAAATGATTCGACCATTGTTCGACAATATTGCGACTATAAACTATGGCTGTTTTCTATTCATAAATCTCGGTGGGCGGGGAAACAAGACGCGCGAATCTCGCTTTTAAAATCAGACAACCAATCAAATTGCTGAGGGGGTCATTTCACATTTTCTGATTTATTTTTTCTTGAAAAAATAGGTCAAATTAAACATGCATGTGTATGTTTTACATCTTACAAGTCTTTAGAATCAGAGATATGTTTTTTTATAAGTTGCGTTTAATTTCAAATATTTCAACGGCTGACGACACATATTCACGGAAACGACAGTCAAGCTCTACCGGTTTAATTTAGAACTATGATTATTTGGTTTGGTATTTATTTAAATAAATGGTTTATTTACATACCTTATACTGCACTAGTACTTTTAAAGAAATAGAAAGTAAAAATAATCTTCTCTCTTGTATATTTTGCTGTCAGATGTCACACTTTTAGGTTAGGTTACTGTTTCATGTTTTGAAGCGTGTGTGTGTAAGAGAGAATTGTCTTTGTGTGAGTATGAATTTGTGTCCTCACAAATTTAGTCCGTGTTTAAAAGCGCGAAAGTTTATTAGCAAATTTATGAATGAAAAGTCGCATATTTCAAATTATTTTCTATTACTATATTTATGAAATTTGATGGATTTCATGATTTTATAAAAAAAATCGACAATTATTTTTTTTGAAATGACCCCGTTATTAATAGACTTCAATCGCTTGTAGTTTCGAACTACCTAATTAATATTTAAACAAAAAAATTCTCTAATACTCATGAATTTCAGTGCATTTTTATATTCTCATCTAAAACCCGATTCGAATAGCTTATTCGTTGAATAAGTGAAAAATATCGCATCAAAATATGACAGCTAGAATAAATATCGTCATCTGCGTTATGAATAAGCTATGTATTTGATGTTGGTGAAACCGGACATAAGATTGTCAAAATTTAATTAATATTGTATGTAAATGATAGTTGATGTGTTTATCCTTTAGGAAAAAAAAATCTAGTGACGTAAATGCTAAGGAAAAGAAGTTTTATTGTTTAAATAACACATCTTTTATATCGAATTCTTGTATTTGACAGGTCTGACATTCCGATTCTAAGTATTATATACACACAATGCCTATGATCGCAATGACTCAGGTTTTAATTATAACCTGATTTTTCCCGGAATATTTTATCTGCAGGAAAAATACGTTGCCGTCTATTCACAATACTTATTTTGAATATGCAATATCTGTGGTTTGATGTAAGAACAACCAATATTATTTTTTTTCCCAAAATAAAATTTTAAATTACTCATCTCCAAAATTATAACAAGTTGACATTGGTTGTTTTTCTTTTTTCTTTAAGTCACAGTTCCAGATATGTTACGTATATATATACGTTTTTATAAAAAATCTTGGATTTATATATAAAAAGAAATAATATGACCAGCACAATACCTCCCATCAATGTATGTATATTTTACAAATCCCATATACCAAAAGTTTCTTGGAAAATATTCTATATATCCAGTAAAATTGTAACACGAACGTAATTATTTTCTACAAATTCCATACCGAGAGTTCCTTGGAAAAGATTCTGTAAATCCAATAAAATTATAACTCGACCATACACTATATAAATTGCACTTGACACTGACATGTGTCAATTAGAAATATTTGAATATATCAGCTGTTTTCATGAATGTAGCAAAGCTGGCTGATTTATGAAAGTTAATCTCTTTATAATTCTTTATCTCTATATTTAATATTTATTATATTATTATTATTTATATTTTTAATATTTTCCGGCGCCAAATATTTAGAATTTTAAATGGCACAAAAGTGACCCCTGTGGTTCACTCTCCACGCCAGCAATGAGTGCCCGTGAGGTGACGCCTGGTAAGCGCCCGCACGGTACAAATATATCATCATTACCGATATCTGCGATAAAGCAGATTGGCACACCCAGAAATGGGTAATATGCCGTGATGATATATTTATTTATTTATTTATATTTATTGAATATGAAGGAAAATGTACAATCAAACCGTATAAGATATTCTTTCATATTGATAAACACATAAAATGTCAAAAAACAATATTTAACTGCTTTTTTTCAAGAAAAACTGTTAAGAACTTTAAATAAGGGACCTGCCGGTTGACCAATTATAACCAAAATCTAATCAGCTCTTCATATGGATGTAAAGAAGAGGAATACGAAAGAATTATAATTTTGAGAATTGGGGTATTCCACTAAATTTTTTTTATTATTTTAAATAAAACTTCATTCAGTTTTGAAGCAATTCATAGTATTAAAAAATCTTAATTGTTCCTAGTTTAACAGTATTTTATTTTCGAGAAATCAGTGTAACGTCACATTCCCCCTATACTTATTGTCTTTCTCACACACACTGCTCTGAGTACGCTACGAGAGAAAGATAACAATTGTATGACGTCAATTTCCCCTTTTAGCAAATGTGAAATATCTCGTAAAGTAATTATTTAAACTATTATTTATTGAACCATACTTTAATTGATTTTTTTTTTAAATTTTTGTTACGGTGGAATACCCCCTTGGAGTTATCGTCGGAGAAAAATTTGTAACACACGGACACACAGACACACATACAGACATCATCGTGAAACTAGTAAAATCGTATTCTAGGGACCCTAAAACGTGCTTATTCATTAAAATCTCACCACTGAATTTTTTTACCAAAGATAATATCTTTCTTAACTATAAAGGTGACGGAAGGTAAAAAACTAGGTTGCGATGTAAAACTTTGCAGTAACTTTTATAAATGGAGTCTGATAACGAAATGGCAAAAATATTCATATTTCTTTTAAATTGTTATGGGATTTTAATAGTATACAATTTGCAGTATATCAGAAACATGGTCGTATACGGAGAAAATGAAACTAAACTCGTCCTTAATCATAAATTACATACATAAAATGTATATACAATGTATGTATATGAAAATATAGAATTAGAATTGTGCATTTCTGATCGCTATTTCAAAAAGTAATTTGACAATCCAAATTATAAAATACGAATAAATATTTAGTTATCCTGACTGACGCCAATATTATTTCGAATTTTAAATGGTACAAAAGTCACCTATGTGGTGTACTTTCCTTCCCAACAATGAGTACTTGTGAGGTGACGCCTGGCAAATGCTCGCATCTCGCATGGTACGAATACGGATATGTCATCATCATTTACTGATATTTGCGCTGCGTATAAAGCAGATTTGCACATCCGGCAATGGGTAATATACCGTGATGTATTTCATTTCATTTTTTTTTTATCGAATTTGACATTTTGTAGAGATATTAATACCGTGAGTATTTTTTAACGTGAAACATTGGGTTTTCATGTCCATGGTTACGATTTGACATTTGATTGACAGCAATGTATTTGCGTGTCCCATTTAAAATGAAACATAGGGAACGAATTTGACAGATGTTAGCTAAATCAGAAATTTAGCTAAGTCAGAAAATCACTCGAGAGCACTAAACATATTTCGGGCACATAATATTTTTTTTGCAACTAAATTTAATTTTTAGAAAAAAGGTATAATTATTTAAACAAAATTAATCTCTAATGACGTCTTGTCAATATGACAGATAACCGCTGAATTTTCCTATAAGTTACGACTTGACATTTGATTGACAGTAATATATTTGCCTGTTTCACTGAAAACATAGGGAATGAATTTTACAGAGTATTATATTTAAATATTGTAAGAAATTTGGCCAAGTTACAAAATCACTCGAGCACAAGGTACACTAAATTTAATTTGGAAAGCAGGTATAATTATTTAAACAAAATTAACCTCTACTGACGTCTTATCAAATGTCAAATTCGTTCCCTATGTTTCATTTTAAATGGGACACGCAACTACATTGCTGTCAATCAAATGTCGAATCGTAACTATGGATATGACAAACCCAATGTTTCACGTTAAAAAATACTCACGGTATACCCAAAGCATTCAAGCAGCCAATGCACGTCATTAATAAAAATTGAATTTTAGTAACTAGATGTGTGACGTCATGTACTGGTACGTTTGCAGAGGTTTTAGGATCATTATGAAAAGAGTTATACAGATTGCAATCTGTATTATCGACATGCTAATGAACTGTCACGTCTACAAAATAAATGTTATTTTAGTCACTGTCCATTTCTATTTAAATTATTTTATAATACTAACCTTATTTATACTTACGTATGCCATATAAAGGCAATAAATGCCGAATTTCAAAGAAATATACCGAATTCTTCTGATTGATTAGAAGTGCTACCTTTGCGAGATTCACAGATTTTGTGTTCGCTTTAACGGTCAAGTTGCGTCGTTGCGTTGCGTTTACCATTACTTTATTATAAATAGACCTTTACAACGCACAAAAATGTTTCAAACACGATACAAATATTTTTCAAATTGTCAAATAATAACTTTGACAGTATAAACATGCAAATTATCAATGTTGCCAACTATAGCAACAATTAAACGAATAATATGACGTTGACGTACATTATTTATATATTATTCATGTCATATACGATAAATAATGAACTCTACTATTCATCTTAATAATAATTATATAAGGCTATACACTTTTTGACGGTTAAAAATGATTGAAATTTTATTTCATTTTTCACTATTAGTGATTTTAATGCATTAAGGTTTTTACACTAAGTGATGACGAGCATTGGCTGCTTGAATGATTTGGGTATAGTAAGCAATCTTGTGAAACATGGCGAGTGTTTTCTTAAATATTTTATTTTGTAAAGATATTTGGCAGGGATGGATTTTGCGGGTTTGTAGTTTTGTTATGTGAATTTAGCTTTGTTTTAGTTTTCTTCAATGTTTAGATTGTTTTGTCAAAAATATTAATAAAATTAAAGGTTATAACTCATTGATTTAGTTTGAAAATTATTGATTTAAAAAGAGGATGTTTGTGAATAAAATAGTATGCATACCTCGGTGGGAGTTTCACACTGTATATCACTTAAGCCCTCGGCTGCAATGAAACATTTTCCACCTCGAATGTAATGTTCTATTACCTGTGGGTATGTGTTGGAAATTAGTTAACCCTTGTTTCGCAATCGTAACACTATTTCCGATTATTGACAGTCGGAAATGAACTGTGCAATAATCTATCGATGTTTCATTACGTGATAATTAACATCACATCAAGACACCTTTCATTCGATTTCAATGTAGTAGTTCTGTTTGCAGCACAACTTGGTACATGATAAATTATGTGAGAAATCGATTAACTTCTTACAACATATCAAACAGATCAATAGGCGACAGATGATTAGATTACAGATTTGATAACTTGGATTCGAAATCGATAGCTTAAATATTCTCCAAGAACCCATCTCAATCTTCTTTTGGTCTTCCCAGATGTTCCCACAAATACACTTACAGAATGAGGTCGTGCACTACTTTTTTTATAATTTTAATCGATAGAGTAGTGAAAAATAATAGACCCGTATTTTTTATTTTTCCTCAAATCGATCTTTAATCATGTAAAAATTGTAATTGAAAATGACATTCTTTAAAATGAGGCTGCTAGACCCCCGCTTCGTCTCTTGTCCATTGACGTCACAGAGTGAAAGGCACGACCATTTGATTTTCACATTGTCTTAAACGTCAAAGTGACATTTAAAGATAACCTAAAATTTATGAATGTAAACATGTCGATGGAACGTTGTTTCGTGAAAAAATAGTGAATAAAATAATATTCTGCAATATATTTAATGTCTCACATGCGTTTATAACCTTCTACTGTCTAATTCAAAGATTCAAAAGTGAAAGAAACATCTGATGTAACGTAGATAATTTCACGCCAAATAAAAATTATATTTATAAAAATAAATAGAACGATATTATATTAATATATTATAGCATATTCAGAAATGTAATCCTCAATTTATAGTTTATAAATATTTTTCTTTTAGAAATTATGTGTCCATATAAAATGTCTGTTTGAAATGAGTCTGAACTTGGTTCGTAACGTTGTGACGACAAAACATGGCTGGTTTTTGCAACTTTTTAAAAATATCATAATTTAAAACGATTTTATACAACAAAAAATATAAATAAAAAATAATTTAATCATACTGATCGATGAATTAGACTATCCTTTTTCGATTTAAACAGAAAAAAGGTACAATTATTTTTTTTGCATGACCTCATTGACATCACATGCAAGAGCGAGATAGAAGATTATGCTTCCAAACACACCTCCCCTCGTTGTCTTACGTCCTGCTCCCTGATTATATCTGTCATTATGTATGCATCTGCCCTTCAGTGTAACTCTAATTCTTTGTGATTTGTTCGTTGTGTTCAATAAAAATGAGTTTAAAACCACAAGATGTGCGTGGGGCAACTTTTTTGTTTGATAATATTGAAGATTATTCGATTATTCAACTAAAACGATGGCTGGAGTGTATAGGTCTATGGCTGATGACCATTGGCGGCTGGTGATATCTTTGTATGGTAGGGCACAAAAATTTAAAAAAGTAAATAGAGTATATTAAATTATTTAATCTTTAATATACAGAAGCCATCTTCGTAATGAAGTGGGTACTAGACGATGACGATTACAATTCAACAATAACAGATTACCTCGGAAAATGTCGGACATGCTCGGATATCTTCGTTTAAATTGGGCTCAGCCCGGAACAGGCTTAATGCAGTCATATGCAGCTTCGCGCGCTTCGCTGCTATTGGTGAAAATTCGAGTAAAAGTAGTGGGAGACCAGGGCAGAAACATTTGTGCCCTAGCTTCTAGCAGCATATCGGTACGTGCACACGTCAGTATATAGGCTATCTAGCTATCGGCCGTGTAGTAAGAATTGCATAATAATGAAAGTAAATAAATAATAATGTACTTTTAAAATGTATATGTACTCGCTTATTTATTTTTTTCTTGTCTTTTTATTTGGTAGGGCTGTGCCCTTGTGCCCTATAGCACGAGCCGCCACTGCTGATGACAGGTCTTTGTTTGGTAGTGGTAACCATAGCAACCTTTAGTTCTATGCTTTGCCGCAAGATGCGCTCTTGAAAATTGCAATAGACACTTACAAAATTGTACTAGCGCCTCTAACGGCAAAGCATAGAAATCAAGGTTGCTATGGTTACCCCGTCCAAACAAAGACCTATCATCAGCCGTAGACTCTACACTCTAGCCATCGTTTGAGTTGAATAATCGAATGATCTTCAATATTATCAGACAAAAAAGTTGCCCCAGACTCATCTTCTGGTTTTAAACTCATTTTTATTAAGCACAACGTACAAATCACAATAAATAATTAGGTTTAACACTGAATATCAGATGACAGATAGGAACAGATAGGATACGAACAGGGAACGGGACGTAAGACAACGAGGGGAGGTTTGTTTGCAGTGACGTCATTTTTGTAAGTGTCTATTGAACTGTCTTCCATTAATAAGGTCCAGTTTTGGTTTCGGTCTTAGTTCTTGCCTTATTTTTGTATTATTTTGAAACATTCAAACTATCATTTTCGTTTTTAAAAACTTTAGGATAAAAAAAAAACTCCTAAATTCGTCACTATAATATGTGTTTTAGCGAACGGTGTGCATAGTGATAATATAAACAGGAATGCATAAAAAACAAACATATATCACAAATAGAGGATCGACGTTCAACGCAAACAGGAAATTTCATGAATACCGCTGCAGGTAATCAAAACATTGAACGGTTAAATGAAGAGGATAATTGTTTTTTTTTTCTTTTTAGAATCTGTTGAGGTTGAGATCAGAAAATAACTCTTTATACTCAATAATTATTGCATACGTTGTTTATACATAGCGTGAACACTCGAAGGCGTTTAATATAGGGAAATTTTTTTTTATGAAAATGAAAACTGCAGTTTCAAAAATTATTTCAAACAAATATAGCATTTATGTTAAATGAAGCGTAAGATTATTTTACTGTAAGCTCCCTTGGTCTCTGACAGCGCTCAAAGCAACCTTCACCGCTCGGACCCTGAGGGACTGGGTTTGATTCCCACCAGGGGCTTTGGCTTGGACGTTTGTGGTGTGTCATTATAGTAATTAACGTATCAAGGGTGTTATAAGGACAATAACGCCTGAGGTAAACAGTGTACTCTCCGAGGGCCTCTGGCCCGAGGTGTGTACGTTGACCGAAGGGATTATTGTCCGTTTAACATCAGTGGTGCGTTCAACATTTATATAAAAATATTTTTAAATTTAACTGTAAAATATACAGAAAAAGTATGTATTCCTGTAATGTAAAATGGCATTTAATGGTATTTTTTGAAGAAAAACCATTATGAGCTTCAGGTAAAGTGCCATTTCCGGTTATCCCATTTACACCAAAATCTAATGGCTTCTTTTCATATTAGAATACGGTATAAATACAAGGTTTCAAAATTTTCTGAATGATAGTATTTGAGTTAGAACGAAGACAAAATCCCTACACATACACGCATACATACATACAGACACACATACATACACACATACAGACATCATCGTGAAAATGTTAAAATTGGATTCTAGGGACCTTAAAACGTGGTCATTTACTAAAATCTCGATATGTGATTTTTCGCACGATCCCTATACCTCCCTTACCAAGGGTAACGGGAGGTAAAAATACGGGTATTTTATTTTTTGGTCTAGTATCATATATATGTAAAAATCAAAATTTAGTCACATACCCCATTGAAAAATCCATAGTTAAACAGGGCTTTAATCCTATAGAATTTGAGAAATCTTTTGTCCAACATCCAACACACACACACACATCTACATATCATCATAAAACTGTTAAAATCGGATTGTAGGGGCCTTAAAACGTTTTTATTCATTAAAATCTGGATTTGAGATTTTTAACATGAATCCTGTAGATACCTCTCGTACCGAGAGGGAAAAATGAGAAAAACTTTGAGACCCCTATTGCCAAAATGCGACGTCGAACAAAGCCACAACCTAAGTAATCCTGGTACATTACTAATGATTGTTATGTTAACTAGTTAACAAAGTAAACTTTGCCAACTTTTAATAATGTATTCTATGTTCTTAAATATCTTCACTTGCTAAAAGCGAAAGTATGTATTGGGGAAACAATATAATACGAGTACAGTATGCCCATTTGCAGTTATTTATCTCGAACGATGAGCATTAACTTTGTATAACTTGTGATAATGTTATCACAGATTTCCCGATCGATATTTCAACTGAACTAATCTTGAACTAGATTTGTTTTGCCAGAGAATTGCGCATTAATATGCGGCTTTACAAACTTTCGCTGAATTTTAACTCGGAATTAATGTACATCTGGCAGAACAGGTCCCGACACGGAACTTAAAATATGGGAGCTTGGTTTCCACATTGATTTTACAATGTTAAACCCGGATGAAATTGACTGTTTTTATAGGCGTTTTTTATTCACCTAGCCGGGCTAGTTATAGTCATCGGACAACAAAAATAAAATAAGGAATATAATATTTAAATTTCAACTTGAATAACTCTTTTGTTTTTAATGTTGGAGGCATACTGATAATAAACTTTATATTCAGATAAAAAAAACTTTTAAATGGTATCACTTTCAATATGTGATTCCGTTTAAAAAAATGTTATTTTGTTGAATAAGTTGCGCATGTGATGTTCAATTGTTTTACATTGTTCGCCGTTAAACTTGTAGTATTATATCGCCCAAGTTTGCCCATTTAAACGTCTTTCTATGTCTTCATATGAGAAAATTAGCAATGGTGGCCCGCTTACGAAAGACATCCTGTACCCCTGTACTAGTTGAGAAGGAAAACAAATTTTGAAATTCGTTCGAAAATAAGTGAGTGACAGGGTGACTGTCTTTTCCAAAACACTATACCTCCGTGCCCGACCCTATACATAATAAATTTAAACAGTTAGTAAATAATTTTATTATATTTAACATATCTGGTACACACAAAAAATTCTAATTACATCTGTTCTTTATTTTTCAATAGGCTATTCCACGATATTTTTTTAAAATTTTTATCTTGAAATATATAAAAATATAAGACCACATGTGAAAGTCCGAGTTAAAAATTCCTCCAAATAAGCGAGATATTAAGGTCCGAATTTTAAATTAGCTTTGTGCCGTAGGTAATGTGGATATACCAGAAGTAAACAAACAGTGGTTCACAAGCCACGAAAAAATGTTTAAACAAATTACAAAATAATGTATATTTAAATTGTAATATTATAATTCATTATTAGAGACATAAAATAAATTATACTTAATGTATTTCACTTATTTTTGTCTTTTTATAAAAACAAAGAAATTAGAACGTCGCCCGAACAATAACCGAACAGTTCCGACACACTCGAAGAAGTATATTCTTAGTTAAGGCGGGGCTTCTCAAAGTCGGAGTGCATACTTGTATCCTATTTGCTCAAACACTCGTGCACATGTCCTACATCATCAAAAGCAAAACTCCCTGTGTTTTCTAGAAGGAATAATTTGTAATAAAAGAAATATAATTTTCCTTATCCTTTTAACTATTATTATTCATATTCTCAATAAACTTTTACTATTTTTGATTACGGTGGAATAGCCTATTCATTCTATGAACAAATTTCCTCCTACTCTTCTAAATGTTCGAGATTCTTCCAATTCATTGATGAGATTGGCGGTATTTCTGAAGGTTATATGATGAAATATACCGTGAGTATTTTTTAAAGTGAAACATTGGGTTTTCATGTCCATGGTTACGATTTGACATTTGATTGACAGCAATGTATTTGCGTGTCCCATTTAAAATGAAACATAGGGAACGAATTTGACAGGTGTTAGCTAAGTCAGAAATTTAGCTAAGTGAGAAAACCGCTCGAGAGCACTAAACATATTTCGGGCACACAATATTTTTTTTGCAACTAAATTTAATTTTTAGAAAAAAGGTATAATTATTTAAACAAAATTAACCTCTAATGACGTCTTGTCAATATGACAGATAACCGCTGAATTTTCCTATAAGTTTCAACTTGACATTTGATTGACAGTAATATATTTGCCTGTCTCATTGAAAACATAGGGACTGAATTTTACAGAGTATTATATTTAAATATTGTAAGAAATTTGACCAAGATAGAAAATCACTCGAGCACAAGGTACACTAAATTTAATTTGGAAAGCAGGTATAATTATTTAAACAAAATTAACCTCTACTGACGTCTTATCAAATGTCAAATTCGTTCCCTATGTTTCATTTTAAATGGGACACGCAAATACATTGCTGTCAATCAAATGTCAAATCGTAACCATGGACATGAAAACCCAATGTTTCACGTTAAAAAATACTCACAGTATGTGTAGCAAGCGTGTGTTTAGTTGGCACTGATACTGAGCACACTTTAGCTTATAAATTAATCCCCTTTCTTTTTATACCAATTTTAGATGTTGAAGGAGTGTACGAATTTTAAGTTATCCGCATTCAGTGACAGTGTCATCTTAACGTGCGACAGCTATATCTATAATTTTAAATGTTTAATTACTGATAAAATAAGAAATATTAAATGTACTTCCCAGAAAAGCCTTCATTAATGTCTCTGGATTTTTGACACTGACATTTATGTCAATTACAAACATTTCCATGGTTTCCTAAGAAACTACTACTTCCGGTTGTCCAATTGTTATCAAAACCTTGTCAACTCTTCCCATTAATGTCAGATTAAGGAATACGTAGTTAAATTGATGTTTAGTGTCATAGAATTTGATAAACCAGGTCTACAACATCCACACATACACACACACACACACAGACATCATTGTAAAAATGTTAAAATCGGATTCTAGTGACCTTAGAACGTGGCTATCCACTAAAATCTGGATAAAAGATTTTTAGCATGAATACAATACCTCTCTTAGTGAGAAAAACGGAAAAGCAGACCTGTTTTTGGTGTTTATAAAATGATACGTAAGAGTAGAGGTTTCGTTGTGATTTTGTTCACTATTAACAGATTTAATGACTTGCAGTTTTGATCGAATACGGCCGTCGGATATAGTTTTTTATTTTTTTAAATACGGAAAATTTCAGTTTTATTTGTAGACTTTTCCTACGAGTCATCAATTAATGCCAATATTATATCCTTCTTTACACCATTGAGTAGTTATTATGTCGTAATATTTTTATTTTAATCTCATAAATGAGTGTTCAGAAACCTGTTTGGGGTGTTTAGCTCGTGACTAATGTCGAAAGAAGTTTCTTGGTTGTCTGTTGCGAAATCTGACGTCATAGTCACACCGGTACTTGAAAAAACAAAGCAAAAACGATAAATAAAACATTATATAGGTGTCTTGAGAAAACATCACACCATCAACAAACAACTAACGGAAAGAAGTGAACATCAACTGTGTTATTATAATCAATTTTATATGAATCACCTATTCCACAAGGTTTATTGATTGAGGAGTACGTTATTTATTTATTTATTTTATGTCTGTTTACATGTTTTGATATTACGATGCCCCTGTTGACTCTTTGTTATTGAGTTAGTTTTTGATCAAAAAGATCTGGGAATTTTCGATTTTGGAACGCTATACTTATTAGATTAAAAACATTTTATATTTAAATGTTGGTACACACATCTCTAGTTTGTGTAAACTTTCATATAGCGTATTTTTTAACGTGAAACATTGGGTTTGTCATATCCATGGTTACGACTCTGTTGTGGCCAGCACAGTACCTCTCTCCATTATAACAATTAATGTTGACGGAGTCTTTTCCTTGTTATAATAATAGCATATTATAATTACTATTACATCTCGACTTGTCCAAGTACAACTTCTAGGTTTTCCGCATTCAAGAACAGTGTCAATTTAACGTGCGGCAACTATATCAATAAATTTAAATTTTTAATTAATGATACAATAAGAAATATTAAATGTACTTTCCAGAAAAAGCTTTCAGTAATGGCTCTGGATTTTTGACGCTGACATTTATGTCAATTACAAACATTTTAATTTTTCAACTGGTTTCCATGGGTTGTTTGATTCATTATACAATGGATTATTTATAATTCTCTATCTCTAAATCTGTAGAAGATATAATAAAAATGTTCAATGTATTGGATAGAGAATTTTATATTCTATAATATTTGTAATAACATAAATTTCCAAAAAAATATATTTAAAATTTTTTTTAAGAAACTACTACTTCTGGTTGTCCAATTTTTACCAAAACCTTTGCAGCTTTTGCCATTAATGTCAGATTGGAATACGTAGTTAAATTGATCTTAAGTATTACAGTTTTTGAGGAATCGTCCCTCTAACATCCACACATACACACAAACATCATTGTAAAAAATGTTAAAATCGGATTCTAGTGACCTTAAATCGCGCTTATTCACTAAAATCTGAATATGCGATTTTTAGCCTGAATCCAATACCTCTCTTAGCGATAGGTAAAATTTCTATGCAGAAGACGTATTTTAACTATATAGGTACTATTAAAATGTAAGTTAAATTTGCACTGAAACATGTTATTTTCCTGCCCTAATTTCTGTGTAAAACAAATGAAGCTCATCGTAAAACATACATGCGTAATTCATGGCACTAAAAACTTGGATAATTATTATAATAACCTGTAATTTCGTAAATTACGACATAAATTATAAGTGTCACTTCTTACAGTTTCATTAATTTAAATAAAACGTTTAATTTAAAACAAGGTGTGATGATGACAAACAAATTTTTTTATCTAAAAACTTAATTCTTTTGTTTGAAAAATACGCGGTTTTTTCAAGCTAATATGGCTATTTCCTAACAACTGGCTCGTTTAAAACAATTGAGAGTAGGTGGTTTGACTATCGTCATCGATTTAAACTGGTTTGAAAATGTAATTCATTTGTTAAATTAATAACCCATTTTTTTCGAACAGGACTTGAACTAGTTGTATTCATATGAAGCAGAAGTAACACACATAACATTTCGTAATTTATCAAAATTAATCCAAATAAATTATAATAATCTTTGGTCGTTTATGTTGGTAAATAAATCGCAGCAATTATATTGGGCTATATAATTAATGACAATAATATATCGTGGCTTTTGTTTTGCACACGATTTTGTTTCCTATGCATGTAGGTGCTCAATACATCCTAGAATAAAACAATAATCAATTCATTTAATTAACCACTCGACAATGTAAAACACTTTTAATGGTAATATTTACAATCAATTTTACAAATATTAACAGGAAGTTTAATAAATTGAATACATATTTCACACATTAAGCCGAGGCCACACGAAATAACAGGCCTGAATGCTTATTTCGTGACGTCACAACGAGAGGCCAACGATTGCATTGTAAGCATAGAAAATGCGCATTTTTCTGTACAGGATTCCGTAAAATATATAAAAATCGTGATAAAAAATTCAGAAATCGTCACTAAAGTAGTCCATTATACTACGATTTCATGCAATTGCAGTGTTGCCAACCTTATGATAGTTG
Source organism: Ophonus ardosiacus (assembly GCA_943142095.1). Taxonomy (NCBI): domain Eukaryota; kingdom Metazoa; phylum Arthropoda; class Insecta; order Coleoptera; family Carabidae; genus Ophonus; species Ophonus ardosiacus. The sequence goes on from OW964823.1 coordinate 82,797,735, forward strand.
CTGTACATATAAGATAATTTGGGCAGGTGTATGTATGATGTATGTACAATAGTAAATTTGTACGTAAAATGACAAAAATTCTGATAATAATATGTGTGAGATAAAACACATAATTTTGAGTATTCTTTACGATAACTTCAATATCCGAGGTTAGCAATATGAATGTCAGACTGACAGATTGTATTTAAACCTAACCTACAAAATTAATATTCCTTTCATTTTCACGTTTCAAATAAAGTTTAATATGCATCTGGGCACTGATGCTCCTTTTTTCACTCATATCGTTTTTCCTCGGCCCTAAGGGCCTCGGCAAATAAATTCCATATTCGTGATAAGAAATAAAAATTCACTGCCTTGATACATAAGTAACTATTGTTACAATTTCTTAAAGATTAAATCGTAAATTTTTAGAATTAGTATTAGCTCAGACCTCTGACATAACCTATTCAAATTTGACATGTCAAATAGTAATTTTGTCTTTATCTTGCGTTATACAAACTGTAGAATAAAAATCTGATGTGGCCAGCACATTACCTTCCGTCAATTTTATGTATTTTGTACAAATCCCTTACCGAACGTTCCAGTAAAATTGTATCATGAACATAACTATTTTCTACAAATTACATATCGAAAATTCATTGGTAAATATTCTATATATCCAATAAAATTATAACGCGGACATACTATGTAAATTGCACTTGACACTGGCATCTGACATCTGTCAATTAGAATACATCACTAGTTCCATGGTTATACAATTAATCTGTTTAAAATTCTTTAACTCGATATCTATTGAATGTGATGGAAAATGTCTAACTAAACCATATAGACAATCAAATGTTCTTTCATATTTATAATTTAACTATGTTTTTGTCAATAAAAACTGTTCAAATAAAGGTACTTCCGGTTGTTTATTTATAATCAAAATCTAATCAGCTCTTCATATGGATGTAAAGAAGAGAAATATGAAGAAGAAGAATTATAATTTTAAAAATTGTATTAGAGTTATTTCGGAGAAATTTTTGTCATACACACACACAAACACACGCACGATACACACACACACACACATACACATACACACACACACACACACACACACACACACACACAGAGAGAGAGAGAGAGAGAGAGAGAGAGAGAGAGAGAGAGAGAGAGAAAGAGAGAGAGAGACATCATCGTAAAATTAGTAAAATCGTATTCTCTTACAGCCCGATTCACAAAAAAGTTTAAGCTTTATCCCGGTATTTAAAATTTAATCTTCATAATAATATCAAAAAAGGTAGATACTAGGAATAGATTAGACTATATTTTAAGATACATAAACTGTAAAAATTAGAGTAGAATTCGCTAATAAAAAAATGAGGATTAGCTTAAACCCTTTCGTGAATCGAGCCCTTAATTTTTTGACCAAACACAATACCTAAATAAATAAATATACCATCACGGCATATTACCCATTACTAGGTGTGCCAGTATCTACAACACATGTAGACATCGGCAATGACCGTGTGGGCGCTTATCAGGCGTCACCTCACGGGCACTCATAGCTGGTGTGGCGAGTGCATCAAAGAGGTCACTTGGCGTCTGTCGGGATCGAACCCGAACTTGTATTGTCAAGTGAAACTTCTTGTGATAAAGTGATCACTCTGTAATTGCGAAACAGAGAAACATTTTTTTTTTTAATGAACGATGCCATTAATTGTCCAACAATTCCAGAAATTCGCCAACAATTCACTCATTGGCAATAATTTCCCTCTGCTATAAGCTATCCTCTATGTTCTGTGATGTATCACCTAATAGATAGAATAATCTATCGCCACCTGTAATAATGGTAACATGCACACAATCCGTCAGACAATAGGGGGCGGTGCGGTGGATTGTCTACTCGCAGTGGTCATGTTTACAGCATAGGGGTTGCGTGCAGTGGCTCGTGCTCAGTTCTGCATCGTGGGGTTTACGGTCTGAATCGGGGTAATCGTGCAATAAGGTCAAGGACGAACGCAAGAAGAATGAAAGAAATAACGTTATATCACAGAATAGTCATATACAGAAGCGACACTCCTTGTCTACACCATTGTTGTTGCGATTTGATGTTTATGAATTTGAACTTTAAATTTGTTGGCAAATTTACGCGCGAAATTTAAATTGTTTTAAATGGTAAAAGAAAAATTAGAAAACAAAAGTACTAAAATTTTAATTTTATTAACGAATTAAGAAGAAATCATAAAATAAACACATAATTATGTTTTTATTGAACAAATACGTGAATTTTACAAATTCAATACAATGCAGAATTTTCTATATCTTTGACGTGGGAAACACAAACGTCAGATTCAATGAATATGTCCCAAATATCCTTCTCCATCAAATCTTCTCTTCCTCAGGTCTTGAACCACATTTTGCACCTATATTTATTAAGTGAATATACATTTTGCATGATATGGAAGTCGTTTTGCATTGCTTACATTTATGAATCTTTCGGAAAAAACTTACATTTCGCTTTCTCCATTTTTTAAATCTCCTTATATAGTTTTTGTATGAACAAACAAGTCTTCCCGATTCTACCTTCTTCGTTTTTTCCATTTTATTAAAAACTAACACCACTTCTAAACTTCACAAACGGTTCACAAAATGACATATGTCAAAAGTGAGAAGACGTGTTTGGTTTGCTTGAATTAGACATAACCCTAAAATACATGGGCGTGACAAGCTGAGACAACAGTTCCTCCAGAATATGTGATTTTCTTTATAACGATTTTTCCTAGCGTGTGTTGAAAAAATAACATGTTTGTTCTTATTAGAAATCAATTTGTGTTTCTCAATATATTTTTATTATTGACCCCAACAGAAAATGTTCTCGTCGAGATAATGAAAAGAACAAAGAATCGTAAGATACGAAGATATGCCGAAACAATCCGATTTTATCCGATTAGCCCTTTAAATTTGTTGGCATACTTTCTCTCTCTAATTTTCGTTTCTCTCTCTAACTGTCGCTTCTGATATGCGGGATTCTTGAAGGATCAAGTTGTAACAATTGTTTATGGGTTGTCAAAAAATTCCTTCGCAATATTCAGACACTAGTAACATCAGTTTGTTCGGCCTAATAGTATTTTACTAACATTATTATAAATAACACGAATAAGTATATTAGCTTACTCCTAAACAAGTTCAGAAGATTGACAACTCGTTACTGTCATTAAAAATTAGGTGTTTGACATTTGGATAGACTGCTAGATTAAATTTATTTTTAAAAAAATCACGATGCAGTCACTCAGGTTTTATTTTGTTCTGTCTGAACCATAATAGATATCGCAAATTAAACAGAGAGAGAAAAGTTTACTATTGAATGTATCTTACTGAAAAAAAAATTATGTTATCGGTGTGGCCAATAAAAAGTTACGGTCTAATCAATGTTGGGGCATCTAAGTTTCATACACTAATGGTTCACTAATAATAACAATAACAAGTATCACCTTAAAAGATGACATAACTATATGAACTGTCATACCAAATTTCATCCAAAACGTATAAAGCTTTCTGTTATTATAAGCACAATCATTTTTTTTTTTCGAAGAACTGTGAAGTAATTCTGGCTAAATGGTACACTTTCCGGTAGAAGCAAGTTTAATTAAATAATCTTATTTTAGCCTCAGGAATCTGTGGTTAAGCCATGTCCCCCTATTTGAGAGACAACCTGTATAACGATATATGAGAAAAATTAACGATTTATATTTTAAAAAATCATTTGATTTAAATCATGCCAACCCTGCTTTTACGCATTTTAAACTATACACGAATTTCTTTCACATAAACGTCATTTTATAGCCCGCGGGCCTCATTATGGCCTTTGACGTGTTTTTATCCCTTGGCTTACGCCTCGGGCTCAAAATCCCGCTGCAGGCCATAAAAGCCTCCTTACACTCTTAATACATAAATAACTATTATAAAACAACAACTTTAATGGTCAGTTTTCCACATTTCATTTTGTCAAATGGTATGTCTTACGAACTCAAATCTGTCAACAAATTTTTTCTTATGCAAAAAGTATAAATTTTGTGACGTTTTAAAAACCGTACGTCCTTTCTGGCCAATCCTGTATCAACATTTAAATAAGAAAAATTCTTATTTGATGAAGAGGTCTAACATTTTTTTTTCAGAACTTTTGTTACATACATTCGATAATAAATAAGTGCTTAAGGTATTATCAAACCCTTCAGCAAACAATAAAATTATATTAATATCATAATAAATAAATATGCATGTTATGAGCAAAGCACATCATAACTGTTAAAAGAAAAATGATAATTTTTAGTAAACAGAAGTGCCGAGACATAAGTCCATTGCCAAGAATTTACGAAGTAAATGATAAAATCTCCCTTTATCACACACTTTCCAGGCGCTAAAAAAGACATTTGTATGAAAATAGCAGCACGAAGCATTATCCTTTATTTAAAAAAAAAATCAATAATGGTTTCTCTTTTCCACACCTCGGTTACGTAATCATAAGGCCCAATGAATAATTGAAAACTGATCAACAAGAAATTGCCATTATCACAAATTTAATTAAGAGAAAAGAGAAACAATTTCTGTACAACCCTAGGGATTTTACAAAAATTAAAAATAGAAACAGTCGACAGCGATGCTTTATTGTTTCACATACAATATTGCTCCCGATAGGGATATTTGTTTTAGTTTTGTTTAGTTTATTCAACTTTTCTAAATGTGATAAATTTTTGTTTCAAAATATAATGCATATTGAAAACTAAAACATCTATTGTTGAAAATAAAATTAAATATCATTTTTTGACATTTTATGTGATTAATTAATAAGAAAGAATATCTTGATTGATATACATTTTCCTTCATATTCAATAGGTATAGAGTTAAAGAATTATAAAGAGATTAACTTAAATCAGCCAGCTTTGCTATAATCATGGAAGTAGCTGATATATTCAAATAGTTCTAATAGGCCCATAAACCATAACAAAAAATAATAAAATGTGCACTTTATCCTTAAAGTACTACTCAATAAATAACGATTAAGATAAAAAAACATTTTTTTAATAATTACTTTGCGAGATATTTGAATTTATTTCCAGGGATACAGATGATGTCACAATATTGGTATCTTTCTCGCGCAGACTACTACAGAAACTAGTGTGAGAAAGATAGCTATAGGTTTCTTTAAAAATCAATCAATGCAGTTATCAAAAAACAATTATGACTTTTTGGTACCACAAATTGCTTCAAAATTAAACGAACTTTCATTTAAAAATATTTTTAAAAATTGGTTTATGGGCCCATTGACAGATGTCAGTGTCAAGTGCAGTTTACAAACTGTATGTTCGTGTTATATATATATATATATAATTTTTTTTTTTGAATTTTCGGTATGGATATTGTAGAAAATAGTATATGTTTCTTGTTAGAATTTTACTGATATATATAATCTTTTCCAAGGAACTTTTGGTATGGAATTTGTACAAAATACCTACATAGCATTGACGAAAGGTACTGTACTGGCCACATCAGATTTTTTAATACAAAATAGTTATGCTCTATTATGAAGTATAATATAGAAGCTTGAAATTGAACATAAATTGATTGATAGATTTTTCACAATGAAACTTTTCTTTCATTTTTTTTTATTTCACTTACCTGACAAATAAATGACCTATATTCGCATTAAATCAATTTTATACGGATAAAGAATAACACATTTTTAATGTACAACCCAACAACAAGAACTAAAACTTAAAAACTTATCTGCTTCATAATTTAGAATTATGTTCAAGCTACAAGTTTTTTTTGCAAATCTACGAGTAACAGGTGAATTAATTTCCTTATCGTTATCAAGCATATCAACGCGTGTGTATTTAGACAACCTGTAATTTATTTGTTTGATGAAAATGGAAATTATTTAGGAAATGAGATAATGTATCGTTTTCCTGGGTTATACATGTTATCGTATTCCCGTGTTGAACAACACACGATGCATATTATGCTGATTGATAACACGTTTAATAAACGAGAATGGATTGATGAAGTTCACGGCCCAACACAGAGTTGGCAGCACTAGACGGACAATGTTTTTTGTGAGGTTATATGAGCTGTCATTAGTGTCAAGATGTCAAGTTAAAAAAATCTGATGTGGGAACCACATGATTTTCTTGTACGCCTATTAAACTATACATATTTTGTTAATAACTAAAATTATAACAGACCCAATCATAATATTGCACGTATTTGGCATAATTTGACATTGACATTTTTTTTTTATTATTTTTTGTCCTAATCCGTAGCAAACTTAATTACAAAAACCGAAAAGTATATATTTTTACCTCCCGCTACCCTTGGTAAGGGAGGTATAGGGATCGTGCTAAAAATCTAATATCGAGATTTTAGTAAATGACCACGTTTTAAGGTCCCTAGAATCCATTTTTAACATTTTCACGATGATGTCTGTATGTGTGTATGTGTGTGTGTGTATGTGTGTATGTTTGTATGTGTGTATGTGTACGAATTTTGTTTGCACTCTAACTCAAATACTATCATTCAGAAAATTCTGAAACCTTGTATTTTTACCCTATTCTAATAGGAATAGAAGCCATTAGATTTTGGTGTAAATCGGATAAACGGAAATGGTACTTTACTTGAAGCTCATAATGATTTTTCTTCAAATAATACCATTAAATGTCATTTTTTCGAATTTTATGTCTTATGAAAATTAAAGATTATTGAATTTTCTACAGGAATACATTAATACTTTTTCTATATATTTTACAGATAAATTTAAAAATAATTTTTTTTATTAGTCGCGAAGCCTAAGATAAAAACTATTCCTTTGTTACACAGTTCATTTTTCAAATGAATGTAACTGACAGTAAATGTCACTGTCAGAAAACTTATCACTTCAAATTAATAATAGTGACATTTTAAAAAGAAAATAGTTAATGAAGCAATAGTTTTCTGCAATGGAACAGTTTGCAGCGTTAGTAAATACGTAGGTAGGTATGTATTTAAATTAATAAAAATTAAATAGCGGGAGGTTTTGTGTTGGCCACATCAGATTTTTTAAATATACGTATCTCGGTTATACAAAACGCAAATTTAATAATACTTGATGTGCTAGACGCAGAATTTAATTCTCTAAAACTTTTATTTGAAGCATTAATTACTAAAATCAAAATAAAACCATTTTTTTCAAGAAAAATTGTTAACAGCTTCAGATAAATCACTTCCGGTTAGCCCATTAAACAAAATTTATTATGTTATTCCCGTTGATATAAAAGTCTTATATACCAAATTGAATATGAATAATAGATGTAATTAGAATTTTTGTGCATGTACCAGAAATGTGAAATACAATATTATGTACTTATATAGCCTAATATGGAAATGGCGAGAGGTCTTGTGCTGGCCACAACAGATTTTTTTCTTAGTTATTTACTAGATCTTATCATATTTAAATTTTTAAGACTGATTCACCACTTCCAAGGACGAAACATTATTATAACAAGACTTAAAAGGCTTAAAAGAAAAACGTCTACTCGAACGTCAATGTTTAGGTACATTATTTGTTAAATTATTTTTTATTGTATTCTTTAACTTTCATTTTTTAATAAACGCTATAAAGGCATGAGAAAGTATATTTCTAAGCAATTATTTCAATTTGGAAATCGTACCATGCGAAATATGCTGCAAATAAAATTTACGAGAGGATATGTTTTATCTGATGCTTTATTACCATTGTACCTACTTTCCATAAATTTACATTACATTTTAGTCACGACATATAAAACGAGAAGTTTTTAACAAATAACTAAAATCAATACCACTTATTTCTAGTTATAAATAGCATAAGTAAACGATATTAAAAAATACTTTATCTGATTTGTAGGGTCGGCATTAATTGTGTTTACTCTTTGTTTTACCTTGGTTCTTTTGTAAATATGACCAATTATTTAAATGACTTTTCTGAATATTCTTCACTTCATAGCATTTACAAATTTGATTGTAATTTGAAACGGAAATGGAATTTTAAATAAAACGGGTTTAATTGAACAAGAATATTTTAATATTTTTAACGGATATTACTAAAGTTGTTTCTATTTTAAGTAGAATTAAAAACAATACTTATTTATACTATTTTATAAATAGTACAGAGAATTTATTTTAAAATGCAACTTTATAGTTCATCACTTCCATGGTTACTCACTATTGTCAAAAAATGACAGCAATGTAATATTTGTCCATTTTAAAATGCAACATTATAAATAGTATTGCAGCACAGGAGATACCTCCAAAACATATCACAAATGGTGTCAATTCTTATTACAGAATATTGCCTCAGAGTAATTGGGGGTATTTTTTAACATTTATTACATGAAAGTTATGAACTTTGTAAGATAAAGTTTTTTAAGATGTACAACATTCATGTTTTGATTATTTGTCAATCGTATGTAGGCTAATTTATAGGAAATTAGTTTTGATAATACAAAACTTTAAATTTTATATGTTGCATTTTAAAATGGACAAATATTACATTGCTGTCATGTTTTGACAACAGTGAGTAATCATGGAAGTGATTCGCCATATGTTGCATGTTAAAATAAATTCCCTGTAAATAAATAAATAAATAAATAAATAAATTAATAAATAAATAAATTATCACGGCTTATTACCCATTTCTGGTTGTGCCAATTTAGTTTTTATGGAAATAATTTTTGAAGTTACAAGTTTAATCTAACGCATGGACAGCACAATACCTCTCGCCATTTCCATTTTATTTTATACAGGATGTTAATTAAAAAGCGGGCCATAGACGTTTAACATGGAGAATTAGTTTTTCCTTGCCCAAAAGTTCCCAATTTAATTTTAGACAAAAAAGTTTCAAATAAATGTTGTAGAGAATTAAATTCTACACCTAAATCACTAGACTGATTTTATTTTAGCATTTTGTATATTCTAAAATCTAATTTTAAATTTTATAAATATTGCTCATTTATACTGATAGTCCATGAAATTTAAACAAAATACAAAGAAATGCATATCGTTTTAACTGTCAATAATTCAATTTTTAAATAAAAATTACAGATAAGTATATTCCACACCTAAGTCACTAAACATATTTTGTTTTTATATTCTACATCTAAATCGCTGAGCAGATTTTATTATTTTTTATTTTTTAACCTACAAAATTGAATTTCTGACAGTTCAAACGATATGCATTTCTTCGTAATTTTGTTTAAATTCCATGGTTATCCTATCACTACAAATAAGTAATATTTATAAAATTTCAAATTCGATTTAACTCGTTATTGAACGTGAAAAATAAAATCTGTTAAGTGATTTAAGTGCAGTATTTAATTATCTACAACTTTTAATTGAAACAATTTTGTCTAAAATTAATTGGGAACTTTTGCGTAAGAAAAACTGATTTTCCATGTTAAACACATATTGCCCGCTTTTTAATTAGCAGCCTGTATACATAATATTTGATTATTTTTATTTTATTAAAAAATATTTTCTGACTGTATTACACTATTTCCAGAAAAGTATGTCACAAATTTAATGTACGTAAACTACTACTCTTGATCTTTTGCAGTTGCATCGGTAATAGTTAAATTTCAACTCTTGGTTGAAATGACAATATCGTATCAAAACGAAATCTGGCATTCATTTGTCAATTAAAAAAAAATTTCAATTGGTTTGTTTCTTGGGAGTTGTATTGACTGCAATTTGTAATTTAAATGTAATAGATAGAGAATTTAATATTCTTTAATATTTGTATTGTCAAAAATAATATTTAGAATTACTTTTTAACAAAAATTGTTAACTAGGTACTACTTCCGGTTGTCCGCAAATTGAAAAATTTCTATAGTTGAAGCCATTTTCTGTTCAATGAAAGTGTTTAGAAACAAAAGAATATTTCTACTGTTTAGCATTACAAATAACAATATCTTTCTTTTATTCAAATAAAAAAATGACATTTATGTAAAGAGAAAACGATTGAGCAATTGAACATTTTCTGCAATGTCGTTGCCATTTATGAACACGTAATTATACAGATGTTAATTTCTAGACATTGAAGAAAATTTATTACTTAAAAGTAAAACTTGAAATATTCATCAAATAAAGCGAAGCATTAAAGAACAAGAAAACAAATTATAATCCCCTAAATGTTTCTCAAGCGCGACGGATTGAAGACTTTTGGGTATTTCTTAGTAGAAAAGTATACAATAATGGCTGGGAATACCACAACGAACAAGGGCTGGTTTATGATGAATTTAATTTATAAATTTACATTTAGAAATATTGATTTAAAATTTACAATTTTCTCTAAGGTTTATGTTCGATGTTGAATTTCTGGATCTGACCAATCAATATCTATCACGTGACCTATCATTTGACGTTTCATCAGTTATCAGTTTAGATTTAAGGTTACAATTTTATTTTCATAGCCATGAATTTGTAAGACGCTAATGAACAAGATGATTTTTTAATAATATCGGGAATGTTTTTTACTATTGTTGATTTGTATAATAAAGAAATACAACAAACACAAACTTAAAAATCTGTTGTGGCCAGCACAAAACCTTCCGTTAATTTAATGTATTTTGAACAAATCCCGTACCAAAAGTTCATTGGAAAAGATTCTATATATCCAACAAAATTGTAACACGAAACATAATACAATATTTTACAAATTCCATACAGAAAGTTCCTTGGAAAATTTTCTATAAATCCAATAAAATTTAAACATACATTATGTATACTAATATAAATACTCGAAAAATGCGTACACACGTAATATTCTCTTTACAATCAAATAATATTACTACCAAATTTATATCTCTACCCATTTTTGAATTATTGCCCCAAAAGTCAATATACCCCGCATTTAAATAAAAACTTCAAAATTTTCAAAAATCTAATTTTTATGTATCTAGATACTTCTCAATGCGCTTATTCCAAATTCTGAAACCGCAGGTCGATATCTCGTTGTGTTCTCGAGATATTTAGATTTAAATATTATGCTCAAAACTGCCCATTTTTGGGTTAATACCCATAAATTGTATTGAAATTACATAATCGTCAAACAAAAACAATACTTTAATATCAATTTTGACATATTTAAACAAATATCACTGTCAGGAAGCAATTACATTGAAATTAATAATGAAACCTTGTTAAGGAGAAATAGTAGTAATATATTTGATTCTAAGGAAATTAAGGTTTATAGTTTTTCTATTAATTTTGTCATTTGTGAAACTTATTTTGTGTACTGTATGATATATTTGTTAAATGTAAAATAAAGTTTGTTATGAGTGAATATAAAAATATTTGAACATAATGATTTCTTTATTTATACTGCGTAGTTAAATACCAGTGATCTCTAATATATCACTGTTAAATACCCAGCGGGAGGTTATGGGCTGGCCACATCAGATTTTTTCTCTAAACTTTTGTTACATATACGTTACAGTGAGTATGTAATAAACAAAATTCCCCGATTTACTATTAATGGGGGATTACGGCTCAATCGAATTAAAGGAAAATAGTAAAAAAAAATACGAATGTATATGCTGAATAACGAATATTAATAAAAAAATGAAATGGTATAATTGAGATATTTCGGAAATAAAGGGTTTTTTGTTGTTATAGCGCTTCGACACTAATATGAAAGTATGTAGACTTATACAGTGTTATAATATTCATTTATTTTTATTTAAATATAACTTAAAATAGCATATATTTCAAGAACATTTAGGTCCATGATGAAAACAGTTTGATATAAAAACACATAAATGTGACGTCACGTCAATCTTTTCAAAATTCGGGAGAACATAACTCGCTTATTAATAGGAATTTTTTCACCGGATTTTCATCAATAGTCTTAGTTTTCCTAATATTTTCAGATGAAATTATAAAAAAAAAAAATGGTGTAATCCCCCATTATAATCACTCATAACTTGGTCTGCATTTCTATAGGCAGCGTTTTACGTTCCTACTCTATTTGAATTAAATGTTGTTGTTAGCAGAGCCTTGTTGATCAATATCTAATCTATTTGTGGAAATGAGCAGTGAATATTTACTCGTATGTAAATATATTTACTCCACATATTCTATCGCGATCGCGATAACCAAATGACAGACTGAGCAGCATTTCCGGTGAATCGGCAACAGATCTTTCCAGTAGAGACTACAAAAAAGTCTTTGTTATCACATGTAAACGAGGCAATATTATATCTAAACTATGCCTAATGATACCAAGTTAAAGAATGTACAGTTTATGCTGCACTAAAGATAATTTTGTTGTGATTATCGCCAACTTTACAGCCATTACTTCTTACTAAGTATCCATGAATATATAATAACAATAGATATAAGTGTTTTGGGCAAAAGAAGACAAATATTAAGAATCTGAACCGAAATAGAATTTTTCGTACTCATGCATTGAAATGTGTTGTTTCGCGTCGCCTAAGCACCGTCCAAAACGTCAGTTTCCCTGGTCTCCACTAGATAAGCGACCGGCAAATTTTAGAAAAAACACTGTTATTTCTAAAACATTTCTTAAAAAACTATATTTATAATAAAAAATTTGTTGTGGCCAGCACAAGACCTTCCGTTAATTTGATGTATTTTGTACAAATCCCATACCAAATGTTCATTGGAAAAGATTCTATATATCCAGTAAAATTGTAACACGAACATAATACAATTTTTTACAAATTCCATACAGAAAGTTCATTGGAACAGATTCTATAAATCCAATAAAATTATCACATGAATATACATTATGTATACTCATACGAGCTCCTTCCCAGATCAATTGGCCCAATCCGCTTAATTTAATTTTATTTAGTTAATATATGACACAAATAATAACTAATATAAATTATCACCAATTTTTATTAATATTACAGACATTTTGTTGTTTTACCGACATATTAAGATATGTTTCCTAAAATATTTTACTGTTTCAATGTAAAATGAAATAATACTTAGTTTTAGCAACAATTCAAGAAAAACTGAAAAAATTAAATGAATATAAGTCGTAAAATTGTAAGGTTTTATTAAATAAAATGTCTAAAAGATTTGCAGTAACAATTTACATTTAAAAGCGACGTTATTCAATATTGATAAATAATATGTAATTAATATATTAGATTTGTGTTAAAGTTATACCATTAAATTTTTAATCTTGAGCTAAAAATTGAATTTAAAATTACGCTATAATGCTGAAAATCTACATTTTAAATAAAAAGTAAAGATTCATTTTAGTATTATTAAAAATTCTATTAGTTAAGTCAGCATAAATGAATTTTTAACAAGTGGGCCAACTGAAGTGGGAAGGGGCTCGTATATAAATACTCTAAAAAGCGTACACTTACGTAACATTCTCTTTACACTCAAATAATATTACTACCAAGTTTATATCTCTACCCATTTTTGAATTATTGCCCCAAAAGTCAATATACTCCACATTTAGATAAAAACTTCAAAATTTTCAAAAATCAAATTTTTATGTATCTAGATACTTCTCAATGCGCTGATTTCAAATTTTGAAACCGCAGGTCGATATCTCTTTTCGTTCTCGAGATATTTTGATTTAAAGTTTTACTCGAAACTGCCCATTTTTGGGTAATAACCCAAAAATGGGTCGAGAAATGAATTTGGCGACAACACCATTCGATTCTACATGCAAAATTACGTAAGTACACCAATTTTCAGAATTTTTGAACAACGCATACAATCTCTAAAGCAAAATAACTGAAAATGGCCAAAAATCGCAAAAATCGTAAGGGGTACCCCTTAAGATTCTTTCAGATTTTGGCCATTTTCAGGGGTTTTCAAATTTTTATTCATAAAAAATGAACCGGTTGGATAAAAATTATGAAAATTGGTATACTTATGTATTATGTCCGTAGAATCAAATGGTGATGACGCCAAATTCATATCTCGACCCATTTTTGAGTTAATACCCAATAATGGGCAGTTTTGAGCAAAACTTTGAATCTAAACATCTCGAGAACGAAATCTAAATGTGGGGTATGTTGACTTTTGGGGCAATAATTCAAAAATGGGTAAAGATATAAACTTGGTAGTAATATTATTTATCTTAACATACTTGATTGGCTAAAAAATTTAACCAGTTGTTAAAAATTAACCATTGATTTGCAAAATAGGCCCGCGAGCCTAGCTGATCCAAAGCTCAAGATTGAGCGCATTTGTAGTTCAGAAAACTGATGAAGAACCACTGGCTATCTCTGTGTATTCACTTGTTTTAAAGTGCTCATTTCAAATGCAAGCTGTCCGCAGTCACAGTTTGTAATTACTGAGGTTGTGTTTACGCGATGGTGTTTTGTTACTCCCAAACACATGCTTTGTTTCATTGCTTTCTTAGATGTTTTGTTTCATGTCATCCTAACTTGCTGGTTTATGTGGCTGGCATGAATTATTGAATGTATTGTTTTTCAAATGAAAATATTGATTATTTACCAATCAACAGTGTTATTTATGGTCACGTGTTTGGAAAATAATTTACTGTACCTACTGATAATATATTTTTCACACAATGTCAAGATTGCAAATTGAAATTTAATTTTTTATGATATGGCGTAGTTACTGAGACTATTTTCATGAAAATTTAAAAATTTGTTGTTGTTTAAAAGTTGTTCTTCTTTTAGTTTTACATACACTGTTAAAATTAAATTCTAGGAACAGGAACCTTCAACGTACTTACCTTACAAATGACCATAGACAAGTTATACATCGCTGAAAATCTAAAAAAAAAAAATTTTAGTGGTGTCCATGAAAAATTAAAGCTCTGATATCATACGCCAAAATCTAACAATGATAAGGAAAAAATTGAGCATCGCCACTCGAAAGAACATGTAAAAGTGCTCTAAAGATGTGCAAACCAAAATCCAGCATTATTTCAAACTTGGAAGATAATCGCAAAAATAAAAAAATCTGATGTGGCCAGCACATTACCTTCCGTCAATCCTATGTATTTTTCGTATTTCTTTTCTTTACATCCATGAAGAGCTGATTAGATTTTGGTTATAATTGGTCAACCGGAAGTTCCTTTATTTGAAGCTCTTAACAGTTTTTTTATCATTTTATGTAATTATCAATATGAAAAACTAATTCTATACAGGGTGGTTGATTTTTCATTGTCCAGCTTATATCTTCTGAAATATTAAAGATACAAGAAAAAGATATATAGAAAAGTTATTTGATACAACGTGTTCTATAATTTAGCATAAACAATTTTTTTCCAAGGCCTACCAATTTTCCAGAAAAATATTTAACTTTGATTTTTTAAATGGAACATCCTGTATATTTTTACGGAATAAAATTCTAAATAAATTTCTCTTTACAATGATGTGTAACAAGTAAGGGTTTACCTTTAAATTATGGCTAATAAAGCAAATAGAAATACCTACGCCAAAAGTAGGCTGTGATATTCTATTGTTTATACCACAATCATATGTCACAGATTGCTACTTGATATTTAAATAAAAGTACTAATAATTTTGTAAATCATCAATGCTAGTAATTCTATTACTTGCTTTTTTAGACATAATTTTATTCAAAGGAAACCCCTACGTAGCCAATGTTTATGTGTGACAGTAGTTACAGGTATAAACAATAGAATATCATAGCCTACTTTTATCATATTTCTATTTGCTTTATAGGACATAATTTAAAGGTAAATCCTTACTTGTTACACATCATTGTAAAGAGAAATTTATTAAGAATCTTATTCTGTCAAAATATACAGAATGTTCCATTTAAAAAATTAAAGTTAAACATTTTTCCAAAAAATTGGTAGGCCTTGGAAAAAATTGTTTATACTAAATTATAGATCAAGTTTTATTAAACAACTTTTGTATATAACTTTTTTTTGTATCTTTAATATTTCAGAAGATATAAGCTGGACAAAGAAAAATCAACCACTCTGTATACGGTTTGATTATACATTTTCCTTCATATTCATTGGATATAGAGTTAAAGAATTATAAAGAGATTAACTTTCATAAATTAGGCAGCTTTGCTATTATCATGGATACAGCGGATATATTCAAATAATTCTAATTGACAGATGTCGGTGTCAGGTGCAATTCACATAGTGTATGTTCGTGTTATTATTTATTGGATTTATGGAAAGTTTTCCAAGGAACTCTCGGTATGGAATTTGTAGAAAAAATAGTATATGTTCGTATTATAATTTTACTGGATATATAGAATCTTTTGGTATGTGATTTGAACAAAATACATAGAAATGACGGAAGGTTTTGAGGTGGCCACTTCAGATTTTGCAAATTGAAACGTCCTTCACCTTGAATAGGTTTAAGAACTACTGGTCTAACTGTTCAACGTGGGTCATCGCTCTAACGTCTTACTCCTTCACTTGTTTCGGAAAAGCGCGCGATTTCACAGCGCGAAACGCCTGTCGTTTGTCAACAGATAACTCATCAGACGCTCCTTTGTTTTAAACTTTAAACACCGGTGGCTATGATTCATTGCGAAAGTTTTTGTTTTGCGGATACCTGTGAATTTAGTCATTAAAAACTGTTTCCGTTATACAGTGTCAACTGACATTTTATTTTCATATTTTCAGGTGTGTTGTGTGTTGAAATTCCTACATGCAGCTTGTATAGCCTTCATTATGATGACACATTTGTGTTGGTTTCAGTTGTTCTTGCTATCATAATAACGTATCACAA
Organism: Ophonus ardosiacus; assembly: GCA_943142095.1. Lineage (NCBI taxonomy): Eukaryota > Metazoa > Arthropoda > Insecta > Coleoptera > Carabidae > Ophonus > Ophonus ardosiacus. The sequence goes on from OW964823.1 coordinate 82,814,477, forward strand.
TTGTTTCCTATTAGTAAATATTGTTTGACAAATTATAAATTGTAGTGATATGCTATGAATACTCGCAAATATAAATTAATTAGTCACAGTACTATGATTAGTTTTGTGACTTTATGGCTTTATTTCTTCCACTTCTTAAAAGCTCTCTACGGTCATTTTTACCTCCCGCTCCCCTTGGTAAGGGAGGTATAGGGATCGTGCCAAAAATCGCATTTAGAGATTTTGATAAATGACCACGTTTTAGGGTCGATGTCTGTATGTGTATGGATTTTGTCAACCTTGTATTTCTACCGTATTCTAATATAGAAAGAAGCTAATAGATTTTGGTGTAAATCCGGTAATGATAAATGGCACTTTACTTGAAGCTCAAAATAGTTTTCTTCGAAAAAATACCGTTAAGTGTAATTTTTTGCGTTTTTCTACAAGTATACATTCATACCTTTTACCTCTCGCTAAGAGAGGTATTTGAATCATGCTAAAATTCGCATATCCAGATTTTAATGGATAAGCACGTTTTAAAGTCCCTATAATCCGATTATAACATTTTTACGATGATATGTTTGTGTGTATATGTGTGTGTGTTGTGTGAATGTGTGTTTGGATGTTGGAACTACGGTACTATGAGACTTAAAAAATATTTAACTGCAGATTTCTCAATCTGACATTCTTGGGAAGAGCTGATTAGATTTTGGAAACAATGGGGTATGTGCCTAAATTTTGATTTTTACATATATGATACTAGACCAAAAAATAAAATAACCATATTTTTTTAATTTGATTAATTTTTTGATTAATTATTCGTGGTTTAGGAGAAAATAATTATTAAATCTTTGGAGAAGGGATCTGTGACGTCAGTAGGGTAGAATGATAGAAGAAGACAGTTAGACGAGCCCTGTCCCATAAGTGTTGGCCCAGTCATAAAAAAAATGCATTTCTTATACTTGTGCTCAACTGGAGAAGCTGCATCCAATTGCATTAGTTAGTGTAGATCAGTTATTTCCAGTATATAAGGCATTAAGTTATAATTCAATGGAAATAAATTAGTAGGTGTTTTGATTTTTTGCTTAAATAAATCATTTCAATGATTTTATGCAACTGGGCCAACACTTAAGGGACAGGTCTCGTTATGTGGTAGGCGAAAGTGACAGCAGCTGTTACGTTCGCCATTCCATAACCTATCACAACATATCTATCTCAGTCAAACTGTCTTCTTCTACGATCCTACCCTACTGACGTCACAGATCCCTTCTCCAAAACATTAAATTGCTAAAAACAATAATATTACAAATTAATGTTTAGTTTTTATTATTATAATGAGAAGCTATAGAGGTTTGTTTTTATATATTATGACATATATTCAGGGTCGCATTTAAGCAGAGGCGCATGAGGCGCTAGCTGGGGGCCTCGTCTTCCGGGGGGCCTCAGAAAAAAGCCGAATAGCCTAGTAAGACAGCCCAGCTACACGCTTTTGGAGCGCATATACGCGTTTTCGTCAAAATATTTATTTTATTTTTTATGAATTTGTTAAATTTGCTTCTTTGTAAAGATCTCTATATTATCGTACTTTGCATTAAAACTCGTTTGACCTTGAAAATTTTCAAAAAATCGCCTGCGGCGCATATTTTCCTTAACCCTCCCCGAACCTAGCAACAACGATTTATTTCCTTTATGTACAGTAGAAAATAATCCTTAAAATAACCTCTGGAGGAAACCAGTGTTAAGCCAATCAAAATGCCTCTTTTCTATTTTTATGTTGAAAATTTTTTGGTTAAAAAATTATCCAATTGAATCCTTTTATTGCTGACCACGTGTGCGAAAGTAACCAATCAAAACAAACTTACACTGATAATTATCCTAAGACAATTATCACTTATGTCACTAAGTTGCTAAGTAACAAACAGTTTTTGACATATAATTAAAGATTAATTGTTTTAATTTAAAAATGTCATTTTCACGCTGTCAATGAAAATGATGATTTATTCAACAAAATTATAGAAGAAAACACATCAAAAATACTGTATTGAATAAAAAACTAAATGTGAAGAATATTTATGGACTATTGTATGTCTTATCTTCTTCTCTTTGGTCTCACTCAAAGAGGTCTCATTCTCATTGCACACTTCACACTGAACATATTCATAGCCACATTCACGTTCATGGCTACTAGTGACATCTACTGGGCTATGCTAGACATAAAAATTCTGTCAAATACAAATTTTAGGCAAATTTAATGTTAAAACTGCAAAAAATTTTCTCATCGAATACCCCTCGATCATTGATAAATACTTGTAATTTTATCACACTTCCCCAAGCACGTTGCTTTTAGGTAACACCACCTCCGCCTTCGGCGTCGGGCTGTTACCAAGCAACGCGCTTTCGGTAAGTGTCATAAAATTATTTCGTAATTATCAATGTCCTCGGGATATTATAGCTGAAAATATCACTGTAGGGTAACCTTAGTAACCGTTAAATGTTATGTAGATGTGTACTATATAGGTAGATAATATTTTTATTTACAGGTTTCGAACTATTTTTTTTTTGTTTATGTGATACTAATAATAATAAAATTATTTACTATTATTAATACTCCATAATTTATTTTGATTTAATAACCATTAACAACTTATCTTTTAATT